>CAJGYO010000012.1:10756332-11090904 GCA_904845875.1 Miscanthus lutarioriparius
ATACGCCCTAGTGGCATGGCTTGCCTTCTGATGCGACGCCATGGAAAGGTGCTCGACGGGCGGAGGCGAAGAGGCGTTCGTCGGCGCCCATCTCGTCGAGCGTCTTGGCGTACATGATGTTGAGGCCGGCTGCCCCATCCATCCGGTACCTTGGTGAGGCGCTTTGGACCGACGATTGGAGTCGACGACAAGCGGATACCTTCCGGGTGTGGGATGGCATCCGGATGGTCGGTCCGGTCGAAGGTTATGGCGGATTCCGACCACCGGAGATAGGTTGGTACACCGGTCCGGTGATATAGACCTCTCGACGCGACCTTACGGCGGCGCTTGGAGTCGAGGCCGTTGATCCTCCGAAGATCATGAGGGCACCGGTCGGAGTTGGGAAGGTATCGCCCTTCGCCTCCGTGTCGTGAGTGGTTGGAACGGGCTCCTTCCCTGCTCCTCCTTGTTAAGGCCCCGACCAAGTATTTGCGCATAAGGCCGCATTCCTTGTATAGGTGCTTGGCGGGAAGGCGTGGTTTGGGCATGGCCCCTCGAGCATTTTCTCAAAGTGGTTGGAGTGCCCTCCGCGGGCTTCCGCCACCTTTGCGGTCTGCTGCGGCTTGTGCATGAGTAAGTTATCACGCCGTTGCTTCTTATTTTTCCCTTTGGCGGGACGGTTGGGCGCCTTATTTGGCGTCCTCGTCGCTTCTTGTTTTTCCGTCGATCACGATCAAAGATGGCCCATCGCCTCTTCTCCGAGGCATGACTAGTGGCGATGTCCGGGAGTTCCTTGGTAGTTCGCGGGCCCTGCGTCCCGGCTTGTGGACGAGGATTCGCAGGTCGTTCAGACGAAAGGCTCCTATTACGTCGGCGTCGGCGACGTTAAAGAGCTCATTGCACCTTTGTTGGGAAAGCGCCGGATGTACCCGCGGAGGGTTTCACGGGCTTCGGCGGCGATTCTTGAGGTCCCATGGGTTTCGAGGCGTTTGTACGTGCCTCGGAAATTACCCACGAAGATCTCGGTCGAGATCCGCCCAACTCGAATAGCATTGGACGGTAGGTGCTCCAGCCATGCTCATATTTGAGTCGGCCAGAACAGCGGGAGATTGCGAATAATGAAATTATCATCACTAGCACCACCGGCCCGACATGCAAGCCGATAGTCTTGAGCCAAAGCCGGGGTTTGTTTCGCTAGAATATTTAGGAATGTTTCGTGGCGGTCGATACCTTAGAGGAACGCGGCGTTGAGGATGTGTCGGCCAAAAGCTTTGAGGGCTGGCGGCAGACGGGGCTCGGGCTTCGGTCCTCGTTGTCGTCGTAGCGCCCGCCACGTCGGGGATGATAGCCGCGCAAGGCCGCTGCTTCTCCCTCGTCGCCCGTGGGCACGTCTCCGGCGTTGATGATGCTACGTACGCCGCGCCACGGCCGAGGCGTTGATGTCTGAGGACGACGGAGGGCTGCGCACGGCCGGCGGTGTTTGGTGTACGGATGCGTCCTTGGTGGATGCACCAAAAGGTGCTATTGGCTGGTGTCGGGTTCGCGTCGTCGAGAGAAACGAACTTTCCGCCTTTGCGGCTGCCGCGCTCGAGCAACGTCGCGAATCTCCCGATAAGCGTTGTCGATCCTCTGACGTCGTGGCCTCCGGAGACCATGCAAAGAAGGCGGTCGCCATGGCGATGTTCGCCGGCTCGAGCAAAGTGAGGAAAGGCCCCATCGTCGGTGGGGATCCTTTGATGTACGGTGCGGGGCGTGGCGCGCGCAGACGCCCCGTCTTTGCGGCGTTCAATCTCGCGATTGATGTCCGCGTATTCCCGCTGCCATGAGCCCTTGCCCGGCCTCATCGATCTCTTGTCGACGAGCCCTTAGCCGCTCCATCCTCAGCGAGATGGGGCTGTCCCTTCTTCCCGGATCTGCTTTGTCGAGATTGTTCGTAGGGTGGCCTCTTCCCGGAGGCGCTTTCGACGTGACCCGTGGGAAGTCCGGGTCATGTAGCATTCTCGGGAAGGTGGTGGCTCCCCCCCTGCTGGAATCCGAGCCGGAGAGCGTCTGAGCTCCTCGTTGAGGAGCTCGTAGAGGGTCTCCGTATCCCGCTCAATCGCCCCCACGAACTCGACGTCCGTGGGTGGTTGAACCATACGTAGCGCCAGAAGACGGCCAGCGGTTGCCACAACGTTGCGGAGACCGAGCGAAAAACGCTGTCGGGCGCTCCATACGGACCCTTCCGGACACATGGTGGCGTTGTGAGAGGCTTCTTTGGGTGGCGGGACTCCGGAGTTGCCGGTGGACCCTCAAGCCCGAGATGGCTGAGGTTGATGGAAGGGGAGATGGGGCGGCTGAGTGTGTCGATGCCAGCTCTCCTTCCGCAGTGTGATGATGAAATCCGGTCGCCAAACGCATGCGTGTGCGCCGGGGCCTGTGTGATTGCGTGGGTGGTCATCCGAGACTGGTTTGGAACGCGCATAAAGCCCCTACCGGCGCACTCAACCGCCGGTGTTTCGTACAAGCACCGGCAAGTGAATTTATAGTAATGCGCGTTAGGCTCGGATGGTGCGCTAAAGGACACAGGATTTATCTTGGTTGGCGAAACGCCCCTACGCCCGCTTTATTCTTTGCTTGTGTTATTAGCACCGTAACGATCTGTAGTAAGGGATACAAACTGCCGAGAGAGGGATTGGTCCCAAGTCTCTGATCGAAGGATTGAAAGGTGGTCGAGAGCTTCGTAGTTGCTTGAATGTGTGTGAGTGCGTTCTATTGTTTTTATCCTCTCCTTTCTTTTTTTCCCCTCTGATAGAAGAAGCGCCTCCCTTTTTATAGGCGAAGGGGCGGCTTTACAAGGGTAAGGGCTCCAGGACGTGTACTCTACTTAGTCTCGTGGCTCACGTCTACTGGTCGTCCTCCACCACGATGAGTGCGAAGGAAGATAAGTGTTTACAATGTTGTCGATGCGTCTCTCTGTGATGTCGAGGTTAGTCACAGAATCTTGCCTCTGCAGCAGGTATGGGCCGTCAGATGGTTTTGACTTATGAGCCTCCCCAGCCTTGCTCCACGCATATACGGGTTCTCATGAGTCCTTGTTGGGAGAATGCGGGGTCGGGGTCCGGTGTAACGCCGTGGTCAAGGCCTTCATTTCGGGAGGACTGAGAGGGTCGGGAAGCGGGCGCCGCTCCTCGGGTCCAACGTGTGGTGACGGAATACCCATCGTTCGTGGGAGATAGCAAATCCTTTTTCTGGATCGTAGCGGTTGTCGTATATCTTCGTCGGGTTCCGTGTCCAGGAGTCAAGGCGGCGCCTACAACTCTGAGGTGAGGTGCACGCACTGTAATACCTTTTGGGCTCTCACGGCGCCGGAAGGGTCTAAAGCTTTAGTCTGTCGTTCCTGGCAGTCCTTTTCTGCCAGGCGCAGGTATGGTCGTTGGAGCCATGGTTGACCCAACGTCTTGTCTCGTCTGTACCCATCATTACGAGGGATAGATATCGATCGAGGCGAGGCTCGCTGGGGCCGTCGGGTGAGGTGACCCGCCCCTCCCGGGGTGGGCGAGACAGGAATCGTCCCTCGGCCCTCGGGCGAGACCGAGCCCGCCCTCAAGGCGTCGGGCGAGGCGGAGTTTATCCCTCGGCCCTCGGGCGAGACCGAGCCCGCCCTATAGGCGTCGGGCGAGACGGAGATTAGCCTTGAGCTTTTGGGGCGAGGCAGGGTTATCCTTCCAAGGCGTTGGGTAAGGCGACCCGCCCCTCTCGGCGTCGGGCGAGGCAGAATTCATCCTCAAATTTCTCGGGCGAGACCGAGCCCGCCCTCAAGGCGTCAGGCGAGGCGGAACCGAACTCCTGTCACTCGAACAAGGGATGACATGGAGCCCTTATGCATCTAGAAGTTTTTTACGTTCGGTGGTCATCGGTTCCACCTTCTGGGGTACCCTGGTATTAGGTCCCCGACACATTGCTTTGTGGAAATTGGATGCAAGTTGGATATAATCAAAAGGAACCTATAAGGCTGGGGTTTCCTATGTATTAGCATTTCAAGTATATGATAACAGTTGGTCAAGTTTTAACACCATTCCCACACCCATTCCACCCCATTCCCATTCCAGAGCTGTGTTTCGATCACGGGATCGATAAACCACCATCTCCACACCATCACCATACCACACCCATACCATCACCAATGACAGGCCAACTCTCTCTCGGCATCGTCTCAAGGCCCGTAGCTTTTGGCTACGTCCAGAACACTCACTCCGGGGGAAGAAGAGAAGGACTCATCTCACTATCTAGTTTAAGCGAAACCCAGGAAAGGTCCATAGCCGACAAGTCGGCATATGTATCGATCGATCAACCATACACTCTACAGAGATTTTACATAACCACAAGATCCGCCTTCCTCGTGACCGCCAATAACCGGGGGTGCATTTCCCGGCCACTTGCTAGCCTAGGATAATGCCACTCTACCATTCACCTGGTACACCCCAAGTCTAGTCTGGGGTGGTGAAACCGTGAGTCATGAGCCGGGTCCACAAGGTCTCCATGAAGTCTCGGAAGGGTGTGGGGGAAATCCTCCGCGCCCCGTACCTCCCTCACACTGTCGCTATCAACCTAGCAGTAGTGGCAATATCCTACCAACTAGTCCGGCCGTCCCGCACCATATAGGGCGAGTGGTACGTAAGGCTTCCCGGTGAATCTGAGTACTAGTAAGTCCTTAGGGATGACCAAGCCAGAATGTCTTCATCAGGGTTTCCATTTACCGTGCCACCACAGCACCTCCACCCTGGGCTCCTCCCATCACAGGTTCACACCTAGGGTCACCTCATATACCATTTACCCACCACAGTATCCATTCCGGGGTGCCTGTGTAGCACCCACGGCAAGACTTGCCCTGTGCTCGTCAGATACTCCAACTTGGTCGACACAACCCTCACCCTCCACGCACCCAAGTCACCCACGCAGCACTCTCCCCATAGTCCAGATAACACTAGTTACCACCATGCATCAATGTAGTGCAAGCGTAGTAGAAGTAATAAGCAATGAAATATAGTAGCAAGCGTGTGACTAGCCTAACATTAGAGGGTGAGCAGGGGGTAAGGTTGCGTCAAGGTAAAGTCCATCAAGAAAGCATACTACCATGCAAGTCCTATCATAGTGTGATTATAACAATGAAGTAAAGCACTAGCATTTCTATTTTAGCCATGTGTAATAGGTGCTACGAGATTGGGTGGGATGTGACACCTTCAGTGTAGTCGTCTCCGTACCCCTCACGGTACTCACGATCCTCGTCCGTCCGGTACTCCTCCGAGTCTGCATACGATCGAATTATAGTCGCGTTAGCGACGTCTATAGAATAGCACAAAGAAGCAATGAAAATTTAAAAGAGCCAAATGCACTCAAACATGGGTTCATTGCGTAGAGCTTGATTTTAGATGAATTTTGGTCCTAGTTTTGTATTTTTCTGAGGTCACATGAATTAGTTATGAATTTCTGAAGATTAAATCCATTTCTAAAAATGAAAAAGGTTGAATTAATCCTGGGCTGACACGTGTCACGCTGTGACCGGTCCACGTGGCATGCTGACGTCAGCATGATGTCAGCATCTCGGTTCCGAGCTGACAGGTGGGGTCCAGCTGACGTCAGCATGACGTCAGTAACGTCATCAATTTCGACAGGTGGGTCCAGGGACTCTCGGGTCACTGACATGTGGGTCCGGTCAAAGTCGACGTAAAGTCAACGGCGAGTCAACGGTCAACGGGTCGTGGTCAGCGACGTGGGGCTGTGGCGGTGGACGCCGTCAGCCTGATGTCATCGCGGACGTCGCGATGACGTCACCTCGGCCGCGGTTTCGGCCGACGTGTGGGCCCGTGGACGTCGGCGCATGACGTCACCATCTGACATGTGGGGCCAGGTCAATGGTCAACGTTGACCAATCAACGGTCAATATGGGCCGGGTTCAACCTAGGCCTAGACAGTGCTGGATTTGGGCCGGGCCGGCCCGGACACGTGGCGCTGCCACGTCACAGCCATGGGCCTTTACTGGGCTATGGCCTACGACTCGCGGTTCATGGTGGACTTAGAGTCTTTGGTCCATGGACCGCAGATGGTCTCTCTGATGGACCGAGTCCACCCTTCTTCCCTTAGGCGTGGTCCATGTGCACCGGGTGCAGGTGCGTGCGACCAGCGAGGAAGAAATCCTCTGATTCCTCCCCGTTGTGTTCTTGCCGGCGGCGGGCTCGCTGATGAGCCTCCGCGGCGGCGCTAGCATCCGGTTAGGGCAAGTAAAGGCTTCCCCACGTCTTGGCGATTGTGATGGTGGGGTCGGGGCGACGGCTAGGACTTCCTAGGACCCTGGCCACGGTGGACTTAGGAGTGCTCGCCGACGGTGAAGTCGCGTGTGCAGGCTTCCTGGTGGCTTGGCTGGGCGGGTAAAATCTTCTGCGGATCCGTGGGGGCACGATGAGGGCGTCCAAGGCTCAAGGCGGGGCTTCGAGAGCCTATGTGGCCGGTAGGGGCTCCACGGCGGCTACGGCAGCATGGTGGCGACGGCGAGGCACGCAGGAGCACTTTGGGGCACCAGCGGGGCAGTCTCGGTGTGGTCGTGGGTGTACGCATGAGTGCGTGTGTACCCATAGGCCAGAGATGGCCTTGGCCTACACGCTCACGGTGTGGAGCGCCATGGCCAGAGTAGCAAGGTCCGACGGCGAGCAGGGGAAGAACCGGGGGCTCACCGTTGGTGTTGGAGTCGAATGGATAGCGGTGCAGTGGCGGGTTGTGGCCGTAGAAGCCGGATGCGATGCGTGCAAAGATTGCCCGCTCCAGCTCCGGCTTCGGTGAGCTTTTCCCCCTCCCCGCAGCGGCTTCGGCGCTTTCCCCCTTCTTCTTCCTCTTCTCCCTCTTCTCTCTGGCTTGGGTGTGCAGTGGATGGCCACCAAGTGACGGCGAGGCGATGGGAACGTGCTAGGGCTCCCGGGGCCGGGGCTTTTATAACCGAAGCTCCAAGCTCCAATGGCGGACGGGGCGGACGGCTGGTGATGCGCCGTTGGCATCGAGCGGCATCGCGGGGCGTGGGTGGTTGGTGCGGAGGTTGCGTGGGCGCGGTGCCAAGGGGGAGCATGGCCATGCCGGCGTGACCTCGCCCGCTCCGCCACCGTTGTCGGTCCTTGGTCGCACGGGCAGTTGAGCGTGGGCGCGAGGAAGATGAATAGGAGGGCTGACAGGTGGGATCCGTGGCGGCGACAAAGCTAAGGGAAAGCAAACAGGTGTGCGTGGGCGCATGCTTGTGCGTTGGTAGGCGGCTCGTGGGCAGCGTCTTGCACTGGGTGAAAAGGCAAAGCGTGGTTAATGGTGGGCCATGGCCGAAGCAGTCAAGCGGCTTGTGAAGCCTCCCTCTTCTTTTCTTTTTCTATTTTGTTTTTCTTCTTCTTTGTTTTGAATTCAAATTTGGTTTGAGTATTAATTACTTTATTGTTTATTTCTTTAAAGGTGTTGTTTAGACATTACATAAAACAAATGAAAATCCAAATCACTATTTGAGTTGACAATGTATGCTACGTTTCATTTGTCAGTATTTAAATAAACATGATAAGAAATGACATGCCATGCTCATGAAATTGTCTAGTTGGGTTACTTCTAATGCAACACTTAGGGTTGGCTCCTACAATGTCACTCATCATCTCATGGGGTTTAGAAGAAAAAAATTTATAGTTATGATTTTTGGTGTGTGGATTTTTGGGTTGTTACAGTCCTACCCCCTTAACATAATCTCGTCCCCAAGATTAAAGTGTAACGTACTCTTCAAAGAGGTAAGGATATCGTAGCTAGAGGTCAGACTCTTTCTCCCATGTTGCTTCTCTCTCAGTGTGATTACTCCATTGGATCTTGCACATAGGAATAGTCTTGCTTCGGGTCTCTTTGGTATCTCTGCCCAGAATTCTGATAGGATGTTCTTTATACTCAAGTGTATCTTGAATGTCGAGTGTATCGGTTGGAACTACTTCATCAGGCACTCTCAAACACTTGCGTAGTTGTGAGACATGGAATACGGGATGTACACCCGCCAATTCCTCAGGTAGCTCAAGTTTATAGGCGAGCTTTCCAATCCTCTTGCAAATCTTGTATGGGCCAACAAATCTAGGGGCAAGCTTCTCTTTCACGTGGAATCTGATAGTCCCACGTAGCTGTGATACCTTGAGATAGACGAAGTCTCCCACATTGAACTCAAGTTCTCTTCTCCTTTTATCAGCATAGCTCTTGTATCGACTTTGTGCAATTCTCAAATTCTCCTTCACTTGAGCAACTCCTTCTTCTGCATCTTGTATTTTAGCGGAATCAAAGAACGATCTTTCACCCGGTTGAGACCACATCAAATGTGTCTTACAAGGTCTAACATACAGAGCTTCAAACGGCGACATCTTGATACTGGCTTGGTAGCTGTTGTTGTAAGAGAACTCTGCATAGGGTAAGCATTTCTCCCAATTAGAGCCATAATTCAGTACACTAGCGCGAAGCATGTCTTCTAAGATCTGATTTACTTGTTCTGTCTGTCCATCTGTCTGTGGGTGATAAGCAGTACTGAAATCAAGTTTGGTTCCAATAGACTTGTGCAGGGCTTCCCAGAATCGGGACACAAACTGAGGACCACGATCAGATACAATACTAGAGGGAGCTCTATGCAGTCTGAGAATATGCTCAATATATAGATCTGCTAATTTTTCTGCATTGGTCTTGGTCTTCACTGGTACAAAGTGAGCAATCTTGGTCAAACGATCAACAATCACCCAGATGGAATCATTGCCTTTCTGTGAACGGGGCAATCCAACTATGAAATCCATGGATATGCTCTCCCATTTCCACTCGGGAATGTCAAGAGGCTTTAGCAATCCTGCAGGCCTTTGATGTTCAGCCTTGACTCTATTACAGGTGTCACATCGTGCCACATGTCCCGCAATGCCCATCTTCATGCCTTTCCACCAAAAGTGTTTCTTCAAATCTTGATACATCTTTGAACCTCCAGGGTGAATACAGTACTTAGAATCATGAACTTCTGACAGAATTTCCTCTCGTAGGGCTAGATCAGAAGGTACACAGATTCTATCCTTGAGCCAGATGGTTCCTTGTTCATCTTCATGGTGGTCGGTCTTGTAGCCTAGTTTCATCAGACCACGGAGATATTCAATCTCCTCACAATTTTTCTGAGCTTAACGAATACGATCTGTGAGATCATACTGTATGCGGAGCTCATTCAACAAGCCATGCAGTAGTATCTCAAGTTGGAAATCATCAATCTCTTCCTTGAGCTCAGGTGGTACGGATTCAGTGATCAAAATGTGACAGTAACTCTTGCGGCTGAGAGCATCTGCGACTATATTAGCCTTTCCCGGATGATAGTGAATTTCTAGGTCGTAGTCCTTGATCAACTCTAGCCATCGGCGTTGCCTCATATTCAAATCTTCTTGAGTGAAAAGGTACTTCAAGCTCTTGTGATCGGTGTAGATATCACACTTGTTGCCTATCAAGTAGTGTCTCCAGATCTTTAAGGCATGCACAACTGCTGCTAACTCAAGATCATGAGTAGGGTAACGGTTCTCGTGTTCTTTCAACTATCGAGACGTATATGCTATCACTCTTCCATCTTGCATCAGTACACAACCAAGTCCTTAACGGGATGCATCACAATAGACCACGAAATCTTTGCTGATATCAGGCAATGCTAACACAGGAGTTGTGGTAAGTTTCTGTTTCAATTCTTGGAAGCTTTGTTCACACTCGGGCGTCCATTCAAACTCCTTAGATTTCTTTAGAAGGTTGGTCATTGGACGGGCTATCTTGGAGAAGTTTTCGATGAATCAGCGATAATATCCAGCCAATCCCAAGAAACTTCTGACTTTTATCACATTACGGGGTTGTTCCCATTCCTTCACAGCTTCAATCTTAGCTGGGTCAACTACAACACCTTCAACTAATAGTACATGGCCTAGGAAGGCAACTTCCTGTAACCAAAACTCACATTTGCTGAACTTTGCGTAGAGCTGATGTTGGGCTAGTTTCTCAAGTACAGTTCTCAGATGATGTTCGTGTTCTTCAGCGGTGGGTGAATAGACAAGGATGTAATCAATGAATACTACCACGAACTTATCCAAATCATCCATGAAAACCTTATTCATCATGTTCATGAAGTATGCGGGAGCATTCGTGAGTCCAAAGGATACCACAGTGAACTCAAACTGCCCATACCTAGTCACGAAAGCTATCTTCGGGATGTCACTCTCTTGAATCTTCATCTGATGATAGCCAAATCTGAGGTCAATCTTGGAGAAATACTTGGCACCTCTAAGTTGATCAAGCAAATCATCAATCCTTGGTAGGGGGTACTTGTTCTTGATGGTGACTGCGTTCAAGTTCCAGTAATCAATGTACATTCTCATTGAGCCATCCTTCTTCTTAACAAACAGAACAGGGGATCCCCAGGGTGAAGCACTGGGTCTGATATATCCCTTCAAGATGAGCTCATTAAGCTATTTCTTGAGCTCGGCCAATTCATCAACTGACATGCGATAGGGTCTCTTGGCAATGGATCCTGTTCCCAGCAAAAGATCAATGATGAACTCTACATCACGGTCTGGTGGCATACCCGGTAATTCTTCAGGGAATACATCGGGATAGTCTCTGACCACAGGCACATCATGAACTGTCTTTTTTCCTCTTTTTGTGATTCTGAACTTGCTTTAAGGGCACATAGGATAGAGGTGGACTTTCCGGACTAGGGTTCACATCTAATGACTTGGCCTGATGGGTGGGTCACTTGGACGTATCTAGGTGAACATGATATGATGCCTCGGTGAATGGTTAACCAATCCATGCCTAAGATGACATCTAGGTTAGTGGAAGGTAACAGGGTTAGGTCGGCTTTAAAGATAAGACCATCAATGGTAAGACTCACTCCCTTACAGATGTGGGTGTATTTTAGGTCTCCTAAGGGTGAGCTGGTGATGATAGGCTTTTCACATGGGGTTACAGGCAGGTCATGCTCTCGTGCAAACTTGGATGATATGTATGAACAAGTTGCTCCAGAGTCAAATAGAACTGATGCAGTATTGCCATTAACTAAAAACATACCGCATACAAGCGTTAGGGGCAACAGTGCTTCCTCGACGTCCGAGATGGTTGAGACGTCCATGGGTAGTGATCCCTTGAACTAAGACTTCGAAAGCGGTTGAGTTCGAGGGCATTCAAAGTGGCTTTTATGACCCGGTTGGCCACAAGCAAAGCGGTGAAAGGCGCACCGCCTGTAGGGGTTGGCGCGGGTGCCTTCCAATTTCCAAAGTGCTCAGTGCGGAGCGGTACATCTTTGGCGTTCATTCACAGAGCGGGAACGGTTGAAACGGTCCTAAGTGTTGTGGTCTTGAGCATAACGGTCCCGGGTGTAACAATCCTGAGCAGGGCGGGAGTATTTGGCGGTGTAGCCTCCACTTCCCCTACTCGATCTAGGGTTGTCATCCCTGTTGTGGCATGAGCGTTCCCTGGATGGTGCATCTCTGCGGAACCTCTTGCGATCACGGCCACGGAAAGACTCCTCAGGCTTACGCTTCCTCTCCCTGTACTCCTCTCCAGCTTCAGCACGGTCCTTCTCAATCTAGATGCAGTGATCCACCAGAGCACGCAACGTGTTACTCTTAATACCGCCAAACTTCAGCTTGATGTGCGGGTTAAGTCCCTTGCGGTAATAGTATAGCTTCTCCTTCTTAGAGTTCACGACATAGGAAGGTGCATAGCGTAGAAGGTTGGTGAAATGAGTAGTGTACTCGGTCACCTTGTCCTTTCCTATCTTGATGTTGCGGAACTCCTCGGCTTTGGCCTCCATGATACCCTTTGGGAATGTGATACTCGGTGAATGCTTGGTAAACTCATCGACGAGATGTTGGCGTGGTCCTCATGGGAGTCACTTTCGAATCGTCCCCACCAGCACGTCTTTTGTCGCACTGTGAGTGGTGTGTGGCAGCTCCAACACACTTATCGTCGGTGAAAGTGGTGAGATCAAGCTTCTTCTCCATCTCCTTGAGCCACCATCGGCCACAAGCGGGTCGTGGTCGGTGCCATCATAGGTAGGTGGCCTTAGCTTCAGAATCCCTCCGCCTTCCTTTGAAGTCATTCTCACGACCTCCCCGGTGATGGTTTGCTCCATCAACAAGGGCACGCAAGAAGTCGGGTCTGGCCGCGCCATCACTTCCGCCGAGTTCGGTGGTGGTGGTGGTGGAATGTTCTCCTCGACAAGCGGTGGGGTATTCTCCAGGTTGAAGGGTATCCCTCCATGTCCACCGCCACGGCCTCGGCCATGGTTGTTGCCACCACGGCCCTCGTTGGGTTCGGCTGGTTCGGGGATGGGCGCACGTCCATGGTTCATTAGGCGAGCAGATCGGCGGTTCGGCATCTGCAACACGGATCATAGGAATTTTAGTGCTTGTGCCATAAGTGCTTATAATTCAATATGATTACATAATTTCGACGATTTAAAGAAAAACATTTATACTATCCCACACTCATTACAAAGAAGCAATAAGATCCATAAGATGTAATAAGATCCAAAACATTCATTACATGGGTTTTATTACATAGCATCATCTCCAGTAGCTACACTTGAAGACGTGCGAGAATCGTACTACGCATAGTGTCTCATAATACATCTCATAAGGGGTACATCATGGGGTACAACTTATGGAAGCCATCGACATGACTCATGACCACGCTTAGGTCATCTACTCTAACTCGTACACCGGTGGTGGGATACGATTGTTCTCGATCTCGATCTCCTCGTCGACTTGTGAAGTCGGGACGACTTCAAGGCCTCAAGTGAGCTCCTCAAGAGGCTTGGCTCTAGGTAGGGTAGGGCAAAGGCGTCTAGGTTGAGGCGAGTCGGGGCTAACTCAAACTCCTCTATCCTCGGCCCGTCTTGCTACTGAATCTCCTTGGGTAGCTGATCCCACATACCCTTCATCTCCCGAGGCGCTTCTTGTCAGACTTTTGCCAAGCCTGCCAGGTCCTCGCACACTTGTCCTCTAGGAACTTGTTCTACCTGAGTGCCTCGATCAGGTGACCCTGGTTACGAACGGCCTTCTTCCTGAACTCCTCTAGCTCCTGAGTCATGGTCTTGTTCCGAGATTGGATTTTCAGCATATCAATCCCCTTGGATCTCTCTATGTCTCCTCTACGGTAGAACTCAGCCTTCTTCTCGTCCAACTCTCTCTGTAACTCCAAGACCTTGCTGTCGAGGTAGCAGTTCCTGTTGCCTAGGTCGGCTGCTTTGTCCTGTAAGTCAGCGACCTCGGCTCTATGGACTTCTTCACGATGGTTGAGCTCATCCTGTAGCTTGGCAACTGTCTCGAGCAGACTAGCTCGCTCCTGTGCTCCCTACGAGTCTCGCTCCTGGTACTCCCACAGAAGGGCCCGATCCTGGTGTCTCTTCTGCTCAAGCTGGGTCATGTACCTGTCCTGCTCTAGTAGGTGGATAGCTGAGACACGAAGGCATCTGTCCTCCTCTGCAAAGATAACTCTGCCAGCTGTGAAACTCTGCTCACTAGGGGTAAGGCTGAGGTCGAGGGCCTGGGGAAGTAGACGAAACTCTATCATCTTCAGGTGCTCGTAGTGGTCCCTCATCACTCTACGAAGTGCCTTGTGTGTGAGAGACAGCTCACGGTCCCTCCTCAACTGTGTCCTCTATAGTCAACTCGGTGAAAGCTGGGACAGACGGTAAGGTAGTGCCAGCTGGGAACTCGACTGAGGTGACAACCGGTCCTTCGATTCCTCCATCCTGAGCTGACTTCCCGGTGCAGGTGACCTTGACAAGCTCGTCAGGGACTCCTAACGTGATGAGAACTCTGCAGAGGGTCTGTGCAAAACCCCCGAGCTCATGTAGGTCAAAGGTAAGCTTGGCGTGGTCCAGAGGTAGCGGTCCTAGAGGTGGCCAGTCGACGTTCGTTGCCATCTGCATGTTTTAAGGAACAGGTGTTAGCAGGTCAATAAATAGATAAGCCTTGCATAAAAGTAAATGCAGGGTCGGTATATAACCAAAAGAGGGGCTGTTCACGTCCTATTCTATCGTCCATTTCAAAGGGTTTCGTCCTATGGTCAAGTGTGGCTCTGATACCAACTGAAGCGACCTAATTTCCACGAAGGGAAATCCATAGAGTCGAAGTGTAATAAGATCGTTGTAGATCATATTACCTAAATTCCAGTCAAATATCACATCCATACAACGATAATATCATAGTACAAATAGTGCGGAATTACATAAATTATTACATCGCCGTATTGGCGGAATCAAAAGTAGCATTCAATCAGAACAGCTTGAAGATAAGATCGCCAAACTCGAGCGTAGGAACGAACCCCTCAACCGTCAAACTCCTCGGAGCTATACTCCTCAGCAGAACCTGTGTGCCAAAATTTATCAGTACGATTTGTACTGGCCACTCCCACCCTATGAGCATTGCTTTGTGGAAATTGGATGCAAGTTGGATATAATCAAAAGGAACCTATAAGGCTGGGGTTTCCTATGTATTAGCATTTCAAGTATATGATAACAGTTGGTCAAGTTTTAACACCATTCCCACACCCATTCCCATTCCAGAGCCAGGTTTTGATCCTGGGATCGATACACCACCATCTCCACACCATCACCATACCACACCCATACCATCACTCAGTCGACAGGCCAACTCTCTCTCGGCACTGTCTCAAGGCCCGTAGCCCCTGGCTATGTTCGAACACTCACTCCCGGGGGGGAGAAGAGAAGGACTCATCTCACTATCTAGTTTAAGCGAAACCCAGGAAAGGTCCATAGCCGACAAGTCGGCATATGTATCGATCGATCAACCATACACTCTGCAGAGGTTTTACATAACCACAAGATCCGCCTTCCTCGCTGACCGTCGTCAACTGGGTTGATTCTAGCCGCTTGCTAGCCTAGGATAATGCCACTCTACCATTCAGCCCTGGTACACCCCAAGTCTAGTCTGGGGTGGCTGAAACTGTGAGTCATGAGCCGGGTCCATAAGGTCTCCATGAAGTCTCGGAAGGGTGTGGGGGAAATCCTCCGCGCCCCGTACCTCCCTCACACTGTCCGCTATCAACCTAGCAGTAGTGGCAATATCCTACCAAGTAGTCCGGCCATCCCGCACCATATAGGGCGAGTGATACGTAAGGCTTCCCGGTGAATCTGAGTACTAGTAAGTCCTTAGGGATGATTAAGCCAGAATGTCTTCATCAGGGTTTCCATTTACCGTGCCACCACAACACCTCCACCCTAGGCTCCTCCCATCACAGGTTCACACCCAGGGCCACCTCATATACCATTTACCCACCACAGGTATCCATTCCAGGGGTGCCCAGGTAGCACCCCACGGCAAGACTTGCCCCAGGCTCGTCGTATACTCCAACTTGGTCGACACAACCCTCACCCTCCACGCACCCAAGTCACCCACGCAGCACTCTCCCCATAGTCCAGATAACACTAGTTACCACCATGCATCAATGTAGTGCAAGCGTAGTAGAAGTAATAAGCAATGAAATATAGTAGCAAGCGTGTGACTAGCCTAACAGCAGGGTGAGCAGGGGTAAGGTTGCGTCAAGGTAAAGTCCATCAAGAAAGCATACTACCATGCAAGTCCTATCATAGTGTGATTATAACAATGAAGTAAAGCACTAGCATTTCTATTTTAGCCATGTGTAATAGGTGCTACGAGATTGGGTGGGATGTGACACCTTCAGTGTAGTCGTCTCCGTACTCCTCACGGTACTCACGATCCTCGTCCGTCCGGTACTCCTCCGAGTCTGCATACGATCGAATTATAGTCGCGTTAGCGACGTCTATAGAATAGCACAAAGAAGCAATGAAAATTTAAAAGAGCCAAATGCACTCAAACATGGGTTCATTGCGTAGAGCTTGATTTTAGATGAATTTTGGTCCTAGTTTCGTATTTTTCTGAGGTCACATGAATTAGTTATGAATTTCAAGATTAAATCTATTTCGAAAATGAAAAAGATGAATTAATCTGGTCGACATGTGTCACGCTGTGACCGGTCCACGTGGCATGCTGACGTTAGCATGACGTCAGCATCTCGGTTCCGAGCTGACAGGTGGGGTCTAGCTGACGTCAATAACGTCATCAATTTCGACAGGTGGGTCCGGGGACTCTCGGGTCAGCGACATGTGGGTCCGGTCAAAGTCAACGTGAAGTCAACGACGAGTCAATGGTCAATGGGTCGGTCAGCGGCGTGTGTGGCTGAGGCAGCTTACGTCGAGCATGACGTCGCCTCGGGCGTGTTGGCTTCCAACGTGTGGGCCCCGCGTGACGTCAGCATGACGTCACCATCTGACATGTGGGTCCAGCGGCTCTGTGTCGCTGACATGTGGGGCCAGGTCAATGGTCAACGTTGACCAGTCAACGGTCAATACAGGCCGGTTTCAAAGCGGGCACAGGCGACAGGCTGGATTTGGGCGGGCCGCCCGGACACGTGGCGGTCTTGGCGGCGCCGCCACGTCATAGCTATGGGCCTTCTTTGGTCGTGGCCTATGGCTCGCGGTTCACGGTGGACTTAGGAGTGCTGGTCCATGGACCGCAGACTGGTCTACGGTGGACCGAGTCCACCCTTCTTCCCTTAGGCGTGGTCCATGTGCACCGGGTGCAGGTGCGTGCGGCCGGCGATGAAGAAATCCTCTGATTCCTCCCCGGCGTGTTCTTGCCGGCGGCGAGCTCGCTGGTGAGGCTCCGCGGTGGCGCTAGCGTCTGGTTAGGGCAGGTAAAGGCTTCCCCATGTCTTGGCGATTGCGATGGTGGGGTCGGGGCGATGGCTAGGACTTCCTAGGACCCTGGCCACGGTGGTTGGTGGCTCGGCGGTGCTCGCTGACGGTGAAGTCACGTGTGCAGGCTTCCTGGTGGCTCGGCTGGGCGGGTAAAAGCTTCTGCGGATCCATGGGGGCACGGCGAGGGCGTCCAGGTCTCAAGGCGGGGCTTCGGGTGCCGATGTGGCCGGTAGGGGCTCCACGGTGGCCATGGCGGCATGGTGGCGACGACGAGGCACGTAGGAGCACTTCGGGGCACCAGTGGGGCGGTCTCAGCGTGGTCGTGGGTGTGCGCGTGAGTGCGTGTGTACCCAGAGGCCGGAGATGGCCTTGGCCTACGCGCTCACGGTGTGGAGCGCCATGGCCGGAGTAGCAAGGTCCGGCGGCGAGCAGGGGAAGAATCGGGGGCTCACCGTTGGTGTTGGAGTCGAATGGATAGCGGTGCAGTGGCGGGTTGTGGCCGTGTAGCTCCGGATGCAGTGTCGTGCAGCGTTGCCCGCTCCGGCTCTGGCTCCGGCGAGCTTTTCCCCCTCCCCGCAGCGGTTTCGGTGCTTTCCCCCCTTCTTCTTCCTCTTCTCCCTCTTCTCTCTGGCTTGGGTGTGCAGTGGATGGCCACCAAGTGGCGGCGAGGCGATGGGAACGTGCTAGGGTTCCCGGGGCTGGGGCTTTTATAGCCGAAGCTCCAAGCTCCAATGGCGAACGGGGCGAACAGCTGGTGATGCGCCGTTGGCATCGAGCGGCATCGCGGGGCATGGGTGGTTGGCGCCAAGGGGGAGCAAGGCCATGCCTCGGGCGTGACCCCCTGGCCCGCTCCTGCCACTGTTGTCGGTCCTTGGTCGCGCGGGCGGTTGAGCATGGGCGCGAGGAAGATGAATAGGAGGGCTGACAGGTGGGATCCGGCGGGCAGCGGCAGCAAGGGAAAGCAGCAGGGCGCGCGGGTGTGCGCGGCGTGCTGGGCTGGCTCATGGGCCGCGTGCGCGCGTGCTGGGTGAAAAGGCAGGCGCGGTTGGGCTAGCTGGGCCGCGAAGCCGAGCAGGCCGAAGCGGCTTGTGAAGCCTCCCTCTTCTTTTCTTTTTCTATTTTGTTTTTCTTCTTCTTTGTTTTGAATTCAAATTTGGTTTGAGTATTAATTACTTTATTGTTTATTTCTTTAAAGGTGTTGTTTAGACATTACATAAAACAAATGAAAATGCAAATCACTATTTGAGTTGACAATGTATGCTACGTTTCATTTGTCAGTATTTAAATAAACATGATAACAAATGACATGCCATGCTCTTAAAATTGTCTAGTTGGGTTACTTCTAATGCAACACTTAGGGTTGGCTCCTACAATGTCACTCATCATCTCATAGGGTTTAGAAGAAAAAAATTTGTAGTTGTGATTTTTGGTGTGTGGATTTTTGGGTTGTTACACATGTGGGAATGGCGAGTTGCGCAAGAAAAACACCAGGGGCGACGTGGATGGCGAGCTGCGGTGACTCGCCAACTCTAGCGACCGATAAAGCCACAATAGAAGACTCAATATTTTGGAAATCGACTTGGAATAACTTTAAGTGTCTCATTATGTCCTTTCTAATTGATAATAGGGATATAGGGCTTCTTTGGTTGGAGGACTCAAAAGTTGCCTGACCCAGGCAAGAGACCCATGCGTTGGATTTCGTTGGCTTGGGGTCTAGATCTCTATCTGGCTCTCCAGCTACTGGGGAGGCACCAACCAAACAAGCCCATAGATTTTGGTTATAACTTATCTAATTTAAATATCTAAATATTAATATTTTATTTTAAATTTCTCGCTAGCCAAAGATAGAGATATGACTTTCTATAGTGCACACAAGATACAGAGAAATTGTTGGAAGGTGAAAAGATGTAGAGAGTCATTTTTATTTAAATGGCTATTCAAATGATGATTAAGATAGCATTTTTTTTAAAAAAAGACTTTTATATTAGACAGTCTTGGCGAGGCTTTTGGATGCATTTTGTCGCCCAAAAACTTAAAACCAGACTATTTTGTCGCCCAGACACTTAAGACCGGACTGTACACGAGATTATTTAATCTGAGTCTCCTGAAGTTGCTTATAGTATTCCCAACCGGCGCCGAGTCGGGAACGGTCGCATAGCGCGCGCCGCACAATAGAAGAAGTACTCCTCCTATAAACAAAGGCCCTAGCTCTGGCTTTCAAAAAAAATAAACAAGGCTCTCTGCAGTAGATCTGTTTTGTGCAAAACGCCTATATTGCCGTGTGCTCCCTCGCCAGTCGCTATGGCTATCGAATCCACATCGTCGTCGAGGTGCGTAATGGGGAAGGTCACCGCCACGCCTACTACAAAAGAAGTTAACTATAGGGACGGCTCTAAAGTCTCTGTAGGGGCGGCTGCGCCAGCCGCCCTTTCTAGGGTGTTTCTACAGAGGGTGTCTCTATAGGGGCGGTTTCCTAACTGCCCCTGCAGTGCCCTCTGTAGGGGCGGCTGGTGTTTTCAGCCGCCCCTACAGTGCCCTCTGTAGGGGTGGCTGGTAATATCAACCGCTCCTGTAGTGGACTTCTGTAAGGGCGGTTGTATCACCAGCCGCCTCTGTTGTGTGTATTTGTAAGGACGGTTCAATTAAGAACCGCCCCTATAGTGGATTTTCCAGAAAAAAAAATTCAAATTCAAATCTGACCATATATATATATATATAATTCAAATTCGAATCTGATCGTCACAGATATACATATATACATCCACAAATACAAGACCATTATTTAGAACATCATCACAAGTCATAATTCGCAAAAGTTCATCATTACAACATAGTCCATTATGAAGTCCATCATTATAACATAGTCCATTAAGAAATCCACAAGTCCACATGCAAAACAAAGTCCAAACCGTTCCAAAGTCTGATCCAAACCATACCACAAGTCCACATTGTCATCAACGGCCTAGGGCTAGCCTATCAGTCTCACGAAGGTGTTGGTATAGAGGATTACTACCTAAGTCAGAAAAAAAGATGATGGTAAGTGCCTTTATGGTACACAATCTGGTCCATTATGAAGTTGCAAAGGTCGCCGACCATCTTTAAGAGCTCATCATCCTTGTATGGGTTCCTTTTCGTGTCTTTATCTTTCTCCAACTACAAGAGAATAAGTTTAGGTTTACTATATCATAACATATACGAACTTTTTATACTACGAGCGAAGAGGTTCAAACTTACTAGATTGGGGGTTCTATTGTAGCCACCGATGGTACTCATCATAATACATGTGTAGTATCCACAATGTAGACTCCCAGGCTTCTGCTTGGGGCACTGTGTGTTTTGCATATGGAGATGTTAAGTAATACTATTGACAGACACGTAATATATGGAGTACCAAAGTAAATGACACTTACCGCACATAGAGTTTTGACATACAACTTTTTCTTCCTATTTGGAAGATGTCTCCCCTTATGTTCCTAGACATAGTGCCTGAATGCCCTGTTCCAATGGTTTTAGCAAATGCAACTTGTTAGTATCCCACATTGAACCTTACAAGTATGTATACAAACATAGTAGCTAAAATGATGATTGTCGATATATATACGTGTTGACAATCGCTATGAAGTCTTTGTATGTCTTGACTGGGAAATCCATTGAATCAAAGACCCATGACATGCTATGTGAGAGCAGGGACGCCTATGCAAATCCGGTGATCATTTGTATGAATTTAGTCATAGAAGGAACACTTAAGCTCTTTTGCATCGAACAAAGTATATTGAACAAAGCTAAGTATACAGTCGAACTTACTTGAAGTGGTATGGTATCCATATAGTATCGTGTTGTTGGAGATTTTTAAAACATAGGGCAATGTATGCCGCAACCTTGAGGGACTCTTTCAATATTTTCTTGTTCCTGATGTCCTCTTTCTCCTTAAGTGTCTTTCCAGCTCCTAATTCTTTTCAATCTAGTTTTCACTCTTTAGGGTAATTAAAATTTGTTGATACTATAGGTGAAGGGTCTATATACCCGTGTTTCAGAGCTGCCCTCTTTCTCACAAAGTCTGCTTGCATTCTACAAATCACGGCGCGGGTTAGTTACAACAAAATCAAAAGATTATATTCATATCATATCGAGAGGGCAAGAACTTACAGGCACCACATGAGAATTAGATTCATTTCCATTCGTTCGAGGTGGAAGCATGCCTGGATATCCTTAAACTCAACGGTAATTTGCCCACCTGGGGCTCCAAATGTGCCGGCAGGGATCCATGCTTGTAAGATTTTTAGTTCTGTTATCTGAGCACGCAAGTACCAATCGTGAAACTTTCTCATTCCATGTGGCAAGCACTGTATGACTCGATTTGGTAGGAAGTTCTTGCTTTTCATATTTATCCGGGCAATCATTTGACCATTTGAGGTTATCAACAGCTGGATACTTGTTAAACCCTTTGTGTAGTTTGCTAGTGGTGCCCTCCTCAGAAGCTGGTGCTCTGAATTCTTTTACTTGGTTCTTAGGCTTGAACTGGTCATGGGCCATCCACTTATGCACCAGCGAGACGTCATTAATGCCCACATATGATGGCCTTATCTTGATTGGGATTTTGTTTCGAGCTTCCCATTCGGGCACGTCCTTGTCAACTTGTGCATCACCTGCTCTAGGGGCCACTTGTTCTTCACGTATCAGCTGTTCACGAGGCAACTGCTGTTCATGAGACACTTGTTGTTCATGTATTGACTACGCTTGTTGAGAAGGATGTTGTATCTCATCATGCCTTTGCTCGGTACGAGCTGGAGAAGGACGTGGCATGTCATCATGCCCATGCTCGGTACGAGGTGGAGAAGGATGTGGCATGTCATCATGCTCTTGCTCGGTACGAGGTGGAGAAGTCTCTAGCGTGTGGTGGTCATGGTCATGGGCCGGTGAGTATACCTCCCCGTCCTCGACGGGTCGCTCCAGAGGATGAACTTCAGTCGGAGTTGGCGAAGACTCGGTCAATTCAATGTCCCGTCTGTGCCAGAGGATGAACTGGTTCATGACGTCTCCGAGTAACACGAGCCCCCTCAGGAGTAGGGTGTTCTATCTTCTAAGTCATGAACTCGGGCTTCACAGTATGCACCTTGACCCGAGTGTAGTCCTGCGGGATCTCCCTATTGTGCCACGTGCCGCCCGGAGGATGTGCCACGCCCGTTGTCACCTCAATGATCACATTTTGCCTGCCCATCGGAACCATCAATTTGCAACTAGTTGGCGCCCGTATGCGATCGACGGGGGTTCTAGTTACTTAGCCTTCAGGATGAGTAGCTCAAGCACAAAACGTAGCAGCGTGAAGTATGGCGGACAGCCCTTCTCAGTATCATACACAGTCTTCTTCGATGCTTTTGTCACCCTCTCAAGATTTTCTAGACCTCTCTTGCTCTTTTCTAATATTTCTGGTCCAAAGGCCCCAAGCATTTCGTCCAAGTTGTCACCGTCATCTGCATCCCCCTCACGTGCTTCGCCATCATTGCTGGCACCACCAGCATCATCACCACCTTGTTCATTGCCAAAGCCACCACCTTGTTCATTGCTATAGTCACGATCCATTTGTTGCTCAAGATCGTCTATGAATCGGGACAAGTATGCTTGGGTTTCAGCTTCATCAGCTAGATCATCGTCGTTGTCATCAACAACCACTGTTTCACCATGATGAATCCACACTGTGTAGTCCAGAATAAATCCTCTCCTAATTAGATGTTCTTTGATGGTACTCACATCTCGAAATGCAATAAGGTTCTTGCAATCTTTGCAGGGACAAATAATCGTGTCACTATTCTCTTTCAACATCGCTGCATGCTTCTCTGCGGCTTTGATGAATTTGTCCACCTCATCACGAAAAAGAGCGTCGTGTCTTAACGAACCATACATCCAAGAGTTCCTGTAGTCCATCTTATAGAAACAAAACAACCAAAGAGAGAATATTATTCGAGAATAATTATATATACATGAGACACACACCATGGTAGTAGATGATAGTTAATTAATTGACTATTAATGCATAAATATTTTAAAATATAAATTAATCGGTTCAAATAAACAATTTCAAAGAAAACAATTAGCAACATTTAGTATTTCATCCACTACCATTCATGTAAACTCTATTCCAATTTTATGGTAGAGGATAATTAATTAATGGCCTATTTATCCATAACTAATTAAAAACACGCATTATAGAAAGGAATCAAAATAAATATTAAATGATAATTAGTAGCCATGGTAGAGGATATTTTACACATTAGCAACAATTAAAATCTTACACATTCACCTACATGCAAACCCTAGTCACATAAAGAAAAAATTGAAAAAGAAAAAAAACAAAATCCTAGATCTAGATCTAGATATAGGGTTTCATGACACATGCACCAAACTTCACTAATACTACACAAAAATCAACAAAGATGTACTAACAAAGGGTGCAATCTTACTTCCCTACCTAATTTACCCTAGTATAGTGAAAATTAGGGTCCAATTTCACTCATAACTAGCTCAAGTTCCATGGAAGAGAGAAAACTAAAAATCAAATTACTCACTAACCAACGAATTAAACTTTAAATAAAAAGTTGGAGAAGCATTTCCTTATCTTTTAGAGCCTCTCCACCAAAGGATTTGAGATCAAAACCTCCCCCTTAGTAGAGCAATTTTTAGGAGGAGCCTAAGGCCTCTCAATCTTTTTTTTAGAAGAGTGTGTCCCGAGAAGGAAGAAGGGGGTGGCTGCTATTTATTCGTGCGCCATCAGTAGGAGCGGCTGGTGATTCAGCCACCCCTACAGTCGAACATCTGGGCACTGCAGGGACGGCTGGTGATTGAGCCGTCCCTACAGATCAGCCCCAACTGTAGGGGCGGCTCAGGTTAACAGCTGCCCCTATAGTGCCATTTGTAGGGGCGGCCGGGCTGCTGGGGCCGAAGACGCCCACTATAGGGGCGTTCCCAACCTCAGCTGTGCCTATAGTAAAAATGTTCTCATTCCTTGTATGAGAATCTGTCACAGTGACGCACAACTTCGAGGTGACCGACTTCTCGGTGCTGGACGGCATGGGCACGGGCAAGTCCGTCAGCTCGAGCACCTTCAGCGCCGGCGGCTGCGACTGGAGGATCGACTTGTACCCTGACGGGGTCGACGAGAACAAAAGTGCTTATGTGTCAGCCTTCCTGTATTTTGTCAGTGGGACAGCAGGTGTCAGTGTTGCATTTAGTTTCAGTTTACTATTGGGCAATAAAGATCAAGATCAAGTGATCACGAAAAAGCTAACTTCAAAGACCTTTTGAGTCGTCGGCTGGTGCCGGCTGGGGCTGGCCTACGTTTATTGAGAAATCCAGCCTGCAGGAGCTGCTGCACCTCAACGGTGGTCGCTTCACCATCAGGTGTGTTCTGACGATAAAACAAGTGCCTCACACTGAAGATGCAGCCGCCGTCGTTGTAGTTCCGAAGCCAAAGCTGCACCAGGACCTCACAGACATGCTGAAGAGCGGGGAAGGTGCAGACGTGACGTTCAGTGTGGGCGACCAACTGTTCCCTGCTCACCGGTGCATCCTGGCCGCACGGTCCATGGTGTTCAGGGCGGAGCTCTTTGGCGCGATGAAGGAGAAGGATGCACATTGCATCAAGATCCAAGACATGGAGCCTGCGGTATTCGAGGCGCTCCTGCACTTCGTCTACACGGATTCCATGCCAGATGATTGCGACGACACGGATTCCTTGCCAGATGATTGCGATGACAATGCAGCAGTTAACATTGTGGCAATACAGCACCTGTTAGTTGCAGCCGATCGGTATGGGCTTGACAGGTTAAGGCTCCTGTGCGAAGCAAAGCTGTGCCGCGATATTGATGTGCAGACGGCGGCCACCACCCTAGCTTTAGCAGAGCAACACCAATGCACCCGGCTCAGAGGTGCCTGCATTGGGTTCATAGCTTCGCGTGATGTGCTTGGTGCTGTCATGGAAACCGATGGGTTCAAACATCTCATCACTAGCTGCCCTGCAATCATGAAGGAGATTTTGGACAAGGTCGCTGCCGTCTGGAGCAATAAGTAGTGTCACTGAAAATATATAGCTGAACAGCAAGCAGCAATACGTACAATGCTTTATATCCGCCCGCTGGATGGATTGGATCGGAGTATCATGTTTTTTTTAAATAATATATTTTTAATGATTAATTGACCGCAGGATGGGCTGGGTAGGGATAGAGAGCCGACTGGACTCCTATCGGCCCCTGAGACGCCGACATCATTCTATCGACCTTCCAGAAGCCAACGGAGAGCCTAACGGGGCTGCAAAGTGTGCCATATCTCCTATAGGCCGCGCGGGGGGCAATGAGTCCCTGTCGGCTTTCCACTGGCCGATAGGTTCTACAATATCCAACCGTCCGAGCTCTTCGGCACGATGAAGGAGAAGGATGCACAGCGCATCGAGATCGATGACATGGAGCCTGCAGTATTCAAGTCACTCCTGCACTTCGTCAACATAGATTCCTTGCCGGTATAACAATGTGGCAACGCAGCACCTGTTAGTTGCAGCCGATCGGTATGGGCTTGACAGGTTAAGGCTCCTGTGCGATGCAAAGCTGTGCCACGATATCGATGTGCCGACGGTGGCCACCACCCTCGCTTTAGCAGAGCAACACCACTGTCCCCATCTGAGAGGTGCCTGCATTGGGTTCATAGCTTCGCGTGACGTGCTTGGTGCCGTCATGGAAACTGATGGGTTCAAACATCCCATCACTAGCTGCCCTGCAATCATGGAGATTTTGGACAAGGTCGCTGCCGTATGGACTCTGGAGCAATAAGTAGTGTCACTGGAAATACAGGTGAACAGCAAGCAGCAATACGTAAAATGCTGCAGCATCAATATTCGATCACTATCCATCACATTAATTAATTCTATTGCTGGTGTATCCATTGCAGCTCCTATTATATCGGAAGAACGAATGCGCGCTGCAGTGATACAATGCTACAATGAAATTTTGAAGAAAATCCATTACGTAAATAGCATTGCTTGTCCTTTAGTTTTCTTCTTACGCTTTCCTTTCTCATGTTGTGTGCTCGCGTGAAATTAAATCAATTGGTTTGGATCTGTACCGGTTGCCGCCCTCCAGACTTTGGACGCGGATGCACGCTGCCATTGCTGCACACACCGGTGCCAGAGCGGGCGGTGGCACGGGCAGGCTCGCGGAGGGGACGGCCGCAGTGGAGGCTCCTTGTTGTCTTCGTCGGCGCAACCCGTGGTGGATACGGACTGAGCTGGAGAAAACGAATCGAACGGGTTAGCGGTCTGGAACCCGCGGCAAACCAACCCGTGCCTAACCCGTAGATGCGGTTTCCATCGGTCTGGTTTGATGGGTTGGTTCGGTTATAACCGGACCATGTACTGTGGTGAGTTTGGCTTTTTGGGAGGCGGAGGGCTGTTTACAGCCGAGTGACCGAGTCCGAGGGCCGTCTCTGTAATGTTCTTTTTGCGAAAACCCCCTCGTGAACAGTGATTAATGAAGGGAGAGAATGAGTGGCGACGGCGCGTGGTCCCGGGCCGAGTCGTCGGCCGAAACCGCGTCGTACGGGGGCCGTCTTCTCCAAGCGTGGCATGATGATCCATCTGTGGCGCGAGCGGGCGGGAAGCCAAGATACGCGCCAAATCCATCGCCCAACCATCCCTGCACGCCATTCTTTGTTTCTCCGCCGTTCTCCATCCCCGTCTGTGTGCATCGGAGACGTTGAGCACGGCTGCGCTGATGAAGCTCAACGGCCCGGTGGCGGCACCCGTCTCCTTCGCTCGCGGCAACGGCGCGGCAGCAGCTTCCGGTGGATATTGGGAGAATTTTTATTTTTTAATCCATTTTTATTTAATATTTTAATAATAATCGCACCTGAATTTTTTTTCGGATCTCACCATTCTCTACCGTTGTACCCAGATGAGAGGCTTAAAAAAAGAAGAAGAAAACTTCATATACGAGAGAGTATATGTATATAACAAAAACACACGGCACGTAGGAGCACGTATTATTATTAGCCAGATCCAGTCCAGCTCAACAGCTTTTAGATTCCAGATACACGCGTGCCACATGCATGCGGACTCGTCCAGTGGCAGAGCACACAGCACACAGCGCGTATCGGCCAGCGAACAGCCGACAGATACCTATCGTCCCCCGCGCGGTCGATAGGATATACGGCACACTCTGCAGCCCCTCAGGCGCCTGTTGGCTTCTGATGTTGGCGCCCCAGGGGCCGATAGGCGCCCAGTCGGCCCAGCTCAGTCTTACCTGCGGCCAATTAATCATTAAGAAGATATTATTCAAAAAAAAAACATGATACTCCAATCCAATCCATCCAGCGGGCATGGTATATAAAGCTCCTCATCGTCTTGCTATCATAGAATTGTATTGTTTCCATGCCTTTACATGTCCATAATCATTATGCTTAGTTTTCGGTGTGTTTAGTGCCTATTTTTAAATGAGCATATGAAGTCGGGAACAAGTAGTGTGCCGGTATTTTGCTATGGTGTGTCAAACTAACTAAATAGTGAAATTGATGCTTACGCAGAGAAAAATATTGGGTCCGATAATGGGATTGCAGAAATTTGAGTGCAAATAGCAACACGCTTGTCTTTTGTGCAGCTAGCTTGTTGGTTTCATTTTCAGAGTGCCTTCTAATGGGAGCTACTACGTGTATGATAATTTTCAGAGCAGTGCAAAGCAGCGACGTTTCATTAAAGATCATATACTATGGAGTCTGCCATGCTGACGTTATTTCGACTCAAAATAAGCACAATAATTCGAACAACGAGAACACGTACGTCTCGAACCTCCTCCCCGGCATCATCGGCGTGCCCTTGCCGCCGCTACACACCCTTATCATCCCGGCAATGAAATCCCTGGTCTCCTCCAGCCCCACCCCGACCTGCCCCGCCTCCGCCTTGGTCGACCACCCCGCCTCGCCGACGGCGATCTCCACCCCATCTCCGTACCCGAGCCTCTTCATCGCCGTGTAGATGGCGTCCATCTGCGCGTCGAACATGCTCGTGTAGTTGATCTTCGTCGCGGGATCGTACACCCCGGCGTTGGGACGGAACACGGCGTAGTTCAGCGTCGCCACGTTGTAGCTGAAGTACGGGTACGCGTTCACCATGAACGACGACCCGGTGTCGTTGTGGAACTTGAGCATGGAGGAGCACGGAGAGAGCCATTGCGGTGTCGAACACCAGCCATTGCCGGTTGCCGCCCTCCAGACCTTGGACGCGAACGCACGCTGCCATTGCTTTGCACACACCGGTGCGAGCGGGGCGGTGGCACGAAGGCGAGCTCGCGGAGGGGACGGGCCGCGGTGGAGGCTCCTTGTCGTCTTCGTCGGCGCGAGCCCGTGGTGAGAGACGGGTGAGTTGGAGAAAACGAATCGAACGGGTTAGCGGTGCGGAACCGCATGACAAACCAACCCGTGCCTAACCGTGAGCGTGGTTTCCATAGGTCTGGTTCGATGGGTTGGTCCAGTTATAAGCGGACCATGTACAAGGTGAGTTTGGCTTTTGGGAGGCGGAGGGCCTGTTTACGTACCGAGTGACCGAGTCCGAGGGCCGTCTCCGTAATGTTCTTTTTTGCGAACCCCCCCCTCATGAACAAAGTGATTAGTGAAGGAGAGAGTGAGTGGCGGCGGCGCGTGGTCCCGGCCGAGTCGTCACCGAAACCGCGTTGTCGGGGCCGTCTTCTCCAAGCGTGGCATGATGATCCATCGTGGCGCGGCGGCGGGAAGCCAAGATACGCGCCAAATCCATCACCCAACCATCCTTGCACGCCATTCTTTGTTTCTCCGCCGTTCTCCATCCCCGTCCGTGTGCATCGGAGACGTTGAGCGCGGTTGCGCTGATGAAGTTCAACGGCCCGGTGGTGGCACACGTCTCCTTCGCTCGCGGCAACGGCGGGACGGCAGCTTCTGGTGGATATTGGGAGAATTTTTATTTTTAATCGCTTTTTATTTAATATTTTAATAATAATAAAAATATTTCGGATCTCACCATTTTGGTCGCGCCCGATTACCGGGCGTAGCTAAAAATCTTGTATCATGCCACATGTATTGGCGCGACAATACCTGCCATGTTAGATAACGTTTTCGTCGTGAAAAACCTCGTTGCGCCACTCCCGTTGGCGCGACAATATTGTTCTGTTGCGCCACCGGGGTGGCGTGACGAGGCTTAAACTTAGAAAAAAATTATTACTCTCCGATACGACATCGGATTGAGATGATTTTTATATGAAAATTGTAGATCTCGACGAGGTCTACAACTTTATAGTTTTAAGTTTTTTCCATTTGAGGACGTTAAGATGCTCAAAAAATTATATAAAATTTCAGCTGCATAGTAATCGCGTACTATCGCTTGTTGTATTAGAAAAATAATATCATCTTTGTATGGTGTCAAATAAAGATACTTTTATATCAAAGTTGTAGCTCTTAATGGGATCGATAACTTTATAGTTTTGAGTTTTTACATTTGAGGTGGTTAAGATGCTCGAAAAAATAAATATAAAATTTTAGCAGTATACCTGGGTTGAAATTTTATATTATTTTTATCCTGCTCGCTTATGCTGAAATTTGGCTTATGCTGATATTTATGTTGAAATGTTGTGAGAGAAAAACACTGGCCAAATTTTCCTAATTTAGCTCTTTTATTGAGAATTACAGTCTGAATATGCAGATTGTCCTGCAGATATACTGAAACGGATGACGGACTGAGAACCTTACCAGTGCCAAGGACATGGCCCGTAGGGAGTTTAGGCAACTGTGAAGCTAATTGGATTTCACTTTGCTGATTTACTATGAACAGGTTGGTGGAATAGTGATATGCAACTCTATCCCATGGTATATAATATTTTTCTCTCACAACAAATCAATAAACCGTATTTTTCAGTCTAGCTTCTCAGCGAAGTGAACAGGGCATCAGATAAGAGACACGAGATACTAATATGCAGGAGCATTAAGATACGAGAGATGAGACGGTAATCTTCAGGAGCATTCGGATAAGGGACACGAGATAGTATATGGATGTAGATAGGATCAATCTAAATTTTTATATGGATGTACACAGTACACTGAATTATGTCTCACCTTTTTTTTTATAAGCTGCAAATAATATATGTTTATGTTACATTTGATTTATGAAAAACTATTATATTACATTATATATAAATATATATGATATTGATATGATAATAATATAATATAATTGATAATTCCAAAAAATATGTTCATCTATTTATGTTTGACCATGCTCATCTTAATTACGTTTGATCTGCTTTGTATCAAATAACAGAACAGTTATATATACTAAAATTACGAGCGCTATTCTACACCAAACTGTTATATTGGACAAGATTCAGAGTAGTCGTGTTTCAGTATTATTCAGTATTTCGTGATAATAGGTGTAGTACTGATTGTTGAACGCGGTTTAGTAGTACTCAATATTTTCTCTGGTCAGTTTTGGCTTGTGGTGTAGAGGGTGCAGAATAGCACTGTCGTACTAAAATAATATTTATAATTGATCGTGGCTATATATAAGTATTAAATAACTCAAAGACAGTCCATTGCATGAACCGTCTGTTTAGTTGTCTGTTACCAGATTCAAAAACTTACAGTGTACATGCCCTTACCGGATTCAAGCTGGTCATTAAATAATGAGATATTTACTCGTACGGCCATGAAAAAAATGCACCATCCTTTTATGGCCCTAATTTTTTGGAACTTACATGTATGCCTTAAAACGAAATTTTCTTTCTTCCATAGCCTTCTGTCAACTCTGTTATGGTATTCTGTTAGCTCCCCCACTTATAGATACGTGAAATGTCTAAATTGCCCTTATGCTCTTTCTGTCTATGCCACATCCGAGGGTGAGAGAGAGAGAGAGGGAGAAAGGGGAGGGCGCCGCGGCCGCCGCCGGGATCTCCGGCCCCGGATCCGGCGGATGCACCTCCGCCCGGCACCACTCCCTTCGCTGGCCGCCGTGGGGGAAGCGCCGCCGCCCGGCTAGTGCAGCGCGCGGGGGCCTCGTGGTGGCGGACGCTGGGGTGAGGCCGGCGCCGCTGCCGTCGGCGGACGTACGTCGACCTTGCCGACGCCGACCGCTCGCTTGTCCGCGTCGCGTTGCCTTTCCTCGTCGCGCTAGCTGTTGCTGCATAGGAGTATCTTGCATGCATAATATCCCTGACCTGTGCTGACTCTGAACAATCGAATGTCATTGCATGCAGCCTCTGATGACGGCGAGGAAGGCGGCGTGCGGGTCCGCCGGCGCGCTTGGTGACGATGGTGCTGTCTCCGGGGACGTACTACATCGGCTCCGTACAGTTCCAGCGCGGCCCCTGCAACGCCTCCACCTTGACCTTCCAGCTGCAGGCAAGTGATGCGGCCAGTTGCATTGCACTCCATCTCCATCGGTAGTTGCTAGTCAAGCACCAACTGGCTGCTCGTACGTGTCTGCATGCAGTTAATTAGATCGAGTCTTACGTGCATTGCGCATCGTCCATGATCCATCGGTGCATGCAGGAGACGCTCAAGGCTGACGTCGCCCATTTATGTGTCAAGTATGGTCAATTGCAATGCATTTGTGCAATTTTTTATGTATTTGATAAGCTTATTTTATTGCAATGTATCTGTGTACTTGATTATATGTCTTATTATGCATTGTTATGTGTGAACTTATTTGCGTAATATTACTCCAAATATACAGCAGACAAATAAACTGTATTTTATTTTTTACCCTTGACTTGTGCCAAGAAAGAAGAAAATTTCGTTTTTGTGCCATGCAGGTAAGTTAAAAAAAAGGCCATATAAAGAAGATGTATTTTTTCCCGGGACCGTACAGGTAAATATCTCTTAAATAATTAAGCTAAAAATGGTCCGAAAGATCTTTTTAAACGGTAAAGCTACACAACATGTGTTTTAGAGTAACCTAACACCTGATTTTCTATAGAACATCTATTTTTGGAGCAACTTAACATTCGAATTTTTTTCCACATATTTTGTACTAATCCTAACGTCTCCTCCAACTCCGGTGAGACGTTTAGGTTCAGGTATTGGTTTTTTAGGTGTGGTAAGAAATTCAATATGTTTAGAAAGAAAGCTGAGGATGTGAAGGTGGCAAACTGGCTTGATAATATAATAGTGACAGGAGAGGAGGCAAAAGGCGACGTGGTGATAGTGTCGCCGGCTATGAAGAAGAGGGTGGTTAGGCGTCAGGCGACATCACAATGATAACCCAACGGATCTAGGTTATCATGGGAGCGTAGTTTGTGTATAGTACTACGTATACTACAACCGGCAAATACCTAAATTACCACTAAATGTAAAAAAAATTCACGTGCATTGGGAACACACACATAAATAGAAGGGCAGTACTAGCATCTCGATGTGCGGATGAACACCCGTGTCCAGACGCCCGTGGCTGTGCACGCCCGCACCCAGCACGGACCTCCTGCGCCGCTCCCCGCGCTTCCCCCTCGGCTTTCCGCCCCCGCAGCCGCGCAACGCTCTATCCCTCCGCTTTCCACATGCATGCACTGCAGCAGGTGGCTGTGGCAGGTGAGGCACATTGCAACATGTACAACACTCGACCTACTTTTAAAATATCCAAATGAAACATTTGCAACATGCGTTTGAAGACAGATGAAACACTTGAAACATGCATCTAAATCACTTACAAAAACACCTTAAAACACTTCAAAAGCCATTGCAAAACATATGCAATATCCAGATAAAAACACTTGCAACATCCAAATAAAAACACTTGCAACATACGTCTAAAAAAACAAATAAAACATCTGAAATAGACGTTTTGCAACATACGTGTATAGCCATTGCAACATACGCAACATCTCGATCTACTTTTGCAACATCCATATGAAACACTTACAGCATACCTATAAAACATCTAAAACAATTAAAACATACGTTTGCAACACAGGGGAAGAGAGATCGAGGCTGGTCGATTCCAGCTGTCAGGGTGGGAGCCAATGGCAAGAGCCGGTGTGCGAGCACCACCAGCACCAGCCGCGCTCGTGGGTGCCCCTTGGCTCAATCGGGGCCGACCTGAGGCGCCCTGGCACGTGTGCCCAGCCGCCATCGGCAAGAGAAGCGGTGGCCCGCGGAGCGCAAGGCATCCCGATGGCGTTGGGTTGGGGAAGAGGCCGGGGAGGCACTGCACGAATTGAGGGAGTAGGCAGCGTGGTCAGCCTGGGTGGAGGAAGAAGGCAGTGGTGGCGGCGCGGGGCTCTGCTGCGGCTAGCGGACACAAGAGAGATCGAGAGACGGGGAGGGTGAGACGGAGCGGGAGAGATTTTTTTCTCGAGAGAAGCGGACGAGGTGGAGTGGGAAGCCGAGTATGAACGGACGTGGGCGGACGGACGCCCGTGTCGAAGTATTTCCGTAAAGAGAAAGGGTAACTATAAGACAAATTAAAAAGTCATCTCTTTTGTTCTCAAAGGGGCTAAAAGCTATCACATTGATCCTATAAAATCTATTGAAATGGTTTATATCTATCAAAAGATACTGAAAGATAGATAAATGATCTAATACAGACGGGAGAATGTGCAAAGAGGTACTAATAATAGTAACATGTAATGGTTTTCGTTATTTATAGTAGCATACCATAATTTAATTAACATTACAACTGGATGTTTCCATGTTAATCAACAAGAAATAAATCACAAGGAAAATCTATGAGTTATTACACGCATATACAAAAGCTATACAAACCAGTTATCTTGGCAAGCATATAAAAGTATCATCAAAGAGTTTCTCAATCCCAGGCCACTCCTTCACTGTGTTCACCTCTCTATCTCGTCAATTTCTCTCAGCATAATCGTAGGCTCACTAGATGCATTTTTCGTGTTTTTGAACAGAAAGATTTGGAATCGACATTGACCAAATGGAATTCAATGATCATTAGCTTGGTGGGACATGCTTAATTTTATTCCAACAATTAGTATATAATAACACATAAAACAAACATACATGAGCTTATAATATATTTACTCCCTCCGTCCCAAAAAAGAATGATGTTCTAGGATTCAAAATTTGTCCCGAAAAGAATGATGTTATGTGATTCAAACCTCATGCATGCATAATCTGGCGCGTTAATCTCGTGCATGCATGATTAAATGGAAATATATTTTTCTCTACCTTGTACATGCAACTCAACTAATTAAGGGCACATGCGTCTTTTCATCCACTCTTAATCTGTCTAAAAATTCCTAAAACATCATTCCTTCTGGGACAGAGGGAGTAATAATTATTCAAAATAAAAAGAGAGTTGATATTTTAGGTGTCTGAATTTTTAGACATAAATCTTAGACAACTTAACTAATAAAATTAAAATAAAAACTCATAGGAGACAATTTACAATTTTTTTTCTATACATAGTCAAACAATAACAAGATTTATATGTTGTCTGAACCAAAAAAAAAAAACAGACATGTGAAATACAGGAGAGGTGAGATAAAAAAATATCAATACATCGTAATAACACGATACGGTGGTCTCCCGACAAAGTGGCAAGCCGCCTTCAAGTTCAGCATGCTTGAGGTTTGAGGCAAACATCTCGAAGCCTGCGGCAGTTGTGGCACTCCGCCAGAGCAAGCGTGCTCGCCACCGTCTCCGCGTCAACGCTAGCGTGCAGCTTCAACTCGCAGATGCGCTTGAGCCTGTCGGTCCAGGTATGGGCCTTCGCTACAACTCCAGCCCTGGCCTTGCAAATCGTGCAATATTCGGCCCAAATCATGGCCCGGCCTGCCACTAAAACCCCCAAAGGAAAGCATCCCCCGCGACGCCGTCCGTCGTCTTCTTCCCCAGCGCGCGCCCGCGCCGCCGAAACCACCGCCGCTCTCCTTGCAGGCTTCCACTCCACTGAAGCAAGCGGTCCGCACCGAAGCAACGCTTCGCTCCTCTTCGTCGTCGTCTTTCGCCGCCCTCCGCTCCTATACTGGTATGAGCTGGCGTGGAGTGGATTTCCATTCGCACTTGGGGATTGATTTCTCTTGTTGCTGATAAACCCTAGGCCGCTGTTTTTCCCCCCAGGTTCTTCTACTTATTCAACGCGCGCGGCATACATTGGAGTTGCGATCCAAAGTGCTGGTGCAGTTTTATTTGGCACAAGCTTTTGGTGGTTCAGCGTAAACTCCATGAGCGACGACGGCATCATGGCCTCCCCTGTGGTGGAGCCGCCCAAGCGGGAGCAAAATTTTCTAGTGAGGGTAGGGATGGACGCCTGGACGCAGCCGTTCGCGGTTGCCCACAAGGTCAGGTTGGTGCACATCCTCAAGAATCTCCACACCTCGGAGGTCAAAATCTACTCAGACGCGTCCAAGGAGTTCATAGGACTACTGGATGGTGAGTCCGGCGGGGAGGTGCTACAGGAGTACGTGCAGCAGTCGCCGCAGCTCAGGGAGCTGATCGAGGCGTGGTGGCTCCACCGAGAGAAGCCAGGGATGGCGTACATACTTTCCCTCTTTGCGGCCGTCCTGGGCCACCCTGATGGTAAGCTGCGGCGACATGGTTCGGTTAAGAAGAGCTTGGACAGTGTCGCTAGGATGATACTGGAGGATAAGGAGAAGATGGGGGATGTGTATCTGGAGCTGAACAGTGGCGAGTTCCGACGGCAGAATGCCGCGCTGGATTTGCTTGCTGCAATTGTCAGGCGTGGAGGGGGTTTGGCGTCGGAGGTAGCTGAGAGATTTGATTTCAAGATGGCTATTTTGTCGCAGCTCGCTGGGACGATGAAGAAGAAAGGGAGCAGGGATGGAGGGAATCGGCGGAAGGGTGCTGAATTTGGGTCCACAAGGCGGTCATTTATTGGGTTTGCCATGTCGTTTTTGGAGGTTGGGAATCCAAGGCTGCTAAGATGGATCCTTCAACAGAAGGAGGTATATTCAGGAGTTCTTCGTGGGATTGGAAATGATGATGCTGAGACCGTCATGTACGTCCTCTCAACTCTGCGAGACAATGTCCTGGTAGATGAGTCACTTGTCCCACCAGGGCTCAGGAGTGTCCTCTTTGGAAGTGTCACATTGGAGCAGCTGAGCTTGATCTCAGGGAATCTTGATGCAGGGGAAGCAGCTGACATTGCTCATGAGGTATTGGTCATGGTGTGCACTGATCCGAAAAATGGATTGATGCCAGGATCAAACTTGAGAGGTAATGAGAAACGCTTGCTAGATCTCATGAAAAAGTTGAAAGCTACTGAGGTTGCTCACCACAAAAAATTGTTGCTGGCCATTGTGAGTAATAGGCTGTCTCTTTGTTCGGCGTACATGAATGAGTTTCCTTACAATATTGAACCACGGTCGTCTCCTTCATGGTTAGTTCTGAGCATTTATCTGTTTATTTTTGTAGTGCAATATACTCATGCTGGTCAAATTATTATTTGCAGGTTTTCAGCCATCTCCCTTGCAGCTGATGTCATAGCTTCAGCAAAATGTGATAGCATTGTTCAAACTCTTTCATCCAATTCACATGGTCTGGTATCTGTAGATGATGAAGAAGTTCAGGTAGTCTTGAAGTGCATCGTGCCCAATGTATGCTCTCGAGCAATGATAAATAGGGGATTGCTGCATTCTGATGATCTTGTGAAGCATGGTTCTCTGAGGCTTGTTTTTGAATCAGTTAACCTGCTTTGTTATATTATCGAAGCCATCAATTGCATGGTATCAGAAGGGAGACTGAAGTCAGAATTCATTGGCTCAGAGAAAGTAACCATGAAAATAGATGATTTCCCAGTATTAAGCTGTTCTGATGGTACAGATGCATCCTTAGTTGATGAGGTTCACCAGGGAGATGAAATTCAGGTCAAGAGGTGGACATCTCTAAGAGAATACATCCAAGATGAAGTTCATGGAGCTATGCCTGATCCTCAAGTCCTTCTCAAGTTACTCTCTTCTACCAGCCAGAAACATCAAAATCACTCTCAGAGCATCTGAAAGAAAAATGCTCAACTTTCTGAGCCTCCTCAAAAGAAACGAAGATGCAGTCCTTCCTGTGAGGTTGATGATATTATTATTGGTGGCATTGATGTTGAGCAGGATAAGGACGCATCTGAAGAACAAGACCTGGACTTAAAAAATGACCGCACAACCTCCTTGTGTGAGATATGGAGCTTAGATAAACAAGATCCGAAGCTGAAAGATGCAAATGTTGTAGAACATGTCTTCCACTCGAAGTTGCTGGATGTTCTCAGGCTTTATTTGGTAGGTACACCTAAATTCAATGCTCTGTGTGCACTTGCTGGATGTTCTTAATTCTTCTGACCTTGACCTGATTTTTTTGGGTGCATGTCCCTAGTCTCTACTTCTATAATCGATGGGATTCATTAGCAGTTTATAGCATTAATATTTTCAACATCTAATTTTCTTTCAGGGGGTGATGCCCAGCTCTTTTGATGGATCATATGACTTCTTTAAGATTATACCACCTAACCCATTGGATCTGTCCATGGATGAGCAGCAATCCCTGTTATCTCTTTTACTTGAGTATTCAGGCCAATCTAGAGGATATTTGGACCCAGAAAGAGCTCCAGAATCAATGTACAAGTATCTGCAACCCATGGTTTATATCATGTTGCATTCACAGATTAAGAACATCCGTGATCAAGCATATATTTTAGTTAAAGCTGCTATGGCAAGTTCTGGTGCATTTGATCATAACTTCACAGAGATTGATGCATGGTTGGTTTTCTTGCCTGGTTATGAGTCCAAATGGTGTGTAAGAGAGAACCTAAGAGTTGGAGCACCTAATAAATTATCACACATTGTGATCCCTTTTCTGTGTGATGCTATTTCGGTAGTTGGTAACAACCTATATAAATACCAAGAGCACACACGCAAGCTTATCTCTAAATCAGGCCAGTTGGAAGGTATTACATTCTTTGTGAAATGTTAATAGATCAGTAGTTGCTCTTTCGTAAAATTAATATTAATCGTATGTCAAGTATCTGCTCAAGCTAAGCTGTTTATCTTGTCTATGTTCCATCATATCAGCTGTATTGCCTCATGCTGTAGAACAGTAGTATGGCAAATGGAATGTCAAGACTCAAGAATAGGCAATTAAAAAAAAACTTACAAGGTTTGAGAGGGTATAGCCTTCCATAGTATCATCTGGCCATGTTAGCAACTTATTTGTTTAAATGCTCTGCCATGTTATCATTTGTTTAATTCCAGTCAGTTTTTTCCTTTTGGATTTCAATTTATGTGCTTCATCCTAAAATCATTCCATAACACTTTCTTGTCATAAACACTGTACATGTTGCATTTCTTCTTTGACTATGAATCACTGACTCATCTTGTTGATGCTTCTCACTCTTTTCACTTCTACTATTTAAATATTGCCTGATGAGATTCAACTTCATCTGTATCTCAACCTTTTCTGTTGTGGTTTGTAGGCTGTTCTCCAGCTTTCAGCCCTCTGATTATTTGTGTTCTTCAGAAATGCCTTAGGCTACTCGGCATAGAGTCTGGAAGTACAAAGTTACACGAGAAGTCCACAATTTCATTGTATGTGTGCAACACGATCCACCTTATTCTTCAGTCTCAGGTATATTAGACATTCCCTATATTGTCTATAATATTTTTACCAGATTTGCATGATGAATTGACTAGACTGCTGATTCTAACAGGTGGACGTGCATTTATTGCCCGATCTTATACGTACTGTTCTAAATGAAAGATTTGATAAATTTTCATCCCAAGAACTGAACTCTAGGATTTATCTTGCTGAGTGGAGGCCATTAACAAATATGCTGCATTTCTTGAGGAGAATTTCTGACCAACAAAATTATAGCCTGTTCAACATGCCGGAACATTCTCCTGAGTTTGATGGTAACTCGTTGTGCTCTGTATCTAGACAGGTTGAAGAAATGTTGAATCAAGAGCAAACTAATTCGCTGGATGATGTAGCAACTGCATTCTTATTTTCAATCATATGTGCACCTCCAAAAGATGTTATCAGTGCCTTTCCAGATCTTCTTGATGTTGTGAAAACACGTTTTCCATCTCATGTTGCTTTCTTGTCCTCGGTTCTTTTTCTGCAACATGATTATCTGGCTAAAGTTGCTAGTTGTTGGCCAGATATATTCTTCAGCAGCATCAGACTGTTCAAGGATGATATCAGTGTTGACCATGTAAACACAGTTGAGGATTTAATGGCAGAACCTCTCTGTTTCAACAGAATCAGCTCCGCTAAGTACATTTTTAAGTGTCAGTCCCTTCTGTGCGCTTTTACCTTCAGTATTGTGCCTTGCATTTTCTTCGCCAGATGAAATCAGGGAAGCACATAAGGATGCACTTCTAAGACTTCTTGAAGTTAAATTGTCTGATTGCACATTCAGTGAGCTTACCTTGTATCTGAGAGTCATCTTGTTCTGGACTCATCACCTACTGTCATCATATACTATTAAGGATTCAAATTCAAATAATCTTGAGCAACCATGCCATTTGTGCTTTGGTCTTCTTGATAGAGTATTCGAGCGTATTCAAGTTTTGACTGCTGACCTTTCACAGTCAAAATCTACATACCCATCCTATCCAGTTCAATGTATCCAAGACATTGTTGATTCTGTTCTTCGGCATCCTGTTATTACCCTGTCTTTGTCATGCTCTTTATCCAATTGCCAAAATTTAGCAGATGGGAGTTTGGAACATCTGGAAGAAGCTTTGGCTATTTTTGCGAAGGAAAATCTGCACCTTATAGATCGTTTTGTTCTAAACCTTTTGGGTAAATTGTATGACCTTTTGCTAATGTTTGGTAGCTATGGAGGTAACTACTCTTCCGATAATGGCCCATCCCATGAGTCACTGTTTGCTGCTCCAAATCTTCTGCTGGAGAACATAATATTGCTGTTCAAGGAGAAGTTTGAGCTCTGCATGGACAAAGTAAACTTTGGATTGCTTTTGCCAAATTTCTACATGGTTCGCACACTGTCAAAATTCTTTTCTCCTGTCAAACTCCTGGACCTTGCAAATTGGATGTTCTCAAAATTGGACGGTCGCAGCTCCAGTTCACCTGCTTTTGTTCCTGCTGTTTTGATGTGCCTATATATTACTGATGTTGCCATGGAAATGCTGTGCTGTTATCTACAAAAAACTGATCAGAGATCAGAATCCCATCTATTTCGGGACTTGGAGATTCATAATTCTGATATCAATGCCATTCAGCAAGCCTATCACATCATTCTTCATTTTGCTACCAAATGGAATATTGAATTTGCTGATCATTGCTTGCTGAAGATGCTGTGTCGTATTCATCACACAGAAAGATGTGCAGGATGGAACACTGACTATATTGCATTCCATATGATATTATCTACAATGGCCATCAATACTCCCATTGACATTCTTCATCACTGCATCTTTCGCACATCTAAGGTTAAAGCAAAAGCAATCCTGTTGCTTTTGGAAGCAAGTCCTATGCATCTGAACCTTTTTAGCCAGATATTCTTGGAAATTTTAAATAAAGACACTTCTCTTTTGCATGTCAAGGATTCTGATTCTAACACTTTGGCTCAAGAAGATGGTGCTATACTTCTGTTGCCTGCTGCTTTATCATGCTTGAAGTTTCACAGCCATGACAATAGGCAGTGTGCTGAATTCCTTGAACCATTTCCAATCTTTTATTCTGAACTACTATTATGTGATAAAGGGTTTTCAAGTTGGAAAAGCTTTGTTACCCGGAGCATTTTTGAGGAAGATTTTATGGACTTTATACCCACATCAGTTGAAGATATAATGGTTTATTTCAGTAACACTCTCTTGGGGAAGTCAGTTACGATGTTGCACTACTACTTTGCATCGAAAGAAATTTCATGGAAACAACGCTTGGAAATAGTTAGTTCAATTATTCCAGAGTCATCTGAGCTATTAGATTCTGATGATGTTAATGATATTAATCCCACTTCGTGCAATGGCATTATGAAGTTTACTAATGAATTGTTCGCGAAGGTATCACTAATTAGACTGTTATTATCTCCTAGAAAATCATTGTCCAATGAAGTAGCTTCAGAGAGGGAGTCCAAGAGAGTGCACAAAGCAAAGCTAAATTTCATTAGCATATTGGTCAGAACTATCGATAGAATACTCATGAATTTCCCATCGAGTGACAATATCTTCTCACACTCTACCAAGGAAAGAAAGGTCATCTGTTTTCTGGAATATGTAATTCTCAAGAATATCATTGAACTGTCTTCAGAGATTCAAAGCTATCTAAATCAGCTGAAATCAGTACCTTTCCTTGCCCAATTCATCAGATCATCCCTCTTGCATAGATTCAATGATCCTGTCACAATAAAAGCAATTCGATGTATTCTTGTTGTGCTATCACAAGGAAAGTTCTCAGCTGATGAAATTATTGAACTTATACTGGGTCACTCCAATTTTGTATCGACAATAACATGCAATGAAGTTTCTGAGTATACATCTGCTTGTAACACCACAGGGGGGATGCTACAGCCAGCTCCAAGTATTTTGAAATTAGTTGATTCTTCTTTCATGGAAGAAAATAAGACAGAAATTTCTATTGCAGAAAAGAGAAGAGTTGAAACCATCAGATTACTAAGGGTACTGTATGATATTAAGAGCAGACAACAGAATAATAGCCAATTGAGTGAGTCAAGAGAATTAGTTTTCTTGCTTTTGTCTGTTTATGGCGCAACCCTTAGTGACACAGATTTGGAGATACTTCACCTTATGAATGAGATAGAGTCACCCGAGTGCCGAACCATTACTGAAGTCGATCATCTGTGGGGAACTTCTGCTCTGAAATTCAGAGAAGAACTGAAACTAGATTTTTCAAAATCAGATCGCATAACACAGAGAATGCTGAAATTACTGAAAGGAGAAGAGGCGCTCTTTGGGAGAACATACCTGTTGATTCCAAGCTCTGTGCAAAGACATCTTTGCTATATTGCTATAAAAAGATCTTCAAGGGCTTCTGTTTTCTCACTGGAACAGCTTCAACGGGATAGCTTTGCTGATAGTTTCAAGGTAATTTCTGGAATAATAAGTGTCAACTGAACTTTGGGTGTTGTTCTAGGTTTTGTGCTTTCACAGTAATGTTATTTAAATCTACCTCGCTGATCTATCTTCATCTGATTCTGGTTGGCAGGTAACATCTCAAAGAATGGATGTTGTTCAGATTTACGATCCTATTTTTATATTGCGATTCTCAATTCATACTCTTCACATGGGTTACATTGAGCCTGCTGAATTTGCCCGACTAGGGCTTCTTGCAATCACACTTGTTAGTATAGCATCTCCTGATCATGAATTAAGGATGTTGGGCTATGAGTGCCTAGGAACATTCAAAAAATCCCTTGAGGTACCTGCTGTTTCATGAATCTCTAAATTTTACCTGTTGTCTCAATTGGTTTATATACTTATCAACTACTCCTATCTGCTTATATTGAATTTTCTATGTTACAACTTATCTTTGCTTAGCGAACATATTGTTGATTAATATACATGCTTGTATCAGTATGTTCAAATTCTAGCATTTGTTAGAATGTTTATATGCTTATTTAAGTATGTTGAAATTCCTATTGTTTACATTTTTTAAATGTTATTCGTGTGTGATGGCTTTTATGCTTATTTAACTTGAATGACAGCATAAAGATTATGCTTATTGACATTCTGGGAGCATTTTTATGACATATAGATCTGAGTGCAAAAGGCACTTGTATGGTATTCTGTATTTGTGATCCTTTATCCTTCTGTGTGAAACGTGTCTGTTATTTTCTTGAAATATCCAACCACTTAAAATGTACTTTTACATATTTACAGTATGCTCAGAGAAGCAAGGAAACATGGCAGCTTCAGCTCCTTCTGACATACCTTCAGAATGGGATATCCGAACAGTGGCAGAAGATACCTTCCATTATTGCTGTTTTTGCTGCAGAAGCATCTTTGACGCTACTGGATGGCTCACACGCTCAATTTACTGTCATTAGAAATTTTTTAATGCATTCCACTTCTGTCAGTCTGCAGGTAACCATTATCTCAGAGTGTGTAATCAGAGGTATTGAATTTTAGTAATATTATTGTCCTTTTTGTTGCAGAGCATTCCGTTATTTCCAACCTTATTGCAGAGCAGTTCTGTGCATTTTAAAGCTGAACGTTTGTGGATGCTTCGGTTATTATCTGCTGGATCAAATCTAGCTGATGATGCTAAAATATACAAGAGAGGAAGAGTCTTAGAGCTTGTTCTTGCCTTCTGTTCTTCACCTGTTTCAGATTTTGAATCGAAGGTTTTAGTCCTTAAGGTAAATTTTGTAGTTATCTTATTTAGTCCAGTTGACTTCTTGGATCTGATAGTTGCTTGGAGATTTGAATATTTATTTATTTATTTATATTTGATATGCTTTGCATTGTAGGTGCTGAAGAAATGTGTCAAGCTGCCAGTTCTAGCTCATCATCTAGTAAAAGAGTCTGGCATTCTGTTGTGGTTATTGTCTGTTATTTCAGTCCGTAGTGAAGGGTCTGATGGTTCTGAAAGCTCCTGGTCTAGAGTAACTGAGTTAGCATTGGAGGTAAAACACTGTTATAAATTACTTTCTGCTATAGTGCACACCTTCAGAAGGAAAAAAATAGAGCACGTGATTTTTCATCTTTTCTGCATTTAGTCTTTGGCTGCAACTGGCAACGGATCAACTGTTTCATGAAAGTTCTGTTGAACATGAGGACCATAATATCATTTTTTAAAGCATATAACTGGTTTGTGTACTGTTTGGTATATTATGTAGGACATATTGATCTGTTATTTTGATACTTGTTTTGCATTTAGTCAAACTCACTGTAATAAACAGCCTTGAGGAAGTTCATCATGTTAGAGATGGAACAGATGGAATTTTTGCAATCATAGTCTAATTAATAATGGGTTTATAGACATTATTGGTGCATCAGCTCCATATCTAGGTTAAAATCAACTATTCTATAATATAGTTCTGAGCAGTTTTGTCTAGCAAGCATTTGCTGAAACCCACATTTGCTTAGATTATTTATAAAGGGATAGTTTTGGCACAAACGGCTATTGTTGTTGGTTGTAGCGTTGTTCTTCTGAATGCTAGAATTGATGGATAAAAATGTTTGACTGACTAGTTCCTGTGTATATTTTTCCTTGGTGTGACATAAATCCTCCATCAGAGGTCAACTTTGACATCTTATTGGTGCGACATTCTCTATAAATATTATTTTTTGGTAGCGTTATGGATGTATTTGCTCTGTAGCATTTTTGTGAAGCTGTTTTTTTGGTCACTAATCCTATAACTTTATTTGCTTTCTTCAGGTAGTCAATGGTTTGATATCATCAAGATTAATCACAGATTGGCTCCAAGAAACTGCCCTTGAGCAGCTCTCGGCAATATCATCATACCTTTCTGTCCTCCTAATTAACAATGCCAAATTATTGAAAGGAAATGCTTGCTTGTTGACTTCAGTGCTAAGTGTGATTACATCAACAATGAGGTTGTCTATGAAAAGGAAGATATACCAACCGCATTTTACCTTGTCCCTCCATGGTGTATTTAATCTGTGCCAAGCTATTGGTGGTAGCTCAAGAAGTACAGACCATAAGCTTGCAATGGAACTTTGTATCGATGCAATTCTGATGAATGGTCCTATACCAATTTTATCTGAAATGGTACTTTGTTCTTGCACTGCCTTTATTTCACAAGCCACTAAAATCACATTTTTACCATTGTCAATGTGTTGTCTGACCAAGTATTATAAGAAATGTTATATGTAAATCTTTATTTTGTTTCACAGGATAAGTCAAGAATATCAATGGTTGTTTCTTGGGCAACTTCAAGCATCTTCTGGCTGTACTCCAACCAAAGATCTCTGTTGGAAATATCCTGCAAAGAGCCACCAAGAAATGATTCTCTACAAGATTTTGCGATTTTGTTAGCTGCTTCTGTAATACTTGGAAAGATATCTAGCATCTCTCATGGAAAGAGTGTAGATCTTGCACGGAGCACCAGAAGTCTTGAAACTCTTAGGTCTTTCTTGGACGATGCATGTGAAAGGGTTGAAACGGCAACGAGTTGCAGTGCAAATGATACTCTAGCTGTCATTATACTGTACCTTCAAGACCATGTGGCAAAGAACAGTGATTCCTTGCCATCAGTTGTTACAGCCCTTTGCTTGTTGCTTCTTGACAGATCCAGTAAGCAAGGTACACTGGACTTTGCTGCATTCTGATGCTGATCATGAAGAGCTTCAATGCACCTAAATTAATCTATCAATTTTAGGATAATTTCTTGTGTTACAATTGCAAACATGTAGTGCCTTTGTGCTCTTATCTCTCTACTGGAATAATGAAGCATCTCACACTTTTTTTACTTCTTTGATGAAACAGTGAACAAACACCTGGCCAACAACCGTGGGAAAATGGAAATGCTTTGCTCAAAGATACACTGCCCGACTGAATCTAATCCTGCATGGAGATGGTATGGGCTTAGAATATTTTAAGTTTTTATATGCTTCTCTTATGATGACATAAGCGCTGGATATCTGCATATCATTGAATTAATCGTGTTTATACAATCTCAGGCATTACTATCAACCCTGGAAGGATTCTGCTTTGCAGCGCACCGAGATGGAGCGCCTGGAAGAAGAGCAGGCCTGCCGAAGCCTCCTGGTCCTATTTTCCAATGCCTTCAGTTCCTGCCTGTCAGAGTTCCCGGTGTTGTCCCTAGATGATGTTGAGAAGTCTGGCCTTTTCCAGTGGGAAAGAGACTCCATGATTAAACAGTCTTCCACTTAGTTTGCTGAAGAACTAGGATGACCCACATTTGACCTGTGTATACATCATGCTCCTACGATGGATCTTGTTTAGAAGAAGAGAATGCTTCAATCCTCAGTTGGATTGGATGAACCTACAGTGGACAGAGCCGAACCGGCCCTGCGCCCCTGCCTAACATCAATATGTTCAACACTTCCACTACTGTTCTTCTCTTCCCAGTTGTATAACAGGACCTGCATTATTGTCGCATTGGTAAAAGATTTACCTACAGTGCAGCGTTCCCTGTGTAAATTTTGTCACCTTGCCAATTACCACATATGGGTTTCAGCTGAAATGTTACATATTTTCCACAAAAGTTTCTATGCTGTGCGCAAAAAGTATGTACTCATCACCACACAACAGTGCTTGACTATGTACTCATCACCATTCAACACTGCTTGCAAGAATCCTCATCAGGGCGGTGACAAATCAGTCGCTCTTCCGGGCGGCCAGAGCATCCAGCGGCTTCTGCGCGTCGGGGAGGTTGCAGGCGTACAGCGACCACCTCCACGTGCTCGTCGACCCGCGCCTCTTCCCAGCCGGCGGTCCCGATCGGCGGCAGGACCTTGACGGTGAGCGGCACCGGCCGCACCCGCAGGCTGTTGTTCCTCCAGGCCAGGTGCGTGCCGGTCACCACGATGGGGACGACGGGCAGCCCCGTCTGCAGGGCGGCGTGCACGAACCCCTTCTTGAAGGGCAGCAGCCTGCCGTTCTTGGATCGTGTGCCCTCCGGGAACAAGATGAGGGACAGGTTGTTCTTGACCACTGCACGGGCGACCTACGGACAATGCAACAACACGGCTCAAGGACACAAACACAACACAAGACACGAGAATGCAGCGGAGAGGAGAATGGGGATCGCAGACACTGTCCCAGCCTAGGAGTATACCTGTTTCATGGAGTGGATTGCAGCGGCAGGGTTGGAGCGGTCGATGCGCAGGTGGTTAGCCAGCACGTAGAGCTGCCCGAACAGCGGGTACCAGATGATCTGTGTGACAGAAGGCAGCCAGCCAGGCAAGTCATTGGTCGAGGGACGCTGGGCGTGTTTGGATGCCGCCCTCGTCTGGGCTTGCCTGCCAGGCAAGCGATCGCAGCCCCAGGCGATCGAAATCAAATGCCTGGGGACGCTGCCTGGCGTCTGAGCTGCCTGGGAGGCAGCATCCAAACATGCCCCATGTGCGTGTATCAGTGTATGTCGTGTCCTGAGTCCTGACCTCCTTTTTGGCGATTCCGACGGTACAAGTGGGAGCGAGCCACATGACGAGGTAGATGTCCAGCGGCGACGCGTGGTTGCAGATGAAGATCCCCTCGCGTTGAGGTGCTCGGCGCCTTCCACTTTGATTGGGTTCCCCAGGATCCACAGCTGCAAAACTCGCAAGTCAAAAGATGTGCTACAACTTGCTTACCTAAAAAAACTAGCACAGCACACAGGCTCCGCTGCGTGCCCTGTTGCACGTGTTTTTTTTGAAGGGGAAGAATAAAAAGAAGGGAAAAAAAAAAAAACCGTAAAAAGAGAAAAGGAAAAAAAAAAAAAACTAAAAAAATAGTGCGCCCGTGGCACGTGTTTTTTTAAGAGGAAAATAAAAAAAGGAAAAAAAAACCCGTAAAAAGAAGAAAAGGGAAAAGGGCGGAAAATAAAAAAGAAAACAAAAAAATAAAAAATAAATAAAAAGTGAACAGTGGGTAGAGGCGGAGAAGGCAGGGACTCCTGAAATAAAAAACTAAAAAAACAAAAATAAAAAAAGTGAACACTGGGCGGAGGGCGGAGGGGCCAGGGATTCCTGCCTGGTTAAAGAGAGTATTGTTATGTGCCTGGAAATATTTGTCACGTTTGGAACGCACGGACTTTCTTTTTATAATTTACTATATGTATTTAATGATACACTACTTTAATCGTGTCGGGTGGGATCCTCAAAGCAAGGAAGTTAGCGTCCACGCTGACTTTCCTAGATGGCTCGAGACGTATTAAAAGATCTCACTCGACCCCAAGGCCGCGGGCTCCGTCTCGCCCGACCCCTTGGATGTGGGCTCCGTCTCACCCGACCCTAAGGACTTGGGTTCCATCTCGTCCAAGGCCGCGGGCTCCGTCTCGCCCGACCTCGAGGCCGTAGGCTTCGTCTCGCCCGACCCCTTGGGTGCGGGCTCCGTCTCGCCCGACCCCAAGGACGCGGTTTCCGTCTCGCTCGAGGTCACGGGCTCCGTCTCGCCCGACCTCGAGGACGCGGGTTCCGTCTTGTCCGACGGGGACCCATACCGTCGTCAACCACTCCAGGTCCAAGCGTATGGCCCTGGGTCAAAACTCTGACGTCAGGGAAGAGACTGGCACGCCTCGATGTAACCCGTGATCATGATGGGCCATACCTGGGAATTCACATCAAGAACAGTGTCGGGCGGGCCGGTGCTGTTCTGCCTAATCCTCACACGGACGCTGACAGGCGCGTCAGTTCACCACGACGTCCGTCGGGACGGAGTGGAACGCCATGACCGGTGGATGACGCCTGCGCATGGCGCCAGTGACGAACAGGGGCGCGACATGGAGCCGTCCCTATTGATATCTACAGGATCGGTGGGACCCGTATGAAGGAGGAGAAGGACCCGACAACCTTGGCAGCCTTCTTCTCTCTCTCGTTCTCCTTTTCCTTCTCTGTAACCCACGCTTTTCCTTCGCCTATAAAAGGGGAAGCAGGGCGCCCCATGAAAGGGAGGATTTTGACACAAGAGCACGACACGAGCACACGACTGAGCGGCAAGCGGGTTCTTAGCACCTGTTCACTCCTTCCACCAGAGATTTGGGATCCTCTCCCTCTCTCGCTTGTTTGTAGCCCCTACTACAAACCAAGTGCCGGTAACATGAGCAGCAGCGAATTGGACGTAGGGACGTTTCGTCCAAGCCAGTATAAACCCTTGTGTCATCCGAACACACCATTCGAGCTAGACGCGCAAATACAAATTTACTCGTCGGTGGTCCGAAAACACCGACAAACCGTATCAATTAACTCTTAGACACTATAGCTCTAAAGTAATACTCTATCCGTTCTAAATTATAAGTCGTTTTAATTTTTTGTTACATCCCTTTTGCTATGCATCTAGATAAATAATAGAGCGTAGGGGGAAGAGTAGTTTTCAAGAGCGTAGGGGGAAGAGAAATTAAAAGTGAGCATTATACTCCCGATCATTCTCCCCAACACATAATAGTTATCTAAAAATGATAACTTTTGCATATAAATTTAGATGAAAACAAATTTTGTATTAAAATTATGGGAGAATTGTTTGTTGGACATCCAAAGTGATGGTCATTTTCTGGCGGACACCCCATTTTGAGTAATTTGCTAGAAGACACTCTGGTTCGATGAAATTAGGCCACAGGACACCGTGGACCGGTTGCAGCTGGTTGAGGAGAGAGAATTTTGTTTTGTACATCCGGTGCCGCTGAGCCACAGTTGGGTCCGCCCCTCTCCCTTTCACTGACGCGCGGGTCCCACCTATCATCTTCTTCCTCCTCCTCTTCTCTTCTTCTATTGCTGAGCAGCAGCCACCGCCGTCGACCAGCCCCGGCCACGTAGGCGTGGCCGTAGGCCTCGAGGATCGCGTTGCGGTCCTTGAAGGGCCGCTCGAGCGCGTGGATTTGCTTCCCCGTGGTGGCCTCCTCGGTGGCCGCAGGGTCCTCGGGCGGCGGCGAGGGCGGGTGGAGGTGGGGCTCCTGCGGCTGGAAGGCGGAGGGGAGTAGCGGGCCGGCGGAGGGAAGCGAGTTGTGGCCGAAGCGGAGGGAGACAGGCGGGATGCGGCGGAGGCGCGCGGCCTAGATGAAGTCGGTGTGCTTGAGGTTGTGGTGTTGTGCGAGGAAGACGGCGGCGAAGAGCGGGTAGGGGCGGCCTGACTGCTTGGAGGCGAAAGCGGTGGGGGTGGAAGCCGGGAAGGTGTAGTCGGAGCCGAAGTGGATCTCGTCGCCGGAGAAGATGATCTTGTCCAGCTCGTTGCGCGCGTGGGCTCCGCCAGCCACGGCTCTGCCGCGCGAGGGCGCGAGCTCCGCCGGGCACAGTGGAGGCGGCGGGACAGCCTTGCCCATAGCTCCTCTGACCGGGCGCGATGAAGGCGACGGGGCGGCCTCACCCGCAGGCGTTCCGGCGAGGCATCGTGGAGGCAGCCGGGCCTCCCCCACCGGTGCGCAGGTGCGTCCCGCTGGAGGCAGCGGGCGCCCTTGCCTAGAGTCACGCCGACCGGCTCACGTCATGGAGGAGGCAGAGGAAGTACCGGCCACGGGCGTCGCGAGTGCGAGGTCACCAATGGCGTTTAGCAGCGTCATGGGTGGCGTGCGAGACCTGCGCCAGGACGAGCAGTGCAAGGCCGCCGGCGCCTTCCCCTCCGGCAGCGGCCTCCCGCGCTGCCTTTCCCTCCCGCGCCGCCATCCCCTCCGTTGGGGTCCAACCAGACCAGGTTGGGGGCAGATCCAAGTGTGGCTCAGGGGCACCGGATGTCCAAAATGAATTTTTCTCTCTCCTCAACCGGCTGAAACCGAGCCGCGGTGTCATATGACATAATTTCAACGAACCAGAGTGTCTTCTGGCAAACTACTCAAAATTAGATGTCCACTAGCAAACGACTATCTTTGGATGTCCGCCAGACAATTTTCCCTAAAATTATAGACCTCAACAGGATCTACAAATTTATAGTTATAATAAGTTTTTTATTTCAAAAATTATTTAGAGTATCAAATTTTATAAGTTATCAGATTTTAAAATTCAAAAATTAGAATTTTCGAACCACATCAGATGTAGACATGATCTATACAAAAGTCGTTGTTATCAATGTGACTTATAGCTTTGATATTTTTTTTACTTAAAGTCATTTAGAGTCTTGAATATTTATTTTATTTTCTCCATTTGGAAATTCAAAATTCAGAATTTTTAAATGACTTTTGTAGAGTTCATGTGAACGTCCAAAGTCGTTAGAAAATTGTGTTTTGAATTTCGAAATCTCAGTGTTCGTGCACATTCAAGAAACTCTTATCCGGTATTATTATGACTGAAAAAAATATAGTAGTACAAAATAAATGACAATCGTGAAACCGAGCAAAAGGATTGTCGATCGCGGATCGCCACAATGTAGATAGATGCAGGCGAAGCCAAGCGAAAGCACGCAGGACGTAGTGACGTACCAGCATGCGTCCGGTGACGTAGCCGTAGACGCTGCTCTGTCGGATGCGCTGGGAGGGCCACGGCAGGAGCAGCAGCATGAGCACCGCCCACGCCGCTGTGGTGAGCGCCATGGCGAGGAAGCAGACGACGACGCGGACGCCGCCCACCCGTCGTCGCCCCCGCCTGCCGCGGCCAGGTACGCGGCCGCCTGGCGCCTGGCCCACGGCAGCCATCGTCGCTGCGCCGAGGCGGCGGCGGTGTCCATGGCCGCAGCTCGCAGGGGATCGGAGGTGGAAGGTGAGGTGGAGGAGCAGCAGCCAGCAGGCAGCAGGCTGGGAAGGTTCTGGAGCAGAGTAGCAGTGGCGCGTCGCCGTAGGGTGGTTGGCGTTGATGATGGGCGCGTCTTTCTTGGACTTTATAAATTTTCGCATGGCGAGAGGTGGCATGCTTCTTTGTTTTGCATATGGTTCGTCTCGTATACGATCAGTAAATTTTCAATTGAAACAGTATTTTTTTCTCACACCAAACCAATCAGCAGTATTTCTTCACGATCCAGCAACGATAAGCACCAGCCAACCGAACAGGCTGTAGCCCTCTTCTATATTTCCGTTTACTATGATGGGCCCGACTTTTCACGCCATAACATAACGTGGCAAATCGATGACCTTATGGTAGTATGCTGCATTGGAGGAGTATACGTCTGTGTTGTTCTTGGGTAGTTGATCCGTCCCAAATTCAAAATCCTTCACCTTCAGGCTGGCTGCCATAGTTATTACAGTAGTTCCAGCTGAGCTGTAATTCTTTTGAAGAAATTAAAAAAAACGTTGCCTTCTCTTCTCCGGTCCGAATAATCCAGTCCAAGCACGCCTTGTTTGCAATTTATTATTCGCTTGCCAATTGGCAGGCACCAGTCACTATTAGATAGCTAAATGTCGCCATTTGCTCCTCTCTTTTCTTTTTCTCAGAGAGAGACAAGGGGAGGGAGAAGAAGATGTCGCTGTTTGGGGGGGCGTGGCCTCTCTTGGCCTACCGTGCACCGCCTCATGAATGGACACTTGCGGCCGTAGCTGAGCAGCATCAGGTGCTCGTGTGGCCGTGCCACAAAGCCCACCACCGCTGGGCCCTCTGATGTCTTCAGTCTGCACAGCCCTGCACAATGTCACCACGGCAGCTTATCAAATTCACTCCAACCGATATGCGTGCGTGCGTGGCCGATTGGGTTTGGACCCGACCGAGGATGGATGCTGCCTTGCCTGAGACGTTTATTTTTTGATGGTTTGGGCGTTGTTGGGTGTTGTTGTCTAGCTAGGCAAACGCCATGGCAACGACCAAACATAACAATCTGCTCTGGTGCTGCGACTGCGAGCAAGCGCCGAACACGTACTGCAAAGCCATGATACACAGAAGACTCTAGTGCAGTTTGTCCTCCCAACTTCCTTTGCCATATTACTCCGAATATTGTTGCACCCAATAGTAGGTGCGATTTAGCGCTTCCTCACACTACCAGATCATCCATCCCGTCAGTGGCGGAACCAGCGATTTTGATTAAGGAGGTCAAACCAATATGATGACACCTTTAAATGTGATAAATATATACAGAAGTATACGTCTCAAGTTTTTTAATATTTTTACATATATATAGTTGGTATTTATAAAAAAAATCACAATATTATGATAAAAATGGATAATTTGATACCTTGTTATGCTGTAAATTAAAATATTTATAGGGATGTTTTTTTAAAAAAATCACTAGATTTGGGGCACCGCCCCTACTGGCCACCTAATTCCGCCACTGCATCCTGTTGACTCATCAATGGACAATGTGACCGACTGCGGAACTAGCGTTGAGGATAGTACATATGGTCAAGGGATGACCAACTTGTGCGTGATAACTGAACTCTTTAGTGAAAGCCTAGGGCAGTTCCTTGTCTCTTTTTCTTAATCTTGTTTATAAAACCGAGGGCATCGATTTTTTTTTTTGTTTCTTGGAACATGTATGCTTCATTTATTTGGCTTAGCGTTAGAAGAAACTTACTCGCCGGTTACGTACTTGAGTATATCTCAACCCACATGTCGTGTTAAATCAAATAGAATCATGCATGCACATTAGTTGTAATAGGAAGATGTTTTTCCTATTTATTATATATTTCTCCTATTATCTCCTATATAAGAGGCAATATGTGATAATTGTCATCTAGATCATTGGTCCACAACTACTTTGGAGTACCATAGCAATAAGGTACTCCCATTACCCCTTGAGAGGGAGTAAGAGCTTAAATGAATCATAGCCCTTGATTTTAGAATGGATGAAACACTTATAAATACTTAACACAACAAGGAAACAAACTAGAGAGAAAAAAATCATGCACCGTCCTTTCGATTTGATGCGTGCCACACGTGTGGATAGGGGCGGACCCAAGAGAAAATCGACCGCTGGCACACTTAGCAAATTTTGAGTGGCGGCCACTGCCCTCAATAGACATTAAATAGGTCCGCCCCCTACGTGTGGATCATGGCCTGACCGGATTATTTCCCAAGGCAACAAACTCCTTGATTTGATAGACACCAATCTTCTTAAGCCTTGTAACCTGTTTTTTTTGTGTTGATTCGCATGTGCGTCACGAATATACAATGTACTCCCTCTATTCCAAATTATAAGTCACTTTGACTTTTTTGGTTCATCCATTTCGCTATGTATCAAGACATATTATTTATGTAGATACATAGCAAAATGGATGTAAAAAAACGACTTATAATTTGAAACGGATGGAGTACCACATAACGTTAATTGGAAAATTCATGGCGTGTTTGATCCATCATGAAGTGCATGCTTTCAACTACATATGTGACGTCACAAGCAGAAGTTATAGACACGTAGGGTCCCCCTTCAAACGCAAGAATTCACACTCACAGGAATTATGTAAGAAATTTCATAAAAATCAGTTCATTTTCACTGAAAATATAGGAAACAAAGGAGATTGTATACATGTTAGTCATCATATACTCCCTCCGGTTCTATAAAGCCAGTCGTTTTGAGGTTGTCTTAAGTCAAACATTTTAAACTTTGACTACAAATAACTTCTTTTGGGTTGAGTTTGAAAATATGAAAGTGATGTAAGTAGATTCATCTTGAAATGTAGTTTCATAAAAGTATATATTAACTATATTTTATAGATATTTTATAGCAAAAAGTTGCAGTCAAAGTTGTTTCTTAAAGACCGTGTCGATGTCCAAAACGACTTGCTTTAGAGAACCGGAGGGAGTACACGTCTACATGTGTCATAAAAAAAACAAGTAGTCAAGCTAGGATCAAGAAAGAGTGATATCTTATCATGTATACTTGTTACACCTCTACATATGGATCACGTAAAAATGTCACGTTCTACAAAAGCACATGACATCTTAATCACATAAAAATGAACCAAGCAGCCTGTACCACATCATTGAAGTCCGGGGCTGGGGTCCAAAAATATCAAAACGGAAGGTTGCCATTCTGTGCGGTTGCTGCTGGTTGCATAAGAATAGAGGACATTGATTGGACAGTGAACTTGAGAGTGCTTGCAATATGTATCCCGAGAAGAGATCATCCCATTCCTTGTTACAAAATACTCGATCTAGGTGTACAAGGGTTGGATTCCGCTGTCCATTGCTCCATGTGTATCTCCCATTTTGCAACTTGATTTCCAAAAGCTCACTAGCATCCAACGCCTGTCTGAATTTTCTCAATTGTCTTCGGTTGATGTTGTTGTTGTTTTTGTCCCGTGCATCACAAATCAAATTGAAATCACCCAAGCATATCCAAGGATTGTTCGCTGGTGGTTGTGAAGCTATGAGCTCGTCCAGAAACACATCCTTTTCTGCATTATTTTCAGCCGGCCCATACACTGATGTGATCCAGAAACTTATATTGCGCAGCCTTAGTGTCATTTTTAGGACATACAGTAGGATTTTCGGTCCATAGCCTCTCCCACCACCAAATCTTTGTCCCAAGCTATCAGCACACCCCCTCTAGTTGCATTCACAGGCAGAAACTCAAAACTGCCACTGTATCTAGGACCCAAGAATTCCATAGCAAGAAAGCAGTCCACAGCTTGCAACTCCGTTTCCTGGAGACAGATAATTGTTGGCTTGGACTGCTGTATCAGTAATTTCAGTTCCTCTCTTCTTGCCGCGGTGTTCAGCCCGCGCACATTCCAGGTAAAAAACTTCAGATCACTTTCATTCATTGCAGAAACCAAGCCACAACAGAAACAAGGACATTGCCAGCAAACCGTTAATCCATTCAACTACTGTAAACACATCACACGGCACACCATCCACTGCTACACTGCAGGAGAATGTTGATATACCTACCAGAGTATATCCGGCAATCCTAGAGATGGTTAATTTAGTACTGAGTTAGTAGAAAAAGAGGAGAATATATGCTTAAGGGAGTTTTCAATTTGGAGGGAGGGGGCACATGACCCCCTTTTAGTCTACATTGAGCTCTTCTAGTGCTTGTGAGTGAGAAACTCATCCTACGTAGAGTGCACCCTGTTATAGGTCTAACCTTTGACCGAGCTCTAATAAATACTATACATCATGTTTTCTTAAAGACGAAATATTTGGCAGGTGCTACGAGATGTTGAATATCATAAAGCTAATGAAAGAACATAATTTAGATGACGTGTGGCGATACTGCCTATTGTTGGTAGAGGAGTTAGGAAGACAACAATTGCTCAATTTGCATTCAGTTACAATGATTTAGATGTGAAAGATTTGTTTGATCAGAAGATATGGGTCTCGGTGCCTAGCAACTCCGGAGTACCATAATGAAGTTCCTTATCCTCTCTTTTCTATTTCAAAGAGACAGAGAGGGAGAGAAAACATAGGGAGAAGAAGATGTCGATGTTTGGGAATGGCCTCTGGCCAAAATATTAAAACATACTGTAGTACTAGTATTTATAATACTCAATGAACATTATTAAAATAATCATGCTATATACTCCCTTCGGGAAGCTTTCTAGGCATTCTCATGTTTTTGAGAAAGACTACAACTTATTTCGAGGTGTTTGCGTAGCGCCATAGCCTATCTCCGAAGCGATAGTATTGGTAGCCTACGTGCGCAACTGGTTTTGTTGCATGCAACGCTTGGCTTTTGCTCGCCTTTCTTTTGCTGAAGCGCATGCATGCATGCACTAGGAAACTCAGCCAATCGTGAAGCACATTTTGGCTTGCGAGAGGTGCAGTTAATCAAGTCTCAAAAAAACAAAAGAGCTACAGTTAAAATCACGTGCAGACTCTGGAGGGAGTATTTTATAGTATAAACCTATTTGAATATATGAATATTAACTTTGTTTTTTACAAAACTAGTTAAATTTAAAATTGATTGATTCTTCGAAACGAGAAATGTGAAACTGGTTGAAGTCTATTTTGGAACGGAAGGAGTGTCGTGAAGTACCTCCTGAAAGGACACTTGTGGCCGGAGGTGAGCATCAGGCGTCCGTGCCAGTTCCACCACCGCTGGGCTGGGCCCTCTGCAATTGTGGTCACGTGGTGTGGGAAGAAGGGCTGGCTGGGAATCAAGACTCAAGAGGCGATGGAAGTGCAGGGGATGATGGCTGAAGCGGGTTTAGGGCCAATTGGAGTCTCCCAATGGGCTTTGCCTCCGATAAGGCCTATCTCAAGTTCTCAACTCTCATCTTCTGACTGACCACCACAACTTCCTCTGCCGGCGCCAGAGAGACAGAGAGGAGCCCTCCTCTCTGCTTGTGTCTCTGCCACGTTGGGCCCGCAGGTCAGGCTCTGTTCCCCTCAGTCCCCTCCGTAGTCCGTTGCAGAGCTGCCGAGCTGAGAGCTCCCCAGCTCCGAACTCATCTCGCCGCCACGGGTATCCATCGCGCGCACAAAGCCTCTGTAATAGATTTTTTTTTAAAATAATTTTTTTTAATGAATAATTACAAATATAGCATCCTCCCCACCTATCGGCAACTGGAGGGCCGACTGGTGGGCCGACAAGGCCCGGCCGATTGTCCTGTCGGCCGTGGAGAGCCGATAGAGTATATCGGCCATCCGTGAGCCGACAGGACACAAAATATCTACATAGCACGCCTCTCGCGCTAACACTTCACAATGTCTACGCAGCATGCTCGGTTTCAGGTTGAGCCTGACCACAGCACAACAGCCAGTTCAGAATTTGAAATCCCTTGCGACTGCGATCCCCGCAAGTCCTGCAAGGCAGTTCATTTGAGCTGAACAAACTAGCTCTTCACAGGCAGAAACATTCAGAGGCCTCAAACTCAAAGGATCAATAACATACTGCCGAAACAAATTTAGGATAAAAAATAGCAGCTATTGTACTTGAGGACCAAAATGTACACCATGGAAAAGCTACCAAAGTCCAAATACAACATGAGACGAACTGGCACTGATATGGTGTGCCGATTCACTGTCGACGGCCAAACGTTTCATTACAGACATACCACAGAATTATTAGGCGATGAATGCCACGAGCGTGCAATAATGGTTTACAGTACATCCAGTGGAGTATACCAGCCTTTTGCATATGGATCCTTGGCACCAAAAAAACAGAATTCAGTATGAGCAAAAAAAGTATTTACAAACACACGATAGAACCATGTACTACTGATGTATGCGTGTGCCTCCTGATATAAAAATATAAAAGGAAACCCGAGAGCAATTGAGGCTTATTATGTATTCATATGGTTCTATCAACAAATCGGCTGTCAAGTGAAGCACGCGAAGTGAAAAACTAGCTACAGAATCCTGCCCTACGTGAAGCTGGGCAGGCAGTCACCGCTTCCTTTTTGCCCTACTCGTGCCTCGTTTGGCCGCAGTTTCGGATTTCACTTTAGCAGCACCTCGTTTGGTTCCAGATGAACCTTTCTTCTTGTACCTGCCGAATCCCCTGCCACTTTCCTGTAAGGCACATTGAGACGGTGTTACCAGTAAGCAGTGAAAGAAACATCAGTTCTTCAAAGACCATCCTGTCATCAATTTTTATACTCTCAAAGACCATCAGTTCTGTCATCAATTTTTAAAAGATCCTAAGAAAGTTTGGTTGAGGCAATGGTCATGGCGAAATAGCAATGCCAGCTACAAATGATGGATACAATCATGCCAAGTGCATTCTTAATAATTCAAATCCCTAATCGAACACATCATTGCAGGTAAAATATACATAATTGTAAGCACGGGATATTTAATTTTCAGTAAGTCCATTACCTAGTACCAGTTTGTCAACATGAATAAAAGCACAAATCACAGGAAATGATAAGCATCACAATACCTTTTTATATTGTCGATAGGCATCGCGGCCAGTCAACTCTTGCCCATTTTTTGAGACATAAACCTGTAGCAAAAGTTCAACGAAGCAAAATTATGATTGAATCTGTTTTCTTCAAGAAGGGGATAAACGAATAATCTTGAAAAACTTTGAAATGCAAGCTAATATGCATCTTGGAAGTATAGCCATACCTTCCTCCCACTGTCATCAGTAAACCAATGGCCAGAGCCGGAATGGGATCCACTGGCATGCACCCTTCTTTTAATAGCATCAGTTGGAACTGACATTCTCCCAGGAGTCACCCAGTCATCGTTAGCAGCTGCACTCGAGCTGAATTGCCTCCTGCATTAAGAAAATGACAGAGTTTAAACGAATTAGCAAATGGCATTACTGGAATGATTAAAAAGAAATGTCCATGATGTGCACCTGCTGAGACTTTCTGCTCTGTTTTGCTCATTTCCTCTGGTACTTCCTGCCCCAATAGGAACAAAATATTGCAGCCTGTTCCCGGAACAAATTACCCACCCTTGGGTCAGGGTGGAACAGATAATGCATAGCAGGAGGACCATCATCTAGTTCAGCTCCACTTGAAGACGTTTGTTGCTGGAAATGCCCAGAGTTCTTAGGTTGAGAAACCTTGTAATGAGTGTTGCCTTCTTTCTGCTGAGAAAATCCTGCATCTTTTGGGGATTTGAAGTATTCATTACAGAACTCATCCAAGGCAGGTGTTGCCCAATTGTCATTCATCATAGCTCCACTCTTCAGCACAGTACTGCTCCCTTGGGGCTTCCTGTTTTGCTGCAGGGTCTTTGCTTTATTTTGATTGTGGTCATCGTCTGCATCAGTGTCAGAATCAAGCAAATAGATTTTCCTCATCGGGCTTACTGTTATCTTAGGAAGTAGTTTCTTTGTGCAGCTTTCTTCCAAAGATATTGAAGCAGAAGTATTTGGTGTTTGTGTAAATTTTGATCTATTTGCTTTGATTGCTGACTGAGTCATAAAGACACCACGGTTAAGCAGAGAGAATTTTGAGTTGCTGGAAGTGCTGCAACTACCAACAGATGGTGGCACATCTGCAAGTAAAGATGAAAACCCAATGATGCACACAAAAATCAAAATGTCCTTAAAGATTGTAATAAAACAACCAGCTACAGACTAAGTCCACAATCGACCAGTCATTGTAATTTTTGCAGAAGACAAAATAATAGAGATACATAGGCAAGAGAAAATTGGGATTTTGCCATTATCAAACGTGGGCTTCACTCATTTGCCATCCCGCAAAAGGGATTCACTACTTTGCCATTATCAAACTTGGCGCACCCGCTAGAATGTCCTGGGACTGAATTATTCCAAATTTTAATTATTCTTTTATTCTCTCCATACTTTCATTCCCGTTTTACCAACACATCAGGACTAGCTTCAACAATTGACTTGAAAGAGATTAGGCACGATTAGTGTAGATGTGGTGCTAATCTAACTGTGCCACATTTTTTTCTCTACTAGGCTCGATGGAGAGCCTCAGCTTAGCTTAGCAGTGGTAGAACCTCCTGCACAGCAGCTGTAGGCACCTCTTGTTGATTGGGATACGCTGCGCATTGAAGAAAGTCGAGATGAAAAGGTTAGAATAGAGATTGTTGATGATGAGGTGATGTATGAATTGTTGGGGTTTAGGGCTGAGGATGAGGAGGCTGATAAGGCAAGGGAGGCAGCCAAGAAAGGTTGCGCTGAACAGAATGGTGATACTTGGGAAGTTGATACAACTGGGGCAGCCATTGTTGTTGATGACTATTTACCAGGGGAGAAGACTGGTTCATGACCCAAATCGCCCTAGTATGGATCTTGGCACAATGTACCCTAACATGGAGTTTAGATTGGTTGTGAGACAATCTGCTATAAATGAAGAGTTTGAACTACACATTGTCAAAACAGACCCATCTAGATACATTGCTGATTGCAAAGCAGAAGATTGTCCTTGGCATCTTGTTAGGCATAGGCAGCCTGATGGGAGCACTGTAATGGACTAATCAATAACTTGAGCCTACCAATGTATTTTGTCCTTCGATATTGTTCGCATTCACTAATTATTTTTTCTGCAGGCAGTGGCGGAGCATGCTAGTAAATCGAGGTGGGGCAATTCAAGTTGCTATGCTGGGCTGCAGCTACATACGAATGTTACTGGATAGCTTGTTTTTTAGTTGGGTCACATACAAATGCTATCCTCGCCTCCAGCTACATATGAATGCTACTGGATAGCATGTTTTCTTTAGTTGGGCCACCTAAGACAGCATATTGGGTCACCTGAGACAAAGCCCACCAAGGCATACCCCTTCATCAGCTTCGCTTCAACTGAAACAACGCTGTTTATCTTCTCCAACGCTCTCGACAACAGCCGCCATGAGATGCAGTTCTTGAGGTTAGCGAAGCTTGCTTGTGAGCAGGGGGGGAGGGGGGGGGGGCAAGAGCCCAGTTTCGCCTCCACTAGGCTCCGCCCGTCTGCAGGTGACAAAGGTTATTGGTGATCACACACTCTGTAACATGGATACGTCAATGAGGGGCCGTATCGCGTATCGGATACGTATCAATATGGATACGTATCCTCCAAGTATCCCATTTTTATATAATTTTTGGAATATTGAGTACGTGACCGGATACGTATCCACCTCTGGGATACGGCCCACCCCAACAAACACTCCTTATCTCCCCGAGTCCCCGTCGCGACGCCTCGCACGGTCGCAACTTGCGCCGCCGCCTGCACACACGCGCGCCACCACCTGCACAGGGGTTGCGCCCCACTCGCCAACCACCGGCGACGAGCCTCCACCCCCTCCGTGCCATCAATCAACTTCTCCTCCACCTCCAAACTGCCACGCTGATGAGCACCTACCAGTCTGCCATAGCCACGGCCAGCATCGCCGCCTCCTACGCAAGGCATGCACCACCACTCGCCGGCCGCCGGCGACGAGCCTCCGCCCCGTCCGAGGCATCATTTGACTTCTCCCCTCCTCCAAACTGCCGCACTGGGGAGCACCCACCAGTCCGCCATGGCCGCAACCAGCTCCCGCAATGCAGGGGAGAGATGCACGGGAGAGGACGATTCAACAACAAAGCAAGCTCCTGGCGACATCCCATGAGTACATCCCCTTCCCCATTCTTGATCTACTCTGCTGCAGTTCTTGTTGCTTGGTTTTGTTTGTACCCTCCCTGATTAGTATTGGCCATGCTTGATTGCTTGCATGCAGTAGATGACCTCTCCAAATTTGGGTCCTAGCATCGAGTCTGTGGCCACCGGCCACAACCACAGCATACGATAGGGGTGCTCTCTGTTCCTGGCTTCTCGTGTTCTAGAATTTTAGTAATTGCGGATTCATCCAGTATGGTTGGACTTGGATCATCTGTGAAAACAAGAAACCTACAAGGTAATCTGGTGATGTATATATCATGTATGATTGCATGTAGAGTACTGAACTAATGATTAATTGATTAGTGATTACTCAAGTTATAGACTTTCAGAATTTTAATTTACATTATTACTTATTTATTAAAAAAATAGTAAAACGTATCCGCATATCGTGTTTTCTGGGAAATTGACGTATCCGCGTATCCGTATCCTTCCGATACCGATACGCGGTGCTGCATACACACATGTACATCAAGTGCTAGGAGGAAGACTAACACACCAATCAGTGCCTGGGTTGTTACAAAGGCAATACATCACCTTAGAAAGAAAACAACTATGGGCACTAAGGAACTGCAAACCACTTTACAGGATGAGCAGAAGTATCAGATTCCTTCTGAAACTGTTTGGAAGGGTAGGCAAATTGCTTTAAAAGAATTGTATGGCAAATGGGAAGAGAGCTTTCAGCTGCTCAATAGGAGGGCAGAGGTCCTCAAGAGGTCGCCAGGTAGTGTTATTGAGATTGGCATTAAGGAGGTATAGGGCAAGTTCTATTTCCATAGATTTTTTTGGTGCAATAAAACCTTGCATTAAAAGTTTCTTAGAGGGATGCAAGCCATACCTTATCATAGACTCTACTGCACTTAATGGTAGATGGAATGGTTATTTAGCTGCAGCTTGTGGTATAGATGGTCACAACTGGATGTACCCAGGTGCTTTTGGCTTCATAGATGGTGAAACAACAGATAACTGGACTTGGTTTATGACTCAGTTGCATAAGGCCATAGGAGATCTTCCTGTTTTAGCTGTTTCCTCAGATGCATGCAAAGGTCTGGAAAATGCAATTAAGAAAGTGTTTCCAATGGCAGAACATAGGGAGTGCTTTAGACATCTAATGAATAACTTCAACAAAAGTTTGGTGGTGATGTGTTCTCTAAGATGTATGCTGCAGCTAGAGCTTATAGACAAGAAGTTTTCAGTATTTTCAAGTCAATTGTTGAAGCTAGTCCTGATGTGTTGGTAAAACGGGAATGAAAGTATGGAGAGAATAAAAAGAATAATTAAAATTTAGAATAATTCAGTCCCACGGCATTCTAGCGGGTGTGCCAAGTTTGATAATGGTAAAGTAGTGAATCCCTTTTGCGGGATGGCAAACTAGCAAAGCCCACGTTTGATAATGGCAAAATCTCAATTTTCTCCTAGGCAAACCGTATGACTGAATGCATTATTATAAGCACAAGAGAAATGAATGCAAAATATTAGAAGTTGAAATAAGCATACCGCTCAGGCACTCACCTCGAACCGGTCGGTCCTCGTCTGTTGGCCAATCCTCGATCTCGTCTTCCCAACTCCCAACCGCGGCTCTTGCTGTATTTTCACTCATTACTGGAGAGGCTTCCACCGTGGGTTGTCCTGGCACCTTCAGAGGAGGCGGTGATGGCGCCAGATGTGGTGGCGCAGGGCCCTTCCGCAGCCGCTTGAGTTGAGTCACTTCAGGCAGTGTTGGCTCTGGTTGTCGGTCACCAGCGAGGAAGAAGTCGCCGTCCTCATCTTCGATACTGAGCGACGAGGGGACCCGAGGTGCAGCCTGTGTCTTCGGTTGCTCGTGGTGCTGGCCGCCAGCTAGGGAGTTGTCGTCGTCGTCGCTGATTATAAGGGAGGAAGACGGCGCCTCACAGTGCAGCACCTGGGGAATTGGCGCCGGATGGGCTGGCGCAGGGCCCTTCCGCAGCCGCTTGAACCGATTGGTCTCCGCCGGCGGTGGCAGGGGATCCGTTTCTAGCGTGTCGCGCTCCACTCGGACCGGCCGCTTGCAACCGGCGAGGACGAAGTCATCTTCAGTGCCGGTCGAAGAGGGAGCTCCGGGCGCCACCTGCAGCCGCGCCTGCTCGCGGCGCTGGTCGGCAGCGAGGATGTCACAGTAGCCGTCTTCGTCGTCGTCGTCGAAGCCCAGTGAGAACGACGGCGGATCGGGCGCCGCGAACCGATTGGTCTCCGACCGCGGCGGCGGCAGGGGATCTGAGTCTTGCCTGTGACGCTCCACTCGGACCGGCCGCCTGCCACCGGCGAGGACGAAGCCATCCTCCTTATCATCATCATCTGCAGCGCCGGTCGAAGAGGGAGCTCCGGGCGCCACCGGGGGCCGCGCCTGCTCGCAGCGCTGGTCGGCAGCGAGTATGTCATCATCGCCGTCTTCGTCGTCGAAGCCCAGGGAGAACGACGGCGGATCGGGCGCCGTGTACCCCCGAACGTGCTCCTTCCGGCGGCCACCCGCCCGAATGCGGGGCTCCTCCACGACGTCGTCGTCGAAGCCCAGCGAGAACGACGGCGGGTCGGGCGCCGTGGACCCCCACGCGTGCCCCTTCTGGCGGTCACCCGCCCGAATGCGGGGCTCCTCCACGACGTCGTCGTCGATCCCCAGCGAGAACGACGGCGGGTCGGGGGCCTCGTACCCTCGCGGCTGCTCGCGCCGGTCGCTCCCGGCAGGGGGGTCATCGTCGTCGTCCCAGTCGAAACCCAGAGAGAATGAGGGAGCCGAGAAGTCCATCCCGGCGGGCGGCGGCAGCGTGGGAGCTAAGTTTCGCTCGGGTGCGGCTTGGCAACGGGGTCGCGGATTTGGGAGAGAGAAATGGGATCGAAATGGTCTGGAGATTGGCGGGAGAGCTATGGTTTTGTAATTTTTGTGGAGGGGATCGGGAGGTTTCGAATGGATTTTTGGCGGGGGTTGGACTTGGGCCCGGGGCCGGTGAGGTGAGGTGGTGCGGCGCCGCGGCTCCGGCGAGACGAAAGGGGGTGGCTGGTGTGCGGCAGAAGACGGCGAGACGACCGGACGCGCTACGCGTGCGCGCGGCCTCTCGTGATTGGGCTGCATTTGGCCCACTTGCTACCTCAATGCAAGTAGAGGCGAAACGAGGTTTTGGGCCGACATCTACCAAAATCTTATAGTTATGGGCTGATTGGCTTAGTGAGTTCTTTCCTTTTTCTTTTCTTGGATGCTATTTTTTGTTTTTTTGGGAAAAATGTTATTTTCATATAGAAATGTATTAGGTTTTTTAGCTGATAGAAACATATTATAGGTTAGTAGTTGTGCCCAAACTGCCAATCCAAACTTGTTCAATTCTCTAAAGTTCTATTGTACTGTTCTGTACAGGCAGTCGTCTCACCCTCTAGAGTTTTTTTTCTAGCTTTTTACCATTATGGTCCTGAAAAAATACCTCTTCCTTTCGTAGCTCTTTTTTTTAAACTTACCTGTATGGCCTCAAAACGAAATTTCCTTGCTTCTATGGCCTTACAGCACCATACAAGTAAAAAGCTCTTTTTTTCTTCTAAAAAGCAGAGTTGTGTTGTTATGGTGTATAATGTTTTTTTTATGTTGCATTTCTATATATGTATCCTGTTCTTATAATAATCCAAGGCTTAGAGAATCTCCAAGAGTATCTTATTTCCCTTCCTAATCTTTGGTTTTTGTCAAGACGAGAAAAAATCCCTCTCCAACAACTTCTAATCCTTCCTCCTAAAATTTACGCACTTAGAAAATCCTCCCCCGTCGCACATAACTTTGCGCGGAGTAGGGGTCGCGCGGATACGCCCGTGTTCTTCGGCCAATTAAAGGTGGAAGGACGAAAAAAAATAAAGAGTATGAAAGGGTTCCACATGCAAATATACAAGCGAGAAAGAATATATAAAATTGGTTAAAATAATTTAGAAATAGTATAAGATTCTTGATGTAAAATTATTTTCTATATTTTAGGAGTGAATTATTAAAAATTATTGGAGATGGTCTTCTTTTTTTTTTCTCCCGATATACATTTTTAGGAGTTAGAAAACATGGACTTTTGAGAAGAAAAATTTAGGATACTCTTGATATGCTTAGAGCTTAGCTCAGTTTTCTTACATTGTACTACTTTCGTCCCAAAATAAATGTCATTCTTGTTTCATGAGAAGTTAAATATTTTTAACTTTGATCAAATATATAAAAGAAAAAATTAATATTTATAGTACATAATTAGTATCACTAGATAGATCATTAAATCTATTTTTATATAATAAATTTATTTGAAGATACAAATGTTGATAATATTTTTTATAAATCTAGTTAAACTTAAGAAAAATTTGACAAGAACGAATATCATAGCGACACTTATTTTGAAACGGGAAGAGTAATAATGACCCATGTATATATGACTAAACTCAAGAACTATACTGTCAAGAACTGCATGCATTAGGCGGAAAATATGTAGCCGAGAGATTTCTAGGCCATGTGCGTGTCTACATCGATGTTGTGTGACCTACGACGCAAGCTGCTCCTCTGTTCCAAAGAAGTCATAAACAACCGTCTATAAATCATTATTGACGATACACTCTATCGAAAAACCAATAACGGCTCGTTTACACTCTCTGTACACGCATACATACCTCACGGAGAGGCGGAGTCCTAGGCCATGTGCTGGTCTACACTCTCTATACGATACATACTCTGTACAGAACGAAAGGAGCCGTCAGTCTGGGCTGATTCGTGATAACTGCACATTAAAAAGTTGGACCCCACATAGATTTTGTGATAACTGCACATTAAAAAGTTGGACCCCACATAGATTTTTAACTTCAGAATTTGATCATATAATCACATCTCCTATTACAGATCTTCAGCCTGTTCGGGAGACCGTAAACGATCGTGGATTATTTACTGCTGGCTGGTTTAGTGTGAGAGAAAAATACTGTTCCCGACTGGAAATTTACGATCGTTTACGAGCAAGCAAACAGGCTGCTAGAATACTTCCATGCACCATTGTTGTACAAGTATCTACTACAAATAATAAAACCACTTCTTCCCGATTAAAAAAAAACTCTTCTACTATGGCGCCTAGTCTCCTAAACTTTAGTCCATATCACATCGAATGTTTGGACACTAATTTATAATTTGTAGTATTAAACATAGACTAATTGCAAAACTAATTATACAGATTAAGACTAATTTGCGAGACGAATCTATTAAACCTAATTAGTCCATGATTTGACAATGTGGTGCTACAATAAACATGTACTGATGATGGATTAATTATGCTTAATATATTTGTCTTGCAAATTAGTCACGATTTCTATAATTAGCTAATGTTTAGTTCTTTTAATTAGTATATCCAAACACCCGATGTGTAAACTTTAGTCCCTATAGCAAACATCCTTAAGTAATCTAACTGACTGGTGGGTCCAATAGAATCACAACAAACCAAACCTTCTCCCGCATCAACATCTCCATCGACCTACCCCAAAAATCTTGTGAGCATGACTGCACGGCGCTGTAGCAAACCAGCCACACCTCACCGTGGCGGCCACCGCTCGCCAGACCCCACCACCCTTTTCCCTTCCACGGCGTCACTATAAAGAGGCTTTTTACCTGTGTGCTATTATAAAAGTTTATAATTACTCATAAGCCATTAAAAAGTTTGAGCGGTCACAAGTGCCATTAGTCGAAACTTTTTTTGTCCTCTACGTCATTCCTTCCACATTGGATACTAGCGGTATTAAACTGAGCTACGAAAAGACTTAAATACCCTCAGACTACAGAAGCGAGCTGAAATTTCATTTTCCTCCTGTGCCACTCGCTGGATGAGTGTTTTGGCGCCAATTTGATAATGGAGCAGGAGAGCGTTCGATTGGACAAGGAGCGTCGTGCCCATCATCCCCGAAAACGAGTACTTGTACTACCTGATAAAAAATGAAAACTGCATAAAACTTTAGCATAAGACATCACAACAAAAAATTGTAGCTAAGGAACAAAATACATCACAATAATCTTTTTTAGTGTTTACTTATATAGTGTTAGCAGGAACTTGCATTACATGTACGAAGCATATATATATTATTATATTTCTCAAAATACGTAATGGAGCTCTAACTCATTTAAGAAAGAGAGTCCACCAGACAGGCGACCACTATGCATGGCGTCGTCTATATTTATCTGCGGGGGTTGTTGATCACAGACTAACAATGCAAGAAGCTAGCTAGTAACCAGAATGTATAAGCATTCACGTATTTGCCCTATAAAGAAAAGAGGCAGGATGCATGAACTAATCGCCTACGTACGTGAGGTGTGCCAGAAGAAACAGGCTTGCAAGTTGCATGTGTGTATCATGTACGTATATATTAAAGGTATGCGACAAGCTAATAGAAGTATATACACGTATATGCAAGTAGCAGCAGTAAACTTCTTCAGTCACCAGGAAGGCATACGTGCACCTGTGCAAGCCGGCCGCCCGGCCGTGGAGACGACGCATTGGTCAACTTGTTCATCATCAATGCAACAACTCCTTAAATTAAAAAAAATGCAACAACTACTTCGCCCATAATGTCCGAAGTGTCCATGGATCATCGAACGTGTCGTGTTATGTGATGAAAAGGAGCCGAGTCTGCGGCGACCAAAGCCGGATCTGGAGGGCAGCTAGCGTTGCACAGGCCAGATCTGGAGGGCAGCTAGCACCGCGCCGCCCGCTACAAAGGAGGTGCCCGCTGCGAGTGTTGAGTACGTGAAACCAACATCCATATGGCGCCGAGATCGAAGTCGCTGGCTGAAAGCAGCACCATCAGCGGCATGTGCGTGCCGTGGCGGTGGAGCAGCCGAGGCTGCGCAGTGTGCAGAAGCGGCCGTGGGGCTCCCGCTCTCCGCATCCTTGAAGACGGCGCGCCGCCCCGTCAGCGACTCCAGCACCAGTGCATCACCACCTCAACGAACGCGATCCAAGCCTTGGACAGGCGCCTACTCGATGACGATGCCGGCGGCGGACGCTGACAATAGGGGTAGGGAAGGGTGTCCACGGTGAATCATCACCGAGGCGTCGCACATCCCATCGGAGCGCCCGCAGAACTACTACGACTGCACCATGAAGCCGCATCCGCGCGCGCACCAGGTGCTGTCGTCGCGGACGTATACGCCGGGGCTGATCCTCTCGGCAAAGGCACCGCCACGGCCACGGAGGTCCTGCGGCACCACGGTAAAGGCGTTCTACAAACAGGAGCCCGAGTAGAGCACGGCGTCGGAGCCGAGGATGATGCAGGTGTAGGGGTGGACTAGAGGGGGTGAATAGCCCTTTCTAAATTTAATCGTGTCGGCTAACCGAAATAAGTGTGGAATTAAAACAATCGGTATAGCCAAGACTACACCCCTCTATCTATTATCTCTAACACCTCGTAAAGATCCTAATTAAGCGACAAAGGTACCGGGCTAGCTAGAGCTCACCTATCCAATCTTAGGAGTAAGGTTACATAAATATATGCCACTAGTATTTTGCACACCAGGGAGCTCCTGCACAATTCTAGTAAGCAAAAGCATAAAGCTCCTAAGCTCACTAGCAATGCTTAATAACAAGGCAAACAATGCCAAATTAAAGAGCGCAAATTACTTAGCTACACAGACTAAGCAATGTGACTAACAAGGTTACACAAACCAAATTAGCCACGCAAGGGAGCTACTTCTATGCTACACAAATAAGAAGGTAACTAGTGAGCTACACAAGCTAACTAATTACAAGAGCAACTACACAAGCACAATGTATATGAAAGTAATTGCAAGCTTGTGTAAGGGGATTGTAAACCAACGAAAAGAACAATGTTGACACGGTGATTTCCTCCTGAGGTTCACGTGCTTGTCAACACGCTATGTCCCCGTTGTGTCGACCGCTCACTTGGTGGTTCGACGGATAATTGGCATCACCCGCTAAGCCTGTACGTCGGGCACCGTAAGAACCTACCCCGAAAGTGATGGTAACTCAATGACATGCTCAACTAGAGTTGCTCTTCGCGGCTCTTGCGGGGCGAGCATAATGCCCCTCACAAAGCTCTTCTCCGGAGCACCGCGCAAGCTTCTTGCGGGCTTCGACGGAGACCACCACCAAGCCATCTAGGAGGTGGGAACCTCCAAGAGTAACAAGCACCACCGGCTTGCAAGATGACCACCTAGTGCCACTCGATGCAACCTCACGGTGCAATCGCACTAGAATCACTCATTCACTCAATCGGATGAACATTATCAAGCTAGAGTGAGTTAGAGGGCTCAGCGTCTGGTTACTGCTATGACCTAGAGTCCGGTCACCTCGTCAACTCTGTTGTGGCTGGCCAGAATACTGGACACGTCCGGTATGGATATCGGACGCGTCCGGTCACGTCGGGAAGATATCGGACGCGTCCGGTCCTCACGTCGGACGCGTCCGGTCACCCCGTGACCAGCGCATTCAACTCATTTTCTTTACCAACTTCTTTTTTTGTAAATGTGCCAACACCACCAAGTGTACACCACCATGTGTATGTGTGTTAGTTTTTCATAAATATTTTCTAAAAGATTAGCCACTCAATTTGCCACGCCACTCGATCCTAGCGACGATGCAAAGTTAGATCACTCGAGTGGCACTAGATGACCGATATGTAAATAAGTTTGCCCCTCTTAATAGTATGACCATCTATCCTAAATCCGGTCATAAACTTCTCTACTCACCTATGACTGGTGAAATAAAATGCCCTATGTTATGTCTTTGCCTTGCGCATTTCATTCCATCTCCTCCATTGTTGTTGCAACACATGCACCAACCAATCACCAAATAATATGATCCACCTAATATCATCACGTGACCGTATTGGTTCATCGATTTTGACTTCACTTGCTTTTCACCGTTGCTTTCGTCCATCGGTGCCAACTCTTGCTCAAGCTTCACCGCCACGCGGTCTATCACTCCAAAGCCTTCGACTTGCCCTTCACGCTTGCAACCAGTCCATCAAGCCAAGTCATGTCTTGATCTTCTCCACCTTGATCACATGACTCCATGTCATGTCTCATGTGCAATAAGCTCCTTCATCATCACATGTGTGAGCTTTGTAACATCTTTGAGCCATCATCACCGTCATGGCATATATTGTTCACACACGTGTACCTGTGGACTAATCACCTATGTATCTTACTTAAATACATTAGTCCACCTAAGGTTGTCACTCAATTACCAAAACCAAATAAGGACCTTTCAGCAGGCGTGGGCGCCTCCCCACGGCGAGGTATGGTGCGGTCATGGGAGCCAGTGTCGACGCGGGAGTTGCTGTCCGGTGAAGCCATGGAAGAAGACGACCTTGAAGCCATGCGCCCGCACCGCCCTGCGTGACTCGGCTGCCCGCCGCCCGCTGCAGAGGAGCCGTCGTGCTCTTCAGTTGCCGCTTCCGACGAGGGTCTACAGAGGATAGGGTTGCCGGCTAGAAACAAGATGGGGGTATTCTAGACATTTTAACTAGCCGGACCCACATGTCAGGATGGTCAAACCGTTGAAAACAGAATGTGACGGGAATGGCATTGAGGATAAAAATGTTTTGACCAGTAGCAATTATGACTGCTCAAACTTTTTAATGGCTTTTGGATAGTTACAAACTTTATAATGGCAAAAGTTAAAAGCCTCCGCTATAAAATCCCTCCACCCTTCCTGCGCCTACACGGCTCCACCGTATGTCCTCCCCAAAACCCGGACAAGCTTTCGAAATTTAAAAAACCAAACAAACCCCCCCCGCCGCCTTGCCGGACCCGCCTCTTGTGGCATTTCCCAGAAACACCCCCCTCGCCGTCTTCCGACCGCGATGGATGACGCCTTGAAAGCGGGACGCGGAGGCCACGGAGGTGCTGCTCCTCGACCACGACGGCCACAAGAACGCAGGCGCCGCCGCGCCCGCGACCTCATGCTCGCAGCGCACGGGACACTGGCGGTCACGCACCGCCTCTGGGCGAAGCTCCACCTCTGTGCCCAGCGGAGACGGCACTGATGGATGCCAGGAACGCTGCGCGCGGCGCGCGCACCTCCCGCGTCGCCCATGCCATGACGCCGCATGCCGCGCCGCTTCGCCCCAGCTGCGTCGACGACATCGCGTCAAGGCTTCTGCGCGCCTTCGCGGCCTCCCTGATGTTCAAGGAGACCGAGGGCGAGTACCTCCGCGCGCGGGGCACATGGAAACAGGGCAGGAATGAAACGATTGTTTCCTTTATTATTAATTATTAGTGTAGCTTTTCACGCTATTTCATTAGTATATGAGACTATGTTTACATTCCTGATCTATGTAATGAGCTTGCGCCAAGCACTAGCGTTTCAGCGTTGATTTATAACAAAGCACATAGTAAGGAGAACAAAGTGAAAATAATGTACCGGCAAGAAGAGAGCGAGCCTTTGAACACAAGCAAACCGAGCAAGGAGATCTCCAAAACCATGTTCATGCCACGGACAGAATAACACATCAATGTTGGCATATTTGATGCACGGCAGCTCTCCAAATCGCCAGCCATAGTCATAATCTGAACAGATTGATAGGAGACGGAGATTGGGCGCCTCAATCAATGAGTCTGGGTAGTCATCAGGGATGAACACATCAAACATATCCAGGGTATGAAGCAAGGGTGACCGACGAATGATAGTCTCCAATTGCCCACTGGCTGGGAAGTTAATAATGAAGAGGTCTAGCTCCTGGAGCGCTGGGAAGCCGGCGAATCCTACGGGGAGGGGTGGGATGTTGCAGCGTTGCAGCCGCAGGGACACGAGATCCCCGAAGGAGAAGATGGAGGAGTGAAGGTTGAAGCATGATATGAGTCTGCCAAGTATGTGGATGGACTCGACGCGGCAGCGGGAGAGCGCGACGAGCCAGTCGTCGATGCGACCGGCAGACGCGTCATGGACGAAGATGTAGAAGAGGGAGACGCGGGGGCCGATGTAGGGGAGGAGGACCAAATAATGGAGGAGATAGGCTTCCTAGGGACACATGCACCAACCAATCACCAAATAATATGGACCAACCAATCATTCCTGCCCTGTTTCCATGTGCCTGTGGTCCCTTGTTTCAAAATAACGCAGAAATCTCATCTGTATTTCTAGGCCCTGTATGACTTTTATCCAGTTTCAATGTTCTTATATATATTTTTTTGGTCGCAGGCTGATGATGTTAAGACGCCGTATACACTTCCATTCACCTTTTATAACTTGAACTTATTGAGGTTATATATGGACTTCACTGAAATGCGCCCCATTTTGTTCATGTTTACCTTGCTAAGGAGTTGTCACAACCTTCAAAACCTAGAAATAGAGGTAATGCTGGATGTGGCCTTTAGTATATTTCTATTTACATTGTTCGAAGGTCATCTTGTTGTTTACAACTGATTTCCTTTTATTGGTGAAGTCGCGGGATGGTGATGGTCAGAGTTTCGAGGCAGATTGGAGGTTCTTAAATGCTCTGTGGACTGATGGCATGTGTGCCAATCTTCAAACTGTGGAGATGAGTAGTATCATTTGGCTTCCAAATGAAATTTCATTTATGAAGCTTGTGCTCTCTAAAGCAAGGCGTCTTCACACGTTGTCTGTTGATAGTCACCCAGATGATTTTGATGATCCAATAATTGACTTGCTAAACTACAAAAGAGCTTCAGCTCAATCTCGTGTCATGTTTGAAGGTAATTTTTTTTTATTATGGGTTTCTCTGTTTTTTTTTAACTTGGCTGATTCATTACTCTCCTGACAAATCATCAGAAACGATTACAAAGACATCATCAGGGATGGCACTGGTAATTAGCGCCTGACCTTCGATGCACCCATAACCTAGACTCGCCAACACATGGGCAGCCCTGTTACCAGTTCTACCCAAGAAATTACAAACGAATTCATTAAAATTTATCCTAGAAAAGGACTTTAGCTCCTCGATCAGGCCCCCTTCAGGTCGGACGTCGAAGCTTTGGGACTGCATAGCTAGCTGAATGTTAAGTGCATCTGTCTCAAGGATCAGCTTCCCAATACCCAAACTGCTCACCACTTGAACACCTTGCAAACAGGCTATCAACTCAGCGTGGAAGGCACTCAACACATTATTGATTCTTCCTCGTCCCGACATCACCACATCTCCATCATGATCACGGATCAAGAAACCCCAGCTGCCAGTCTTTGACTCCTGAATGAAGGACGCATCACAGTTTAATTTGAGGAAGCCCTCTGGTGTTTTTTGCCATCTCACTCTCTATTGGTCTCATCGATCGTGGAGGTCGCAGAGTCTGGGAGATTTCATTAGCATATATTCTGATTGAACGTGCTAACTCCTCGGCTCTCCTCCCCCGCCCTTCTTCTCTGACCGCATTCCGATTCGTCCAGATAGACCACAGGGTGATGACCATCAGCATTGCAACTTCTTCTCTTTCTGCCAATATGATTGAAACTGCATCTATAGCTGACATTTGCAGTGCCAAACTCCGTCGCTTACCCTCCAAAGCTAGTAAATTCCACCTGTTTAGCTAGTTTGCACTTGAAAAAAAGATGGCCTCCATCCTCACTGTCTCTTGCACAAACCGGGCACTTTGTGTCGATTTCCATGCCACGTCGTGCTAGGCTACAGCGAAGTGGATGACTCTCATGCGTCATTCTCCAGAGGAAATGCTTGACCTTGCTAGGGCAGCTTAAGCTCCAAATCTTCTTCCAGATCAATTCATCTTGTTGCCGACTCCCTCCTTGTGCAGCTCGGCAATCCCGGCTTTTGATGAAGTCGTCCCGACAGACGCACTCCGTACGCTGAATTTACCATGCTTGTCAAAGTTCCTTGCCAACAGATTATCGTGGCCTTCAAACACTGGAATTGCCAGGATGACTTGCTGGTCTTCTTCCCAGAACAAATCTTTGACCATCTCCACGTCCCAGTCCCCAGTTACAGGATCAATCAACTCATCAACATCCGTCACCAGGCTGGTTCCTCTAGGCGTGATAGGCTTCCTAGAGAGATCCCTCGGTAGCCAAGGGTCATCCCAAATTTTCAAGCCTCTACTATCACCCACTCTCCAGATCATACCTTTCTTCATAAGCTGAATCCCCTTCAAAATGCTCCTCCAAGTGTAGGACATGGCAGCCTTTGGTTTAGCATCCAGAACTGTGCCATTGCTGTAATATTTTGCACGCAGGATGTGTGCACAGAGAGACTCCGGCCTCTCCCATAGTCTCCATGCCTGCTTCGACAACATAGCAATTTGAAGGCATGAATATCCCCGGAAGCCCAAACCCCCTTCCTTCTTTGGACGCATCAGTATATACCGGTGCAGCCAATGAATCTTGTGTTTACCCTCCTGTTGATTCCACCAGTATCGGCACACCATCGTACTCACTTGATCACAAAATGTCTTAGTTAAGTCAGAGCAGCCCATAGCATATGTCGGGATCGCTTGCGCCACGGCTTTTATTAGAATTTCCTTTCCTGCCCATGATAGAAATTTCTCCTTCCACCCCTGAATACGTTGCCAAATCCTGTCTTTGATGTAAGCAAATGTCCCTGTTTTTTATTTGCCCACCTGTACCGGGAGTCCCAGATACCGTTCATTCATTGTTTCTTTTGTAATTTGCAGCAAATCACACACCTCCGACTTCCTGTGTGCATTAGTATTCCGGCTAAAAAGGACCGCCGACTTTGTCTTATTAATCATCTGTCCAGAGCAGCATTCATAGAGATCCAGAATGTCTTGTAGCTGTTTAGCGTCCCCCTCCGTTGCACGAATCAGTATCAAAGAGTCATCAGCAAACAAGAGGTGTGAAACACTAGGTGCTCTCTGACAAACTTTCACTCCCGCAATCTTCCCTTCCTGCTCTGCTTGCTGCAATAATGCAGAAAAACCTTCTGCACAGATGAGGAACAAATATGGTGACAACGGATCTCCCTGACGTAGACCTCTTTCAGGTTTGAACCCCTCCGACAATTCTCCATTCACCTTAATGCGATAGCCCACAGATGTCACACATTCCATAATGAGATTAATCCACTGTTCACAAAAGCCCATTTTCACCATCATGTCACGAAGAAAATGCCACTCAACCCTGTCGTACGCCTTACTCATATCTAGCTTGATCGCTGCATAACCAATGTCACCCTCTCTTTTATTCATCAGGTAGTGAGTGATCTCATAAGCAATAAGAATGTTATCTGAGATCAAATGGCCAGGTACAAAAGCACTTTGGTTCGGAGTGATTATATCCAGCAGCACATTCCGTAGGCGGAAAGACAAGACTTTGGATACTACTTTGTAGACCACATTACACAAACTGATGGGCCGGAGTTCAGTTTCCTTCTCTGGTTTTTCTACCTTGGGAATCAAAGCAATGGTCATTTCATTCCAACCCTCTGGTATATGCCCTCCATTCACCACGTGCAGCACCTCCCGCGTTAGGTTCTCACCGACCACATTCCAAAAATTTCTGTAGAAGACCGATGGTAGACCATCAGGGCCGGGAGCCTTTAGGTCACCAATGGAATCTAAAGCTCTCTTTATTTCCTCTTCAGTAAACTCGGCCATCAGCTTGGAGTTCATGTCTGCCGAGACACGGGTTGGGACCGCACTGAGGACTTGTTGGAATTGTGCCTCAGTGCCGACCTCCCCCGCCCTGAAAAGCTGCACAAAGTGGTTAGTTATAAACTCCATTTTCTCCCTCTCATCCTCCACCCAACTCCCATCTTCCTTCTTCAATCTCCCAATCCTATTCCTTCTCTTCCTCTCCGAACAGGCATTATGAAAATAGCTTGTATTCCTGTCCCCAAACTGCAGCCAATTAATATGAGCACGCTGTCGCCAATATGTATCTATTTGATCCTCCAGGCGGTCTACTTTGAAACTCCACACCGCCTCTCGGCCGACAGCATGATCACTGATCGGGGCTCGCCTCCACTTCTCCAACTCCCTCTTGGCTTCTTTCAACCTCTTCTCCAAATCTCCCAAACTATTTGAATTCCACTCCTTCAGACTCCTAGTAACACTTTTGATTTTTGTGCTCAGATTCTCCCCACTCTCTTCCTGCGACCCCCACACCTCCTCTACAGCACGCCTGCATCCTTCTTCCTTCAACCAACTAGCTTCAAACTTGAAGCCACTGTTACCTCCCACCGATCTACCTCCTTGTAATTTCTCTGCGAGAATGATGACTGGTCGGTGGTCTGATCTGAACATATCTCCATTTCTCACTAGAACCGTAGGAAACTTCCCCCTCCATTCACCATTAGCAACGGCTTGGTCCAGCCGTTCTCTCACATGTGTGCTCCCTTTTGTCTGCTTATTCCGCCAAGTAAAGACATCGCCCATAAAACCCAGATCATGTAACTCACAGCTCTCCAACGCCATCTTGAAGCGATCCAAACAGGACTGCGCTCGAGGGACCCCTCCCTCCTTTTCATGGTGAAAAATGTAACACCCTAGGTGTTTAGGCTTCCACTAAATTGCATGTCATTTCATAAACATGTGCATTATCTATGTCATCATGTCATTATCATTGAAACATACATATGCAACATTTTAAATTGTATGTGTTTCATGCTTGATTTCTTAGAGTGGTAGTAGTGCAACATGTGAATGTAACATGAAACTCTCATACTTGGAAACATGGCAATATGGTAGTAATGTGGCAATTATAAAATGACAACAAGGTCTTGAAACATGTGAAACATTGCATTGCAACATATGAATGAATTGCTTGTTTTACTTTCTTTATCACATGTGATCATTAGAAGTGGTATAACAATTTTGTAAAGTGGTTGATCATGGTTTATTACACCTTAACTATACTTAGGTTACTTGTTGGGACATTGTTCATGTAGATCAAAATGACCAAAATGCCCTCAAGTGCAAGTTTGACTTGAATTGACCCTTGGAGTGTCATCGTTTGACTGATTCAAAAGTCCAACTTAGAGACTTTGCATGGCTGTGCACTCTTTACCAAAGTTGTAGCTAATTTATCAAGGAACAAAAGTTGTTTTATGACCAACTCATGAAAATGGCTAGAACATGCTCAAACATGGCCCACAAGTCAGAAGTACATGCTGATTTCAGACTTAGAAATTTTTCTAAGTCCTTAACTGTGTTGCAGTTTCATGTACCCAACTTTGTCACCTTGTATCTCCCTAACCAAGCCAAACCAGCTTGAGCTCCAGTGGAAAGAGTTGTAGTTCACATATAGATGAGCAACTTTGTTAACTATGGCATAGTCTAGATCGCCACGGATTAGGAGTTAATCATCGTCGAATACGTGCTGTCAGTCATCACCATCGAACGTTGAATCGCGTTTTTCAGAAAATGTTCAGTGAACGTGGCCGACCGATTCAGAAAAACGACGCCGCGTGGCGCCACCCGTCGCCGCTTTCGCTTTGGCCCAGCAAGCCACCCGCGCCCATGAACGAACGCTTCACAACACGGTAGCGTCTTGAAGCCCCGGCCTTTGCCGCCGAGTCGCCCGTTCCATTTTTGCATTCCCTCTCCTTCCTCCGCGCGCACGGCGACCGGGACACCGTGACACCGCCGAGCCAAATCCACCATCACCGAGCTCCATTAACCAATTCGTCCAAGCCACAGCACCTTCGTGACCCTCTCTACGCCTGAGACACCACCGCCACTCCATTTTTTCGCCTCGGTAGATCTCCTCGTGGCCAGCGGCTCAGTGGTCGCCATGACCGCCGCCGTTAGCGAGCTCGCACTGGCCGTCTTGCTCGAGCTCCTTATCGCCCCTTCTCTCCTGGCGCTAGCCTCTGGGTGGGTCACGGAAGCTCGTTGAGTGTGCCACTAGGGCCATGGCGTCAGTAGCCGCCGGGAGCCGGCCGTGCGTGGTGGTCGAAGGCCGCCCGTGGCCATCGCCACCCCTCCTAGTTGCGTCAATAGCTGTGAATAAGGGTTCCCCTAGGTCCGCTAGGGTGAGGCGAAACCGTAGGCACCGTTGGTCTCGCCGGAGAAGCCACCGACGGCGAGTCCCGCCGTCGTCGTTCCTCCGTCCCTCGCTCTCTCATTGCCAGCGGGTCCACCACTGTTGCCACCAGCAGCAGTGGTGGGAACAAAGCTGCTGGCTGCGTCGCGTCTTGGGCCACGCCAGCGAGAATTCGCGGGCCGCCGGATCTGTTCGGGCCGGCCCAGTTGCGAAGTTGATTTCTTGTTTTTGGTTTTGTTTATTTTGTTTTTCACAGAATTGTGTGCATGATTCAAAAATGTGTATCTCCTAATTGGTAGCTCCAGATGCTATGATTCCAATTTTATTAAGTTCCTGGTCATGTCTAGTATTTAACAAAAATATTATATGAGCACATGTTTTAGAAATTTTTGATGAATTAAATAGGACTTTGAAATGTGTTTTTAGATGCATGCAAACTTGTTTGAATTTTATCTTGAGTTTCTGTGGTCCAAAAATTATGAAATTTTGTGGGTAGTCTATTATTGCTTATTAGAAGCTCTGGTTAAAATTTCAGAGCTAGTGCCTGTGTAGTTTTTAAGTTATAGAATTTCCTTTTATTAATGGGTGGATCTTGTGTGAATTTTCATAATTTTTCTATAGATCCAGTGAAGGTAAAATTTGATGAGTGCTATTCTTATGCTAGAATGATGGTAGAAAAAATGGTAAATCTGTTGCTTGACACTTTTTAATAAGGTTTCCTAATTATGCTAGAAATAGACATGTCATCTGTTATTTTAGATACAGCAAGTTCTACTTGCCCAATGGCTTTGAAATTTTTATGGTAGTCTATGTGCAGCATGAGATAGCTACTGTAATTTTTGTAGATTTTTATGAATAGTTTTACTATATATTGCTTAAATCACCTAATTAACTAAATAAATTGGAAAAGGATATTAAATAAATTATTTAGAAGTTGGCACTATACTTTCTGATGTTTCTTAGGTATGAAAAACACGTTGGTAAACTTGGATTGATCAAATTATGCTTTTGCACAATCATTAATTAATTAAGTTAGTAACCCTGTCATTTCTGGACAGATTCTAAGTTTACTGTAATTTGATTTGGTTAACTTAAGAATCATGCTTTGATGTTTACAAATTAATTGTAGAAAATTTCATAAGCTTTCCAGAATGTCCTCTTGCAAGTCATTTGGATTTGTAGAACTCTGGTTGTGATTGGATTAAGGGACTATTTGTATGCATATGAAACTTTAAATGTTAAATTATGTATACCTTTACTATTCTAAGTTGTGGTAATGTTCCTAGGTGTTAGGCCTTTAACTGAAGATGGGCATCTTTATCTTAGGTTATGCAAGTTAGGTAAGTTGATCTTGTTCTTTAAGCTAAGTAGATACATGCTTAAAGTGATTTGAATAGAGCTAATTACTCGGTAAACGAGTGTCCAGTGATGCTTTCGTAAACACTCACTGTGATTCATTCATCATGAGCATCATGTCATTCCTTATGCATCCATGATATTTATCTTTTTGCATCGGCATGCAATAGGTGTACCGGAAGGAGTAACCTCTTTGGAATTCGAGGAACGAGCGGCGTGCGGAATTTGACGGAGATTCGGGAGGAGCGACCTTCGGAGAAGTGCAGACGAGGTCGCCGTTGAGTGCCGGACCACCGTCCTTGCAACTTTGTGAAAGGCAAGCCCGAAGCATATTAAGCCTCCTAATTTCGAAATGCGATTCTGATATTATTGTTACATATATATATTGTTGCATTAAGTTTAGGTGTTGGATGCAAACAATTCTTTGCATTGGTTACCCAATCCTTGTCCAGATATTGTTACCACAGAATCCTAGGTAGCTCAGGCTCGAGTAGTGCTTAGCCACGCTTAAACGCGGTAGAAGTCGGGTGATTTCTGTCACCTGCGAGATATAAGAAGATACATGTGGTACGGTTGGCTATATTTGTTGTCAGGAAAAAGAACCGATCTTAATTTGAAATGAAGACCCGGACGGAGGCTTGCCGATTTGCGGTGACTCCGTCTCAGGTCGCTTAAGGACTGATTCTTGGAGCCTTTCTGTTCATGTTAAACGCATGCCTCTCTCTTAGTTGGTCGTGTCCGATGACCGACCCATGGCCGAGTAGCTCACCTCTCGCCGGAGTCGATAAGTATAAAGTGCGCCTCGGAAGGGAGCCGAGGCGTGAGTCCAAAAGCGGTGATTTAAAAGTCCGATCGTCTGGCGGAAGGGTAATCCACGAGAGTCTTGGTGTTGATCGAACCCATGAATTTGGTTCTGAGATGTTCCAAAGGTGACCCACGGCTACCCTTGCAAAGTATGCCAGGGTGAGAGTTAGGAATACCCCCTCAGCTGAGTTGTAATTCGATTTGAGTCGCCGTCTCTCCCGGTTAGTGAGAACTTGACGGGCTTATCTCCAATGTAGATGCACTAAGTAACATAATGGTTCAGAAATGATGATATGATGATGACAGCCTTATTATACCTGCTATGGTTAATATTGTTTGCTCCTAATAAGTGAGTGCTCTAGTACAGGTGCTAATCTAGTGGACAGGTAAATAATGATAAGCTTGATGCTAAGTTTAAATTGGTTACTATAATCATAAGCTCTTTTATGCAACTGTGTCAAGCTAGCCCACCTGAAAAGCCTTGCATGATCCTTGGTGTCTTTTATTTCTGGTTTTTGGCGGGTAAGTCTAGCTGAGTACCTTCTCGTACTCAGGGTTTATCTCCCACCTGTTGCAGATGACCAGTTGTTCTTTGGTTGCTGCAAGTACTGCCTTCTCCCAGCTGGGGATGAAGACTATACCGTTGGGCGCGGTCTCTACTAGTTCTCGTACCTGATAATGCTTTTGTGGGACATGACTCTGATCTGGCAATGTATTTGAAACTATGAAGTTATGTACTAAACTATGTTGCTTCCGCGCATTTAAACTTAGTTTGTAATATTTTATTTGAACTCTGATGGATGTAATCCGAATGCTAATTATGAAATGTTGTAACGGATGATGTGTTGTGTTGAATCACCACAATCTTGGTTTGTATGTCGAGAGTTGGTTGAAATCCTTCGTGATTTCCAGACTACCGGGATTATGGGAGCTTAAGTACAGGAATTTGATCGCTTCGGTGATTGTTTTTGTACTTACGTTCTTATGATTTGGTCGGTTCTGTTAAAAAAAAGCACTTCATTAAAATCGCCTGCACACAGCCAGGGAATCCCTGGCGGTTGGTGCAACCGTAGCTCCTCCATCAGAAAGCCTGTTCCATTAATGTTCACCGCTTTCTCTGTTTCATATTGGGATATGTTATTGAGTTTTCATATTAAAGTTTTTTTTGGGAATCTTAGAGGATTTGAAGAATAATGGCAGGAACAGGGAACAAATATGGAAGCATGAAAAGGATGGGAAGACAACAGAGCTTTTTGTGTACTCATTATAGTGTTGCTTCCAATTTAGTAGCTAAAACGTTTCAATGAAGGAACCCAATGGCAGTCTGACTTTTGCCTAGTCAGCACTATGCATATGTTTCCACAAACCTTTGAAGTGTTTCTTTTTATGGAACCTTTTAAGAGTTTCTTCTTGACAAGGCCTTTCTAAGAGTTTGGGGTAGAAGATTATTGGTCTACATAAATGCTACGGTTTCTGTATATTTTGTTTGACCTGCTTTATGTCTGCTTTGATGTAATTTCACAAATTGTTTTCCTTGTGCAGGTTCGCTGCAGCAGTATTAGATGAGGTGGCATCTTCTATGTATTGCTGAGTGCAAGATTGGTTCACTTGAATGAGACAGGTCCCGCTTTCTCTGCTGAAGTGTTCTTGTTTTTCTCCATCATATGAGATACGAAGCATAGAAAATGGCTCATCCAAGGAACAGGCATGATTTGTTTGTCTTGTTCAGAAGAAGCTGATGTGCTATTGGTTGTTCACTAGCTCAGTAGGATATTCGTGGTAATACCCAGAGTTGTTTGGTTAATGAAGCATACCTCTAACCTTGCCTGAGTTGGTGAAAATACGGTTATCCTTTTGTTGAGCTGTCCTCTGGGCCCCCAGAACTTGTTGCTTGCCAACAAGGGGGCTCATGCAATAGCCAATCCATGGAGTGTTGTTTCTCGCTGAATTTCTTTACTGTTTAGTGAAATACTCTTGTTTGTTTGGTCCGGTTCCAGTTAATGAGTTGCGTCTTTCCAACATTAATTTCCCTAGTTTTGCCTGGCTAATTGGTCTTTGATGTTGTTGCATCTGCATTGTTGCTGCTAGTGTTGCTTCGACTCTGAAACAGTGCAACGCCCGGGGGCGCTGCGTTGTTGCTCTCAATGTATGCGCCGTTGCATGCCCTGGGCATAATGATGGTTGGTGCCGGGCGTCTGTAGTTCTGCACCCAAAAAAAACTGCTAGCATTTCCAGGTGACGATGCGTTCAGGTCTGCAATGATGAGGGATCTGACAAAACTAAGGATGTGCGATCTGCTCGGTCTATAATCTGTGACAGTTTTTTTTTTTTTTGACAACAAACAAATTTATTTCAGCAGCACTTAGCTGCGATGATGCATACAGAGTCTATGTTTACACATTGCAGTGCAGCCATCATGGGGCACTGGTAGACATGAGAAGCATTAGAACATACAGGCTCATAAGGAGTAGAAATGGACTGAGAAACATTATAAGCCTGTTTTGCTAGAGTATCAGCCGTTGTGTTAAGGTTACGGTTGATCTTGAAGATGTTGGACTGCCGATTTCTTGAGTGATTTGTAAACAGCTGGGTGTAGGATTTAATCTTCCAATCCGGAGGATTGGAATGGTCTGCATCATTAAGAAATTGAACTAGCTGCTGGCAATCCGATAAAAATGTGGTGGTGTTGAAACTGAGGCAGTCATTGATAGTAGCTGCTAGAGCTGAAGCCGCCGCCTCCGCCATGAGTACAGAATGCACACCTGTCGTGACTGCTTTGATGTAGATCGTTTGGGCCGGCTGAACTTGGGTGTTGACAAGGAATATTCCAAGACCAGCTGTTCTGGGTGACTGAGACTGCTGGTCTGGTGTCGTGGAGGCATCAGCATAACATCTGACTCCAGGGAGTAGCGCCGGCTCATGGACGATGTACCTGTGCATCAGTTGGTTTGGACGTCCGGGCGTCTGGGATTCAGGCTGCCCCGAAGCTGCAACAGAGAGACTCGTACCTGAAACTGAATGACCCAAGACCGGTGGTTCGGTAGCAGTGTAGCCTGGGAGGGTAGCAGGCGGTGTGGCCTGCATTGTCACGTGCCTCTGCATGATTGTGTGGGTTGCATCGTTACCTGCAGTGACAGAAGTGATACCTTGGTTTGAATTGTTCAGGCATCTGTGGTGTTGCTGTGACGTAGTGGTCATCATGGTGGCTGCATTCCCATCAGATTGATCCCTGATTGATCGGGAGGCAGCTGGCTGGGGCTGTGCATCTCTGTCACCACTGACCTGTTCGTCCCATGTAGAATCTGCCAAGGCTGCTGTGTTTGTATGAGCTACAACAGCATGGTGCACCTGCCAAGCATTCCAGGTTTTCCTGGCAAATCTATGATCATTGCGAGCCTTCCAAATATACCACAAAGTTGTAAGTATTTTTTGCAATAATGAGTTATTAGTTGAGAATGGATCAGCCGAACGGGAACTGACCATTCTGGACTTGTTTCAGCTTATTCTCTCTCACAGAATACTATTGAATCATCCGAAATCATCCAAAAACGTATCAGCCGAACAGGCCCTAATTGAAAGGATATCCTGTACTCTATCATCTTCCATGGGCAGTGAATCAGTTCTGAGAGGTGGGCTAGCAGAAAACCAAACTGCACGAGCAAAATCACAGTGAAAGAACAAGTGTGCATCAGTCTCAACTAATCCACAAGTGCTGCATTGTTCATCAATATGTGAAGAAAATTTTGCAGCTCGGCTACCAGTAGCCAGAGCTCTACGGATTAGCCGCCAAGTGAATGCCTTGATGAGAGGAGGAAGATTTTTGTGCTTCCAAGCTCTCTGAAGAATCTTGTTGGCCTGGTGTTGGATGCTCCTTGATCCTGTCGATGGCAGCTAAACCTGCATTTGAGAACTGAGAAATCTGTAGACGTTTTTAGTGGTGCAGTCACCCTTTCTGGCCGGAGTCCACCTCAGAATGTCTGGATCCTGGCTGGGAACCGTTTGGACCTGCGAAATAACTTGGACAGCTTGGGAATCGAAAATGTTAGATAGAAGGTCCAGGTTCCAAGTTCGAGTGTTAGGGAACCAGAGGTCAGCTACTACACCTGGCAGAGGATTGTGGGTGACTGGCAGTAGGAGGTGGCTGTGAATAGAGTCCCAAATCGGGCACCAAGGCGAGGACCAAATAGAGGAGTTACCATCATGAATCTGATAGGTAACATTTGGTTTTGTAACTTTTGTGAAGGGAATCGGGTGGCCGGTGAGGTGAGGTGGTGCGGCGCCGCGGCTCCGGCGTCATTGAAGCGAATGCGATGCAGGTCGCGAGCTGAGTGCTCCTGCCGGTGCCCCCCTCGTGATTGGGGTGGATTTGGCCCACTTTCCATCTCCATGCAAGTCGAGCCGAAACGAGGTTTTGGGCCGACATTTACCAAAATCTTATAGTTATGGGCTGATTGGCTTAGTGAGTTCTTTCCCTTTTTTTTCTTTTCTTGGATTGCTATTTTTTTTGTTTTTTTTGGGAAAATGTTATTTTCATATAGAAATGTATTAGGTCTTTTAGCAGATAGAAACATACTATATGTTAGTTGCGTCTAAACTGCCAATCCAAACTTGTTCATCAGTTCTCTAAAGTTCTGTTGTACTGTTCAGGCGGTCGTCTCGCCCTCTAGAGTTTTCTTTTTCTGAAAAGGAGAGCTGTGCTGTTAGAGTGTACTGTTGCTTTTTTATTATTATGTTACATTGCTATATATGCATCCGTTCTTATAATCCAACATTTAGGGCTTACCTCAATTTTCCTATATTGTAATAATGACCAATTTATGTAGGACTAAATTCAGGAACTATGGCCAGTTCGCTGGTCTGGTTTTCAGACTAGCCGGCTGGTTCCTCCTCACAGGGTACTATTCATCAATCAGCCGTTACAGTATTTCTCTCTCACACAACCAGCCGTTACAGTGTTTTGGCTTCTTTTTTCAGACAAGCGAACGGGGCTATAGTGTTAAGAACCGCATGCGCCAGGCGAGAATATGTAGCCGAGAGATTTCTAGGCCATGTACGGGTCTACTGCGACGCAAGCTGCGTTGGATGTCGACCATGTTCATTCAGCCTGTTCGTTTGGCTGTGGCTTGTCGTAAACGATCGTAAATTTCCAGCCGGAACAGTATTTTTCTTTCACACAAACCAACTAGCAGTACTTCTTCACGAACTAGCAACAATACGAACCAGCCAACTGAACAGGTTAATTATCCATTATCGGATCCAAAGAAGGCATAAACAACCGTACTGAATCATAATTGACGATACACTAGTACTATATACTAACAAAGAACCAATAACAAATTAAAGAATCAATAACGACTCATGTTTACACACTCTGTCCATGCATGCCGTGTGTGCCTAACCGTAGACCGTAGTACCCTACGCGATCTAACCACGTTGGTTCTGTTCGGCTTATCTTATATTTAACTTGTTCGGTTTTTTTAGTCGGAACAGTATTTTTCTCTCACATAAATTCAGCCGGAACAGTGTTTTTCAGTCAGTTTCAGCCAAGTTTTAGACCAGCGAACGGGTTAGCTTGACATCAGAAAACGATCGCCAGTCGGCAGGCAAACACGTACTACAGTAGTACGCTTGCATTGACCGATCCACGGTTATCCCCCTGTTCGTTTGGCTTATAAACCGTACTTTTTCAGTCAATAAACAGTATTTTTCTCTCACGACAAATCAGCTCACAATGATTTCAGTCATGGCCAGGCATATAATTACGGAGCAAAACCCCGATCGCACGCTAATGATACCTGTCCCGGCACCGAGAGGCCAAGAGCCAAGAGCCAAGAGGATGGTTCATGCATAGTAGACCAGAGACCAGCATCGAGCAGGTCGTCTCATTGATCGCGAGAGAATCCACAGTAAAATACACAGCGTCCGACAAGCCTCACTTATCGAGCTACATCGTATTCCTATGGAGCGGTTGAGCAGCTCGCCCTAGCTGGACTGGATCCTTCTCTTAGATCATTATGTGCCTGACCTACTTAACATTAACCCCTAGAACACCCGTAGGGCTTCTCCACACAAGGCCGCATTTAGTTCCGGCCGGAATCGGCGCCGCCGGAATCTCGAGATACTGTAGCGTACTGTAGCATTTCGTTTGTATTTGGTAATAATTGTCTAATCGTTGACTAATTAGGCTCAAAACGTTCGTCTCGCAAAGTACAACCAAACTGTGCAATTAGTTTTTGATTTCGTCAACATTTAGTATTCCATGCATGTACCGCAAGTTTAATGTGACGGGAATCTTCTTTTTGCATAGTGTCAAAGTTTGAAATTTGGTGGAACTAAACATGGCCCAACACCACTCCACGTCATCCTAAAATCCTGCTGTCGTCGGATCTCCAATCGTGTGGTTCTGACACCCTGTTCGTTTGTCTTATAATCCATACTTTTTAGCTTGTTTTTTCAACCGGAACATTGTTTTTCTCTCACAACAAATCAGCCGGAACAATGTTTGGTCTTGTTTTTTCAGCGAAGCGAACGGAGCCTGAGTGTTTGGAACGGATTCTATGGACAGCGGCTTCTCGTCGTTTTCTCTAGCTTCTATGGCTTCTCCACTGCTTACCTTTGGCTTCTCCGGCTTCTCGTCCGAATTCAATGAGACAAATATATATCGGGCTTCTGCTTCTCCGTCCCCTCCTCTCTCCTCTCTGCTCTCTCTCTCTCCCTCCCTCACGATGCGGCAAGGGTGACGGCCACCAGCGCGACCGGAGTGCTGCTGCGGTCGCCCTGCTCCTCCCCCCACCCAGGCGCGCCGTGCGACCAGGCCCCGACGGTCGCCACCGGCGTGGCTTCACCCCGACGCAGCCTTCTCCCGCTGGTCCGCGTGCGCTACACAAAACCCTAGCTGTCTGTGCTTCACGGCTCCGGCTGCATCACGAGTTGCCCCAGCGACGCGACCACGCAGCACGGTGTGGCAGCCCCGGCACGGGCGCCCCCTGGCGGCGGCCCCTGCGGGCGCAGCTCAGCGCGGGCAGCCGCGTCAGTCTACGTTTGCTCCTCCAGGTGCGCCCACCCTTTCTCTTCCCTTCCTGTTGTGCCCTTTCTCTTCCCTTCCTGTCTGCCTAGTAATCTAAGTGTTGTTTGAGTTCAGTTGTTATGTGTGCTATTGCCTAGGGATCAATATGCATGCAATTCACAGTATTGCCTAGGGATCAACTATACAAGCAGTTCACGGTACGGGAAAAAACAGCAAAAGATTGGAGAAAACAAAGATAAACAGATATAATATGTTTATAGAGGGCTCATTTGGAGACTAAAACAAATTCAGGATCTGTCTTTTGAAATCCAAGATGATAGTGGAGGGTTTCCCAGTGGAGTAAAAATCCTAAATGAAAGATGACCGGTTCTCACCATTTATTGCATTGGTAAGTTTATCTTGTGCCTCTTGGTTAGTATACTTAATTAGCTTAATAATAGATTGTGAAAGGTGCTTTGTCCCTTGTGCATTGATAAGAATAGACTATGATGACGCTTCATGGTAAAATGTGTTGGTTACTAAATAACCTCTCATTCTAAATGGAAAAACAATTACTTGATGTCCTTGATTGATTGCTCTATGACTACCTTTTGTAGTTTGGGGTTAAAGCAAAGTAAGGTTCAGCTTTTGAAAACAGGGCCGTGGTGGAAGGTTTCTCACTAGCAAAGTGAAAATCTTGAAATAAAGCTTGTGTGCTTCTTTGCACTTATTGCATTTTGATGCTGCTTCTGCTTTTACTTAATTAGGATTGTAGAGTAATTGAAAAGGTGCTACCAAGTATGCATACTCTGTATATATCTTTCAGCTTTTGTTCTTATCCATTTTTATTACGCTTTCTGTACATCGGGGTTCTTGCTCAATGTCAACACCTTGCACATTCCAATATCTGAAATCTTGGAAATATGAGCAAAAGCATTAATAGATAATGGATATAAGCTGCGCTGACATTAGAAGTGGATCAAATGACAGTATATATGCAATTTTGAGATCTGAAGGCCTGTAATCTCTCATACAAAGTATTATCCGCTGAGAGAAATGTATGTACCCAGAGCATTTGTTGTCCACTCATTACAACCAATATGTTTGGGTCAGAGCTTCTTTTTAATGCTTTGCTTCCCACTCATACATTCTTGCCACTTAGTTCTGTTTGTGGTAATTTTATTTTGTTCATTACAAATGATCTGATGTTCCTCTACTTTCATACATCAAAGATCACAACCATCCTGATATGTCCTGAATCAGTAAAGTTCTTTTGGTTTGGTAGTGTCACATTCCAAGCTAGAAACACCGATTGCTTTCCTCCTCCAGGTGCCATGCCCAGTTGGTGTTTAGTAGTGATACAGCCAAGAAATGGTCATTCTACAAGCCATTGCCTCTGGGTGAGTACATTGTTTTTTTTCCTTTTTCTTTACCTTCCTATTCACGTGTTTCCTGTCGTTTGGCATTCAAGCGATCCTATTTTGCTTATTAACAAAGTTTATCGCCTTTGCCAACAAACTGATTGATGGTATATTGCAGTGGTTACCACACCTTTGACATGGAAATAGGAAATGCATAAAATCAATATGGAAAAAGGCATATAGGGTGATAGTAGTTGTGTCCGCTTTGACGTCAATTCGATACATGAGTTACTATATAGCATTTGTAGCGACCATTTAGATGTGAGGTTATTTTCCTGGTTTGTTGACACTTCTTTCTTTGAAAGGCCTTCTTATCCCTTGTTACAATAATAGCACAATGATTCTCTATTATTTGTTCTAACAGGAACAATGAAATTTATGAATTGCACTAAGCTGTGCCTGTAGTGTGCAGCGGCTTGGCGGGCCTTACAAGCAATTTCTTTACATTGTGGGTGCGCCCACGATCTATATACTTCTCATGTGCTCAGGGAGTAACCAATTTCTCCGGTGTGCACGCTCTTTGCCAGTGCCGGGGCCGAGTACGTGTGTGGATCTAGCTCGCCGGCCTTCATCGCTAGAGGAGCCCCACACTGGCACATCTGCCCTGTTGCGCATGGTGGAGGGGCGCTCTCTCCCCTTCTCCCCCTTCCCTTCCCTTAGCTCCCTCTCCTCATTGCGAGGATCTTGGCCACCCTCCCCTAGGAGGCCGTTTGCTCCTGCGCTTCTCTTGTCTTTAAATACGCGGATCATGTGCAAAGCTGTTATCCTTCATTGTACAGTGACAATTAGTTATTTCATTCTGCATTTTATTTACTAAGGTTCTGGGGTTGTGGGATGATGAACTTTTTTAGACTGAGACAATGGAATTATGCAATGATGGTTAGTTCTTTCATTCTTCCATGATTCTTGCTATTTTCATTAGTTATGTGATGACTATGCCATTGTATCTTAGCAATTCGCTTTTGGATGTGTTATTTCTGAAGGGACTGTGACACCTAAGAGGGGGGGTTGAATTAGACAACTTAAAATTCTACTTCTAAATTATGGTATCTTTTTCTACCCTTAGCAAAACCTATGCAAAAGATAAGCTATCTAAATGTGCAACTATGGTTTTGCTAGTGTGTTGCTATCTCTACCGCAAAAGGAGTAATACAATCAATGTAAATGCGGAAGCTAAAGAGCAAGATAGAGATACGCAAACTCCTGTCGATGACTCCGGTATTTATACCGAGGTATCGAGAAGCGCGCAAGCTTCCCTCTAGTCCTCGTTGGAGCCCCTCGCAAGGAATCCCTCGCAAGGGCCAAGCTCCCGGTCGGATAACTCCGTGGATAGCCTCGGGCCTTCCCCACGCGCAAGTGGGTCTCCGACATGCCTTCCGGCAAGCCTCTTCCGGATGCTCCCCGCCGTCTTCACTATCAAGCTTTCGGCCGAAACGCCGCGGGCCTTGTTCCCTCCCGTACACGGTGGCGGCCACACCACAAACACGGTTGGTGTGATCTCGCAAGACTACAAGCCTCTCCGATGTACAACAATGGTGCTCGCAAGCACCGAGTGATAAGAGGTATGCAAACCTCACTAAACACTAGGCCTAAACCTAGAGCAAGTGCTTGAGCGGTGGTCTAATCAACCTAAGCACTTCGTAAAGCACCTACGCTAATCACCTGATAAATCACTAAGCATTATGCAAGTGGAGATCACTAAAATGGTGTATCAACACCCTTGGTATGTTTCCTCAGCTCCACCACCTCAAATGGCCGGTTGGATGGTCTATTTATAAGCCCCACTGAGAAAGTAGCCGTTGAAGACGAAGTCTCGCTTTTCTGCTACTGACCGGACGCTGAAATCGTCCTGACCGGACGCGTCCAGTCGTCCCGACCGTTGGAGCCGCGATCAACTGATCGAACGCTGCCAGCGTCCGGTCACCTACCACCGGATGCGTCTAGTCATAGTTTCGCTGCTCTAGAACCTCTCTGTACTCGACCGGACTCTGTTGTCCTGTGTCTGGTCGATCTGCCACCAGTGTTCGGTCGCGTCTGTTGCCGAGCCTCTTGATCGGAGCATCCGGTCACTTTCTTCCAGCATCCGGTCCAGCGTCCGGTCACTTCTTTGAGCTCGTTTCTTCGCGATCTTGCGTACGGCTTGGTTCCTATCTTCATGCTTGGACTTTGCTTAATATCTTGGGTCTTCTCTTGTGCTCCTAGGGTCTTGCTTATGGTGTTGATCATCGGATCATCACGTCGCCTTCGGCCAAGTCACGTCTTGCATCCTATTGAACTATAAAACAATCACTTGCAAGTTCATTAGTCCAATTTGGTTGTGTTGGTCATCAAACACCAAAATCCAAAGTAAATGGGCCAATGGTCCATTTTCCTTACAATTTTGTTTTCATTAATTGGTACATTTTGTGCGCTCGTTGCTGACCATAGGTCCATTGTCAGCGATGTCTTTACTTCACATAATTTGTTCGTTGTTCTATTACTGACCACACCTCAGTGCCAATGATGTATTTATTCCTATCCATCTCTATCAACTTTCTTGCAAATCCTCTTTCTTGCAGATCTGGAACATCTGGACCTAAGGTCCTGTCGATCAGCTGCATTCAAGCTTTGTACTGAATTGGTTATGCTTGTGATTTTTTAGTACATACACTTGCTTGCAAATCCACTTGCTTATGACAGTGATTTTTCAGTACATATATTATTGCCATTGTGGTGAATTTAAAAATGCTCCATACATGTGATCAGCTCCACTTCGATCTTTGCAGTGACTTGGTCATGTTTAGAGGCCTCCTGTTACCCTATTTATTATTGTTTTCTTATTTTACTACCCTTCTGTTTTTACAGCCCTTTGCACTGGTGTCTGTCGATCATCTAGATTTGATCTTTGCACTAAATTGGTTATGGCTGAGATTTTATGCTAATCAGAAAGCTACCGAAGATTCCCTTATAGTTCTATCTTTGTTTCGATAATTTTTTCTTTGCCTTCGTCTCTCTCATTGAGAGGTCTCCCAGTTTTTGGCGTTGGTGCTGGACATATCACATATGATGTACCTTCGGTAATTACTCTGGTGCTTGATATTTGTTTAGTAGGCTACAACTACAGCCAAAACCATGAACCTTGCTGCTTTTAACCTTTTACTGTGTGCTACAAACAAGTTTATCTTTCAGAGATTGATATAAGCTTCGACCGTCCCTCGCATCTGTGCTGCGCCGTTCGTCTCCAGAGCCTGTTGTCCGTGCTTCAGTTCTTCTCTTAGTTTCTACATTCATGAGAATTTGTAGGTTTCCTGTTTCCTTTGCTGGTTGCTGATGCTTATATTATGCAAGGTGGTCAAGGAAGACAAGGGGTTCTTTCTAGAAATCTGTTCGTGCAGCCTAGCAAAATCCGAGGTGACCTGGTCCTTTCTTTCGATTGCTCTATGTTCTTATTCTTTTAGATTTCCTATGTGGTATCTGCTGATGTGTGTCTGGCATCAGATTGTTTATAGTTGTTGGTCTTTACATGTCTCAATTTGATTATCTCGATCTGAATTTCTGTGGATGCTTCGCGCCCTAGGGGCTCCTAGGATTGGTTAGTGACTTCATGTCTCCTGAAATATATGTTTAATACTATTGTCTGTGCCATTGTTAATTTCCTCTTAGATTATCTACTCATTTTTTGTTTTTATCCGACATGGTGCCATTGTTAGCTTACTCTTAGATTACCTATGTATTCTGGTTTTATGTATGGAGAGAGTATGTGTTTTGTAAGATGGTTTTCTTCTCTGTGCTTTCCAATTTATACTTTGTTCGTTTCAATAAAGATCACAAACAGTTTATGATTCAAACATAACCAAAGTACATGTTGAATGCGTCCATTACTGTGCTGATTCATTAGCGGTGCCTCCTTTACCCTGAATATTTAGGTGAGTGCCTTCAAGATTTTTGATGAAATGTATACGTGGATGCACTGCCTAGTAGGCACCTCCTCGAGTAATCAAGTGCTGCATCTTGCCATATATGATCTGCTTGTGGATTAGTGATGATGTAGAAAAAATAAGAAGCCAACAATGTTTCTTCATCCCAATTTTTTTTTGCAAAATTTAAAAACATAGTGCTTCTTTCTTATTTTAGTCAATATATATAAGATAATGCTCTCATATTATACCTGTCTTGTGATGCAGACGAGGCTTTCTGATAGGTTAAGAGCTTCATAACTGTGAAATAGTCATTTATTTCCTTGGGTATTACAAGATCAGCTTCAAAATATATGACCATATTTTAATGCTTCTAAATCTTTCTTAATATTTGTAGAGCACTTTTGGCAAGCCACAAAATCCTAGAGCACCATATTATTAACTGAGAGCCTAATATTGCAGGCACTAATATCTCCCGCTCGTAATGTTAGAAAGAATAATGTACAGCGTAGACATCATTCATAAACAATGAAGACGTCGAACAAGCGCTTTCTTGTGCAACAGGTTTGCCAAAATAGTGAGCCACTGCCTAACCTGCCAATAAAAATTAGAATATTTTGAATGCAATGTTTTGCATCTTGTGGTCGGATTGTTTCATTTCTCTTAAGTATATACCTATGATTAACTGTTGAGACTTTAAATATTTATGGATCACCATATAATTCTCTGCATTTTCATGACTTGCTTACGAATTTGTGACTTCAGCCAAGATATGAAATGTGTTACTCTTTTTGTTCTTCTACAGCTATTTACCAGAATACCCATGACTAAACAAAGACATATGATTATCCGGTCTCTATTGTTTGCTTCATAGATTAAATAAACCATTTAGCCATTCACACAAAACACCCATAATGTTAACACAGATAGATATAGCGTAGCCCTCTGTATGATCTTTTTATTTTATCTAATGTACCTCCTGAACCTTTATGCATGTCTTATTTTTTTTACACAGGCATTTATATAGCTATTTTCTTCTAGATTCCTATGCTGAATTGTAAGTGAAAATTGCTCGAACTAATGTTTTGGTGCGCTGATCAGCAGTCAGTTACAGTCGACGCGCGCGGCGGCGGTGGCGCTCTCCCATTCAGCTCATCTCAGATTTTAACTCTAGCTAAATACAGATCAGGACAACATACAGATGCACCATGTAGGAAATTATTCGAAGGTCAAAGCTATTACCCAACAGATAAGCCAATGCCACGTCTTTAATCAATTTTACTTACAACCCTTAGCTCAAAACAAAAAATATCATCTATAACCCTTCTACTGCTTTAGAAGCTCGCACCAGCTACTGCTACATTTGTCCATTTGGTGGTCAGTTGCTGATCAATTTTTGTGCTTTCTCTCATATATGCTGGTCTGTTGCTGTTTTTCTCTATGTAGGATATCTTGTTTGTTGATGGAGGAAAAAAAGATTCTATCAAGCATTGCCAATCCAAAACACATATAATTTCTTCTACATGTTAAGCTATTGTATTTACTAAAATTTATCTGGACCAGTAAAACCAATACATTCTTTTTAGATGAAACATGTCTAAAATAAATTTATAGGAAGTACTTTTTAAATCCATAGGAAGTACTCTTTCAGCTACATTCCTCGTCCTGTTTTATTCTATTTTACCATCCATTGCTCTTTGATCCTCATAGCAATATTAAGCAGGCCATGTATCATCTACCTCCCTCTGTTTGCTGCTATTTTTCAATTCCAGTTTCACAGACTGTATGTGACAAATATTTACAGATTGATAATTTTACGCTATGCTCAATTTATATTATATAGTACTTTAGATCAGTAGGCCATACATAGACATGTGCGGTTCTATTACGAAGTTTCCTACGTCACTCTAGCACAGCTTATGTCTATAAAAAAAACCCAACTAGACTTCTTTGCTCTCGCGCGCGGGGGCGCGTGCATTCCACTAGTTATTTACAATTACAACGACCCGCCTTTCTTGCATTGCATCAGGAGCTCATACATATACGATCTCAGTGAAAATTAATCTACTGCCGGTGTACCTGAACTCCTCATTACGGATAAGCACCGATTTTAACATAGGGCGTGGTGCTAAATTGTTAGCTTTGCGCCAGCCGGTTTAAAATTTGAACCGCACGCACGGGCCCCGACTGTTCCATCGCAGGGATCACAGCGCCGGTGCAGCAAAATTTACAGTGCCCCATGCGGCATCGTCCTCGTCCCCTGCACCGCACCGTCAGAGAGGCTCTGCACGGCGCACGGCGGTGTCGTCGCCTTCCCGCCACCATTCTATATTCCCGCGGCCACCACGGCGGACCGCGGATGGCGACGGCACCACGCACCAGGCCACTAGGTCACGTGGGTCCCGTCGGCCCCTGCGCTGCGCCCCCACCTGCTGAGTCCGACGTGGCGTACGTCGCGCTTCCGCCTCGTGCTCCGCCCTCGGATGCCTTCCTTCCTGCCCGCGCCCAAACACCGGGCAGCGCGGCGCCCGTGCGGCGGACGGCCACGTGCTGGTGCAGTGGTGCTGGAGCCTGGAGACGCCCCGCCGCCCCGGCGTGGTGCGCGTTCGGATCTGGACAGGAGAGCAGCGTCATGGGCTCATGGCGGGCTGGACGGATTCAACGGAACGTGGGGGAGCAGGCAGAGCGGCTGCTGTTCCATTTCGGACGGGACTGTGGCTCGTGTCGGGATTTGTTGTTACTGGAAGCGCCATGAGATGGAGGGACCCACCAACCTGGGTGAATGGTCGCTCGACAGTATACTGACGTGGTTAATTGTCTGACGTACCCCGATCTGTCGAATCATGAAATTTCCACCGACAGAGAGGAGAAGCAGGCCATGTTTAGTTCTCCTTATTTCCAGAATTTGACACTATGTAAAAATAAGATTTTCCGTTACATCAAACTTGTGGTACATGCATGGAGTACTAAATGTTAACGAAATCAAAAACTAATTACACAGTTTGGTTGTACTCTGTGAGACGAACGTTTTGAGCCTAACTAGTTAACGATTGGACAATTATTACCAAATAAAAACAAAACAGTACTGTAGCTACAGTACACCTCTTTTTTTGGGCGGCGCCGAATCGGCTGATGAACTAAACGCGGCCTAATACCACGCCGATCATTCGATCAATGTAAAGAAAGAACGCATTACCATCATGGTTGGTGGTGGTACTTATTTACGAATTTTCATACTTATTTACGCTTTACTTTTTGTTCAAATATAAACCGTAAACCCTCCCACCGAATGATGGCAAACCTACCGTAAACCAGGACTTTCTTTTCCATCGTGCAGCTGCAGAACGGAAGCAGCGGTGCAGTGCAGAACTTGTGCGTCTGCAAAATCACGAGACCCAAATGCACGGCCACATTGATCATGCTGTATCACACAGTACTACCGCCTGTACCGGACAGAAGCCCGGGACGAAATCCCCAAATCGCCCCTAGGCCAGGCCCAAATCCGTCCTCCTCGGCATCGGCACGGACACGCCCCCACACAAAAACACCCACTCCATGTGTCCTACTTCTCCCCCCCACTTGGCTAGCTCGCGCTCCCATTTCCATTTCCCAACGCCACCCCCAACGTCTCTCTAGCGGTCTAGCCTCTGCCTCTCCCCGGAGCCCTCCACGCTGCCCTGCCTGCGTTCCCACACCGCTCCGCGTGCGCCGTGCGTCGCCCGCACGCGGCGGCTCTGCGCATCCGCCTGCTGTGCTCTGCTCCCCACCCGATGCTGCCGCCGGCGCGGGCCGTCCCGAGCCACAGCCGGAGATGAGCTCCAGGAACCGCTCCGCCGCCGCCGCCGCCGCCTCCTCGTGCGTTGCCCCGGCTGCGGCGCCGTCTCTCCGGACGCCGCGCCGCCTGAGGCGTCGGCCGGTTAAGGCGCCGACCGGCGCGCCCGGCGGCGGGCGGCGGAGCGGGCCCGCGACGCCGCTGCTGAAATGGGACGTGGGCGGCGGGCGCGGGGAGGGGAGGAAGGGGGCTGGCGCCGCTGACGAAGCGCGGGACGCCGCGCGGGAGACCAAGGCGAGGGAGGTGTCGGTGCGGAGGCTCGCGGCCGGGGTCTGGCGGCTGCGCCCGCCGGAGGCCGTGGCCGGGGGCGGCGGTGGCGAGAGCAGGGTCCGCGTGGGTGTCGAGGTATGTTCATGCTGTGCTGCTTCCCAGCTAGGAGTACTAGCTTGTTTGTTTCGTTTTCGGCTTGATGTTGAGATGCGGCCAATAGGAGGCGCTGGGCGCGTGCTTTGTGTGCGAGCTCTTGGTACATTAGCTTCTCCTATAATGGCATTTTTATTTTTAGACTAGAGTATCGTTTTGGTGTTTAGTGAATAAAAATGGGCGCTCTAAAAGGCTTTTTTTACCATGTTTTCCCCTACTATTTATACGACATTTTTAGCACAAATGTTGAGATTTGTCGTCAAAACATGCCTAGCTTGGTGCTCTAGGACATAGATCTCTCGCACTGTTTTGAGCTGACACCATCATTACCCTTCGCATGTTTGCTAATTTGAGCTGCTAGATTCGCCTAAACTCGATTAGCGTAGTCAAATCTTAGTACGAACCAAGTCTCCTCATTGAATCCTCAGCACTAACACACACTGCGCATTGCCGTGCCGACGCATTTAAGTACTCGCCTGGACGTTAGATGCGTTGCCCTGAAGCATGGCCATTTATGAAGGCGGCCGTGCAGCAGGCACAGTACGGTGGCCGTGATCCTCTTCCCATGAATTTTACCCATCCATCCAACAGGGCAACAAGCGCAGCGTCTTCCTGTGCCCAGATCTCCTCATGTGATTCCTGAACATGTATGGGCCCCAATCATCGGATCCTCTCGGAGTCTCCGTGCCCCTGCCCGTGCAATCACAAATGCGCTGCCCGTGCGTTTTAGCCTTTTGTGGGTGATTGGTTGGCCTGGCCTGGCCATCAGTGCGGGTGTGCACCTTCAGTTTACCGAGTTGCTGCGTCCTGTGTAAAGAAGAATGAAGAGTGGAGCTTGGAATTTGGATCGTGAAAGGTTTGTCAGGGTGTGAGCTTCTGAATCGGGCAAAATGGCTCTCAGCTCTTGTGCCGTGCAGCAACAAACACTGGGTTCAGGAGCACGTGGTCCTGTTTAGTTGCTTGTCTCATGCTATTGGAGACGATCCTAGTGCCCTTCCAGGAAATGGTTTTGAATTCTGAAGCTTTAGCCCTTAGGTTGGGATGAAAATGCTAGCCAACAAACGTGACGATGTTACCGACGCAATATATGTAGGTTCTCTGTATATGATTCGGTTTGATAGGGGTCTCCATGTGATGATTGTTTGGGCCCCTATAGATTCTCCTTGTTCTTTGAAACTGCCTACCGGAAATTCACTTTTTTTTTTGTTAAACGTAGTATGTATGTGATGTTCCTTTCTAGTCATAGTACGAAATAGTGACATGAACATGTACAGATCCAGTGCTACTTTCTGGATAGATATGCTTAAATCATGGAACAGTCGTGCAAGTAAATTTTAATATAAAATGTTATTAATTCCTTTTGTGTCTTATTTTTCTTTATTGAAAAAATAAATAAATAAATAAATTTGTGTCCTATTCTGAACTGTGTCTATATGACAGCATATCCCAAGGCATCTACAAGTCCAGCTTCTGAAGCAGAACACTTCAGGTCATCACCAGAGTTTGAAGAATGAGGTTTCAAGCCCCATATCTGTTTTGGAGCGGAAGAGTGGAGAGCTCCACAAGGTGAGGGAAAGAACCAACAAGACATTCATTAACTGCTTTTACTTGTATCAGCCTGTAAGATCATTGACACAACAAATTCTGCAGGTACAACTTCATGCTACTTCTGCTATGCTGCCTGTCACTACCATGGAGAAGGCAACAAAATGGGAGCCTGGGGACATAAAGGGAATGGAATCACATGATGCGTATCTGATAGCCAGCCAGCTAAATCTTCTTAATGAGCAGCAAGATACAGCGTATGTTGCTAATCTCCAGATGGAGCTCCAGCAAGCACGTGATAGGATAAGTGAGCTGGAAACTGAGCGGCGATCAGCTAAGAAGAAGCTTGATCACTTGTTCAAGAAACTTGCAGAGGAGAAAGCAGCTTGGAGGAACAGAGAGCATGAAAAGGTGCGTGCTATTCTCGAAGATATGAAGGCAGACCTTGACCATGAGAAGAAAAACCGGAGGCGTCTGGAGATGATTAACTTGAAACTCGTTAATGAGTTGAAGGAGGCCAAGATGTCAGCAAAACAGCTGTTACTAGAGTATGATACAGAGAGGAAGGCACGTGAGCTCACTGAGGAGGTGTGCAACGAGCTAGCAAGAGAGGTGGAGGAAGACAAAGCTGAGATTGAGGCCTTGAAACAGGACTCTCTGAGGTTGCGGGAGGAGGTAGACGAGGAGGCGGAAGATGCTGCAGATGGCTGAGGTGTGGCGTGAAGAAGCGGGTGCAGATGAAGCTTGTTGATGCAAAACTTACTCTAGACGCAAAATACACACAGCTGAGCAAACTGCAACAGGATGTTGAGGCTTTTATTGCTGCATGCAGTACTGCAAATGGAAACATAACAGTAGTAGAGGAAGCAGAGAACATAATACAGGCAATCAAGTCAGTCAGAGCCCAAGATGCTGAATTCAGATATGAGCCACCAGCAGCATCAGAAGACATATTTTCCATTTTTGAAGAGCTGCGTCCAAGTGAGGAGCCTGTCATCAAGGAGATTGAGCCATGCTACAAGAATAGCTCTGCCAAATGTGAATCAGAAATTCAAGAGGCTAGCCCAATGACCAATATATTCCTTGAAAAGAAAGCCAAGACATACTCAAACAAAAGCCCTAAAGATGAAAGCGACACTGAAGATAGCAGCAGCTGGGAGACAATAAGCCATGAAGATATGCAGGGTTCAAGCGGTTCACCCGACGGAAGCGAACCTTCAGTCAGCAACAAGATCTGCGACGGAAGCATTTCTTGGAAGAGCAGGAATGGTTTCGAGTATAGGGAGAATGAGAAGCTGAAAGATGACTTAGCTGATGGCTACCTGACAAACATGAACCAACCCAAGAAGAAAGAATCAGCCATTTCAAAGCTCTGGAAATCATCCCGCCCAAAGAACAGTGAGATATGCAAGAAAGATGCAGTTGAAACGGTAAATGCAAGATCATCCAATGTACGGCTCTCAGTTGGGACTTATTCCACTGTTGAAAGTGGCATCCAAGAAATAGGACTCAGTCCACCGAGCGTCGAGCAGTGGAGCTCGCCAGACTCGATGAACATTCAATTCAACCGGGGCTTCAAGGGCTGTATAGAGTACCCGCGGACGTCCCAGAAGCACAGCTTGAAGGCAAAGCTCATGGAAGCACGGATGGAGAGCCAGAAGGTCCAGCTCCGCCAGGTGCTCAAGCAGAAGATCTAGAGTGGCCAGAAACCAGAAGGCGAAACATTGTAAACCTAGAATTTAATCCAAGGAATAATGTCAAGGAGTACCTAGATGCTTCGTTTTTTCCTGTTTTAGAGTAACCTGTAATGCATGTACAACAAGGACTAGAGAAAAAAAAGGGCAGGGCTGGCCTTTGTGGGTTGTCCGGAGCCTTTGCTGCTTCTGTATCTTACTTTAGTTCTGGTGTTATGGTTCGATCTGATAGGCTATTGTGAGATCCATCATGATGTACAATATAGACAAACAAGCAGCAACGTTTAGACAAATTGCATCCCTTTGTAAGCAGTTCCCAGTGTTTTTCTCTGTCATTTCCAGTGTTTTCATTACTCTTGTGCAACTCTTATTATGCTTATGGCTCCTTACTTTCCTCATGTTATCAATGTTTTATGCGAAAATCCGTTCCTATGTTATGGAAACTTCGAAAGCTGCTGACTATCAAGTCAAGAAGGCCGGTGACACACAGCTCTCCTTCAACTGGGAAAGCCGATCTGTGCACCTGTGAATCAGCCTTGCAAACATTGCAGTAACAAAAGTCGGGCTTGAGGAACTTGGGAATCAGTATCAACAATCGCACGTAAATGAATCCTGGCAGAAATTCTCTCTAATCGCACTTCAGCAGTTCTGCTTCTGCAGCCAGAGGAGACGAGACTGATGAAAGCCCGGAGCGTAGCGTGCATTGGAGATTCACAGGAGACTAATCGCAGTACCCAAGGCCCAGTCGATGGCTTCGTGGTTAGTTGTGCGTTTGATTGATGCAAAGAAGTTGCTGGGGAGAAGAAAGCTAGAGCCCCCGACGTCCGACGAGATCAGCAAACCAGCACCTTTTTAGTAACTTGACGCAGACAATTTCAACAAGTGCAGCTCTTCAAGCAGGGAAAACAGCGGCCTGATACCTCAGACATTCAGTAGTGGAGTATTCCAACTGACAAGTCGCAAACTCGCAAATGCACTGGATAGAAGCACGACAGGTCACAATTACGAGTTTATAAATGACGAGTCACAGGTAACAGCAAGAGCATTTGCAAAGAGGCAAGGATACAACCACCAATCGAAGGATGCAAATAAGCAATAGACAGAGTTATGGTTATACACCAGCAGAATAGATAGAACATAGAAGCATCCATAATACCCAAAACAAGGGCAAGGGCAAGCTGTAAGCCCAATTACACGGCACGATGGCTGATGCAATACAAACTATTGATCATCTATAAAATGTAGATGGCTGATGCAATACAAACTATTGATCATCTATAAAATGTAGATGGCTGATGCACTACAAACAATTGATCATCTATAAAATGTACATGGGATGGGACATGAAGCACCATTATCTGTAATCCAGTTGTCTCGTATAGTCATAGCAAACCGAACTTGGCAATGTAAAGTAGTCTCACACCAACAAGATGCAAATATTTTATTGCTTTAAGTATTATTAAAGGCCTCATTTGAAACTTATTTGAAGAATCAAAAGAAAATTACATGGTCCACCCAATCTCCATATTCGATCTATTAATGGTTTACACTCATGAAAATATTTAATCTTTAGGACCCAAGAATAATGGTAACAGTGCATCAATTATGATCTGACCTAAATCGACAGTGTTACTGCGAATTAATCAGAAGTAAAAAAAATAGGCAGGAAACATACCATTGCCAGTACCAATTTCATGAATACATATGATTTACAAACATAAACACCTAATCTTTAGGTTTGCTTTGCCACTAGAGTAGCACAATGCACAACTGGCATCACTAATTTGCTGTTGGCTTATCACAGGTTGGTAATGTTGCGACTTGTGAATGAATGGAATTAGAACCCAAATAAGCACAACATAAAAAAAAAACTGATGGTGTTAAGCTCAGTGCTGAAATGAGTATAAAAACAAACTAAAGCAATGCAAACGACAAGAACTAGAACACCGGTTCAACACATGGCCATGTTCTGATGGTATTATGTAAAGTGCCGAAACGTTGTATATTTCCTGGTTTGGGGATTGAATGGTGCACCGTATGACTAGTGCATAGGTAATTAGTATGCTCCACACAGCTTAGACCAAAGAGAGAATTACTAATCAAAGCAATTACCACTTACCAGTCTTCAAATCAGTGCCAACAATCCATCCAAGTGCATAACTATATCTATATGATTTCGCCACCAATGAAACGACTGTTTGAATTGTTTTATGAATACTAAGCAGGTACCAGCCAAGGCAGCAACAAACTCAGAGTAACTATCCAGGAAAACATAGTCCTTTTGATGCATCATGCATCAACATATTTTAAGTCTTAATTACTCAATGATTAAGGCCCTGCAGCTAGAAATATGCATTTCCATCTTCCACTATCCATATTACAGGGCTGTAAACCACATCAGCTATCACTCACATGTAAACCAAGGAGCATTCAGTGATGGAGACCTATAAGATGCATCAACAAAATCTGAGACCCGCAAGACTAACAACACAAAAGATTAACAGCACATCACAAGCAGTGATTCCGAACAAAATTTCAACCAGATGTATCCTTTGGCATCATTTAACACATCATCGACATATTTTTAACAAAATCTTCTCCGAGATCCATACCAAGCACGAAGCCTTCATGGCAATAGCAAAACAGAGATAGCTTAAAGGGTTTCCAATACAGTAAATTGACAACTAAAGCAGACACTATGCGGGACGCCCCGGCATCTAGAAGCGGAGCTTGGTAAAGAACCACCTGTTCTTGCCGCTCTTGAACCTCTCCTCGAGGCGGTACTTGGCGGTCTTGCAGGCCTCGACCTTCTTGTCCCGGGTGGAGAGCGCGTCGGGCCCGCCCGAGGCGACGTCCTTGAAGTCGACGTCGAGGGTGTAGCGGGTGGGCATGAGGTGGGTGAAGTTGACGAGCTTGATGAAGCACTTGACGCGGGACTTCTTGGCCGTCTTCTTGGCGGAGTCCTTGCGGATCACCTTCTTGGGGTACTTGGCGAGGCCGGCGACGAGGCAGTGCCCGTAGGGGCGGTCGCGGGTGCCCTCCTCGAACACGCGCACGATCACCGCCTTCCGGCCGGCGAACCGGCCCTGGAGGAGGATCACGGCCTTGCCGGGCTTGAGGAACTTCACCATCTTCGGGTGGTGGTGATGCTGCTGCGCCGCCGGTAGGGTTTGGGGAGGTTGGGGAAATGGGAGCGCAGCGCGCGAGAGGGGCGAGGATTATATAGGGTTGCGGCGCTAGGGCTTCGAGGATGGCGGGTTTCGTCTGTTGGATCTGGGATCGGACGGTTCTGCTGTGGTTGGGCTTCAGGGTGATGGGTCGGACTTGGGTCCGGTGCGACCGAGCGAGGAGTGGTTGTGTCGGACCACATATATGCCCGCAACGCGCAGAGATACGAGTTACTTTTTTTTACACCTACAAAAATATGAGCGTGAAATTAATTAATATTAGACACGAAAACATATACTTTGTGGAATTAAAGGAGAAGAAGCACGTTTTAATGACGCTTTATTCTTCAGTTTCAGATTATAGCCACTTTGGCTTTGTTTCGAGTCAGATTTTTTTCTTGCTTTGACCAATCCCACACTCTAATGATTTTGCATAAGTTCTAACCAGCAAACTATGTTGCCAGTGTCCTAGCTTTGTCATTCTTCATGATCCTTGATTGCCTTATCTCATCAAATGTCACTAACGAGACCATGATCCCCTCTCTTGGATCTCCTCGTGCCCCTTTTGCCGGCCCTCCCTCCATTGTGGTTTTTCCCTTAATGGGTGTTGGCGGGCGTCAACTGGGTTACTGAATGTGCTCTAAAGACACTATAGTCATGATTGTCGTCTGTCATTTGGCTCAAAGCTTCACAGTCGCCGTTGGAGTGGAGGTCGTCGGAGTTCAGCCGGTGGTGGTGGTGTTAGTTGGTGAACAACTACATGCTTATCATGGGAGTTCTTTGTTCCCCTTTCTATGTTTGTGGTTGTCATATGTTCTGTCTCGCGCGTGTTGTTATTGGTGTTATGTTGAATGTGTGCGTTCTCTGTTATATCCTGTTTGAGCGGTAATTTTTTATTAGCTCTTCATTGCAATATATTCAGGTGGGGACTTCTTCCCCCCCTTGACCCATCAAAAAAAAGTTTTTAGGAAAAAACATATTGTTATTTACAAGTTCAGATAAACCTGTCAAAACACATTTTATGGGTAAATAATGTATAGAAAAATGATAATAAAGATATTGGTGTATTTTTAATGAGGTTTGACTTATGACAAAATCAAAAGTAACTATAACTTGAAAGTTGAAACAGAGAGAATATCTACTTAAATTTTTATAGAGGACTTCTAAATGTGAGCATCATGGTCAAACTATAGAAACACATTGCAACTTCAATTTGGTTCGTTCCAGATTGTATATAAGCACAAACCAATCCAAACGCAGGGTAATCCGATGAGTGTCATTAATTAGAGATGGTCAGATGGATGAGGAAAAAAAATGCTATTTGTGCAAATGTTTAGTGCTTTAGCCATGTGTACGACGTGTGCGCGCACCTTTTATGGAGAAGAAGGTAAAGGAGCTTTGGCATATGAAGCATGAGGATGTAGCGGATTATCCGATTGTAAGTAGGCAAACACTAAGACTGAAAAGAGTGAACACGAGGCAAAGATGAAAAGGTACCACACTGGACTAAATCAACGGATGACCGATACTAATGATTTGATTTCTATAGAGGGCGAGAAAAGTAGCCAGTGAAAATGTGAAATAACGGAATATCTGGTTCAATAAAAATAAATTGCTTGAAATGCAAAAAGGGTCCTTTGTCTAGAGGGCTCTAGTGAAGGTAACTTTCAAATCTTGGGTCTTGCCAAACGGCAATGCTAACGCCCGAACGTTCGGACGGACGCCTGCGCGCAGCACTCCGTTTCACGTGCTCCCTACAGGGCCCGCGCCACCCGAGCGGCAAGAGGAGAAGGGGGCGGCGCCTCTGATTCGAAAGGACCCGGCCACGGCGTCATATGGATGCCCTAGCGGCGCCGAGAGGAGAACACACCAAGACGCAGCAGAAAGGCGAGGAGGAGAGATGCAACACCCGATATGCTTTTGAAACATCCAAATACAATAGTTGCAACATACGTCTAAAGGCAGATGAAACACTTGAAACATGCTTCTGAAACACTTAAAAAACACCTGAAAACACTTGAAAACCATTACAACCATACGCAACATCCTGATAAAACACACGCAACATATGTGTGAAACATATGCAACATCCAAATAAATAAACTTGCAACATGCGGCGGGAAAACATAGATGAAACAATGGTAACAAACCTTTGCAACATACGTCTACAACTGTTGCAACATATGCAACATCCCTATCTACGTTTGCAACATCCATCTGAAACACTTACAGCATACCTATGAAACATCTGAAATACTTGAAACATACACTTACAACATACGCTTTTAGTAAAACATGATAGTTAGGCTAGCAGAGCATGGCATAGCAGGATCCCGGCTGTGCGGTCGTGGTGGAGAAGGAGGATGGCAGCGGGCGGGCAGCTATGCGCCCCCCCGGTGATAGGGCGCTCGTGGTGCCCACGGTGGAAGCGATAGCAACAGTCGGGTGGTGCTGCCTCGCTCGGCGAGCACACCGCGGTGGTGCGGTCATGGGGGAGCATGCCGCGGCGGTGTGGGCGCAGCGGCGGTGGAGAGAAAGGCGTGCGGGAGCCATGGCGAAGCCTATCGCGGAACAGATGCGTGATTTTTTTAACTTGTGGTGACTAGAGGGGAGCGGATAGGAACGACAGCTTCTTGGCGTCGGGTCCAATAACACGGGCGTTCGCCGCAGATGGACGTCTGTCTCCCAGCATTACCTCTTGCCAAATTGTACTCATTGGAATATTGGATAGTCTGATATTCATATTTTGCGAATATTGGACTATTCGGTGCGTAGAGTTTGGTGTGGGTCCGCTTATTTTTTCCTTGCCCTATCAGGTTTCTTCAGTTATTTTAGCAAATTTTTACGGGGCATGTGATTAGGAATTTAAGCATTTTCATGTTAAAATTAATCCAGAAAGTTAATAGCAAAATAGTGATGACAAATATACACGTGGGTAATTTTACTACTACTCAGATTAGCAGTAAATATGTTCATGAATAACACACTGATCATAGCGCAAATGAGATTGAATTTAACCAATTCGAGAATAGAGATATATCCAGCGGAGGGACTCATGCTCAAAGCACCAGTGGCTCCATTCCCACTCATAGTGAGTTACTCGAAGTCACGGACCACAGTTGATGCAGAAAGATATACACAGTGCCGTCACACGAACGTTCACCATGAAGTTGATGAAGTCGATCCGAGGAAGAAGAAGCACCACCAGGAAGGAGACGAAGACGTTCCGAGGAAGAAGAGGAAGGCGAGCAGTCGTGAAGATGCTTTCTAAAAACCTGATCATCCGCACACACCCGAGCAGGTGTCCCGATACAAACATCGGTTCTAGAGACCTGCTCTCCCAAAAACTCTGTGCGCGCAGAGGATGGGACGGGGAGTACTCGGATGCAACTCGACAGAAGGAAGTTTAGCACGTAAGGCAAGAGAAAGATGGGAGGGAAGGTAATACTGGAGAGATTAGGAAGGTGAATCAATTGAAGTGATTACGAGTAATCACACTGTAGTGGATGGTAACTGACCCATAAGTAACTCCTCTTCAATCGCTCTTGTACCCCTTCGTCTTCCTTAGCCAGCCCAAGTGGCAAAACCAACCCACACTAGCGCACCACACGGCTCGTGCTCGGTCATGCATGCGTCGCTCGCCACGCCACCGTAGTGGATGGTAACTGACCCATAAGTAACTCCTCTTCAATCGCGCATGTACCTCTTTGAAAGTGCATCTAGCCCTTTGGTGGGTTTTGGATGATTGAATGACAACGTGATTAAAGGTCTAACCCGTTTGCTAAGTGTGGACAGGTTATATGTTATCTCACAGGTACTTAATGAAAGCCAAAATAATATGTTGTTGTATAAACAATCTAGTTCAAGCATAAGACAACAATGTAAATGGAATTCATGTAAATGCTTGTTTATTGTGGGATTTCCATGTACTATGTAAAAGCAAACTTGTGAGAATTAATTAATGATACATAAGGGATTGCATATGGAATGGTCTCATATTTGAAGCTTGCTAAATTGAAATGAAAAAGACAACAATATAAATGAATGGATGATTCAACACAAGATGTGACTTGATGGCTTGAGATGGTGAAGATAGTAAGGAAAGGCTTCGAGGTACTAAGCAAGGGTAAAGGGCAAGCGATGGCTTGGCGGCCGAAGAACCTAGCTAGGGTGAAGAAGAAAGTACTTGCATTTAGTTGAGGTACTAATCAAGCTACGATGGTCATATTGATGTGAAGGATCAAATCACTATTGGAGTGTTTGATAGAAGTGACTTGATACATTTGTGATTATTCAAATTTGATGAATGGAATCAAGTCACGTGCTCAAGATGGCTATGCTCAAGTGAAAAAGATCAATATCAACATGTTGGCGCCCTCACTTGATGAAGATTGGAATACACGGCTTCGGTTCAAAAAGAGCAACTCAAAAGGTTTAAATCCGTTATACTTTTAAATTTGAGTAAATAGGAATGACGTACTATTAAGAGGGATGCATCATATTGATAGATAATGTTTCATAAGTGCTCAAGCCAACCCAAATGAGTTTTGAGTATTTGAGCGACAAAAGAGCTAACTTTATTTTTGTTGGTCTAGCAATACCGGACGTGTCCGGTATTTACCCAGCAGTTGTAAAATTGTTGTTCTCGGGTTGGTTCGTCGGGAGTTCCGACGTAGGTCGGGAGTTCCGACGGTCGGAAGTTCCGGCAATGGTCGGGAGTTCCGATGACTCGCTATTTAAATAATTTGGAGAGTTCACTGTCCTGGTCATACCGGACGTGTCCGGTATGGACGACCAGAGGCCAACGGCTAGTTTTCCAAAGCCTTGAGGGTCAGGAGTTCCGACGGTCGGAAGTTCCGGCACGCGTCAGGAGTTTCGGCACCTCATATTCTTTAACTTAGTCACTTGGTTTTCAAATTTACTGAGGATCGGGAGTTCCGACGTGAGTCGGGAGTTCCGGCGATCGGGAGTTCCGGCCTTCATCGGGAGTTCCGATGCCTCACAACTTCACTGTAACTTAGTTACCGTTGGGGCAGTGTAAGTCATACCGGACGTGTCCGGTATGCATACCGGACGTGTCCGGTATTGCAACGGCTAGTTTTCCAAGGGGGCTATAAATACCCCAAGCCTCCACCTTTGGAGGCTGCTGATTCTGCTGAGATAGACACATGTTTTTTAGCCTTGCCAACTCTTCTAAACCCTCTCTTAGTGAGTGTGTGATCCAAATTGCAAAATCAATTTGTGGGTTAAGAGATAATTTGAAAAGGAGAGCAAGCCACCACTTGAGCACTTGTGCATATTGTCAATCTCGTGATTCGCATTTGTTACTCTTGGACTCTTCGGTCCTAGACGGCTAGGCGTCGCCGGAGAGCAACCGAGAGATTGTGGTTGCATCGGAAAGTTTGTAACGGTCGATTCCGCCGCCTCGGAATCATTTAGTGGAAGGAGGAAAAGGAGTTGGAAAAGACTTCGGCTAGAGTGACCTTCGTGGTACCCTCTAGGGCTGACCTTCGCTGGGTCGCCCGCAACCCCCTCAACGGAGAGTAGGACTCGAACGAGTCCGAACTTCGGTAAAACAAATATCGTGTCGTAATTCGCATTTCATTTGATATTTGTGTTGCTCTAGCTATTCTGTAGGTTCTCTGTGTATATTGTCATCTCCATTAGGTGCCTGCAGTTTGGTTTGAAGATAGAAATCGAAAGGAGCAAGTTCAGGGCCGATCTGCTAAAATCGTGTATACCGGACACGTGTAACACCCTTAGTGTTACGAACTTGTTTAGCACCACGATTTAGGCCTAAGAAAAATTTCCGAATCAAGTTTTATCGAGTTTTTAATTTAAACGTGCTTAATGCGATAAGTGAATCTTGTGTGACTTAGTTTCGTAGACTCAAATGAACGCCCAAGTTAAATTACTCAGTGCGTAGAAATATTTAGGAATGTTCGATGACGATTCTAGCAAACGGTTTGTTCGATTAGATTAAGCATGAAAATCAATTTTTATAATAAAATAAAATCCATTAATAAATAGAACGATACATATATATAAACTCACGGGTTTATTTTGTTAAGTATGAACTGACGAGAAAGAGAGCGCAGCAGCTTCGTTTATTTTTCCAGCGTGCACCGTACTCGTCTGGCATTACTTTTGATTACTGTCTCGTTCTCATCGTGGCCCTGCAATTCGCTACATTGCAAAGTCTCCTCATCCATCCGCATCCATGCTCTCTGGCTTTTGCTTTGTTTCTCTTTGACTTGATTACTATTGTCTACATTTGCCGAGCCGCTCCTTGTTTTTCCTCCCTCACTGCTTGTCTCTGTTTCTCTGATTGCCTGCCTTGCTTGTCTCTGCGGCCGCGGTCTTGTCCGTGCCAACCGGCATGCCCTGCCGGCCACGTTGGGCCTGGGCGTCATGCCGTCGTATTTAAGAAGTAACCGAGCCCGCACGCGTCTCCTTGCTTGTTCGTCTTGAGCTAGTCTGCGAATGATCTTCTCATTCTCCCTTCTTAATTTAATTAGCACATACACTCTTTATTGCTGATCAGCCCCGTTGTCACGACAAGAACACATGAGTCCAAGTCTATCATGAATCAACTAGCCTAGTTGACATGTTGAAAGACTACTCAAGTCCATCGCCTAAAATCAAAACACGGTTCACTGCGTCTGGCACCGTCTTGCACGTCGGTACTGTAGCGCACAGGAACACTGTAGTGTGAGAAACACGGTAGCGCGCAGAATCAACGTAGAACACTGTAGCGCACAGAATCACTGTAGCATCGTGGAATCACTGTAGCGCCATGGAAACAACGTAGCACGTAGAAAACACTGTAGATACGGCTTCTTTTGTGCTCCGGCGGCTCAGTTTTTGGCTCCAGTCCATAACGCGCACGATGGTAGGCGGACAAGCTTGCCAGCTTCTCTTCGTGGCCTATAAAATGCGAGCCCGCACAGTCCAGCAGCTGAGCCTCCGCTCTCCATAGCTCCAGCTCTCTGCTCACTCTCTCGTCTTCCCTGTTCTGTCCGCAAGCTACACGCGGGTCGGAGTTGACCTTTACTCATCGGGCGAGGTGAGCAGCTCATGAGCATCCCCTCGCTCTCCTCTCTTCCCCCGTGACCTTCTCCTTGCTCCTCTCCTTCCAACCCGAGTTGCCCACAAGCTCCAGGCGCTCGGCCATGGCATTCACGCATGAAGCAAGAAGAACGCTCGTAGCTTTCTCTCTCTCCCATCCCAGGCATGTGTATATGACGCGTGGGCCCTGAGCAACAACACATGCAAAAGAACCATGCCAAACAACCACGTGAAGAGCAATGAATATTCCCTAATCACGCATTAGTCTTTTTCCGCGTGATTAAAATTACGACCACCTTGCTCAATTAATATCTCTACTATGCTAACTCCGATTCCATCACTTCTTCCTAAATTCATCTAAAATCGAACCCCACCTATCCATAAAGTTTTATAATTTTTAGAACGCAGTTGAATTTATGTGAATATTTATTTGTGTCTGTTTGCCGAGTACCGCGAGTTTGACGCCGACGGAGGGACGTCGATGGATCGCGGAGTCATCGGGAGTTGCTAGAGAAATGGTACTTTTGGAAGCATGATTGGATTTCTAAGAATTTCGGCTGTCGTTGATTATTTACATCTATGCATTTGCATCAATACATATCATAATAGGAACGACGGTGGATCGATGGTATCAACTGGAGTAGCTGAAAGATGATGCTATGGTGATCATGTCACGAAGATGGAATGCTAACTTTTGGTTATATTTTACCCAGACAAGCCCTGGTGCATAACCTCTACTTTTCTGCAGTTTAAATTATATTTGTGCATTAAGTTTAAGGAGTTGAATGAAACTCACTTGCATATATATCTTTATTCCTATGAGTCTTACTAGTATGACAGGATCGTGTAGAATGCTATGCTACAAGACTCCGGTAGAAGTCGAGTGATTGCCTGTCACTCGCGAGAGATAGGAAATATATTATTGGATTACTATCACTTGGAAAATATCAAAATGGTGGAAAGGAAAATGGTGACCGGGCAGGGATATGGTTTGGGTATTGGTGAGTGTAGGGAGTTGTGTCGCCGTGGACACGGGGCATAGCTTGGTTACACTATTTTTCCCTGTCTGGTCGGTTAAGGACCGATCGTTGCATATGACTCTAGGCAGGTCACAGACTTATTATCCCGAGCACATACTTGTGTATGGGCGCTTGGAAGACTTGTTGCTCTCTTGTCGCGGATCCGGCTCTTTCCGGACCGACTGTTAGGGTTTGTTTTGGTGGAGGAGGTCCTTGCACGCGACCGAGAGTCTGGGACTCGTGGGTGGGGCTTGAGTCCAGTTTGACGGGGACACGGACACCGGGATAGGAGAGTGATGGGTTGGTCCTGCTTGTGCACAGGGTACAAGCGGGGCGTGTGTTCAGGGGTACCAATTTGGGGCATTGATTCGCGAATCGCCGGGCTATCCGCACGGCTTGTCTCATGGTTTAGCATCATAGTAAGAGGCGAAGATGAAAGATGAAAGATGGAAAAGGAAATCGATTGCTTACCACCAGCTTGAAAATAGCACGGTGCTTACATAGAATGGTTAGTTAATGAACCAATGCGGCTATTAATAAAAATCAAATATAAGGACTTGCGCTTAGTAATGCTTCCTGCAAATGCAACTCACAAGCCGGATAGCCTTGCATATCCTTGGAGTCTTTTCTTTCTCCTGTCGGGTAAGTCTTCTTTGAGTACAATTGAGTACTGGGGTTTTATTCCCCCATTGCGGTGTGAGTTGATGCTAAAGTGACCCTTGTGTGTGGATTCCTCTGGTGGGCTCGTGAGGATTCCTTTACGTCATGATCGTAGTTTTTGTTTATAACTCTCACCGGATGTTTTTATGAAAGTTTCATAATCTGTTGTAGTAGTTTATATATCAAATACTTCATCATATCATTAATAGATGTTTATTTCCGCTATAATTCTGATCACATGTTTAAATTCCGCTGTTATACAATAACTATTATACTCTGATGTTGTACTAAAAGGGATGTATGAAATGGTTAAGAATGATGTAAGCTTTGTTCTCTCATTTGTGATCCTGATGGCAAAAATGTGGATTTTCGGGTTCTCCCATGGGGTGTGCCCGACGGAACCGAGTAATTTAGTGTTCTCCCTTGAGTGCTTAGTGTCTAATGGAAGACAAGCACTCCTGTGAGGCATTAGATTAGGCTGTTCTGCCACAGGTGGTATCAGAGCATAAATGAGGAAATAAAGCTTTCAAATCCTTTTCTAAGCTAAAATTTGACAACTTTTTTTTGCAAAAAGTTAGGACGTTTACACGCGAAGTTATATAAGTAGCCATATTACTATGGTTATATATCCAGGATAGATGGCACTCTGCTGACTTAGATAGGCTTAATCAAGTTTTCTGCAGGTACACTGACTCGAGCATAGTTCGATAGTATCGACTAGCTATAAGGAGAGAACGATGTGCCAAAAATCTGAGAACGGTTGCCCTATATCTTTGCAGCAAGTGAAAGGACGTATAGGACGTGCATTCATGCATATCCTGTTTGTGCATTGTAGCGCTCGTATTGCTTGTAGATACACCTCCATAGGTGTCACGACTGACTCGTTCCTGTTCCATAGTTAGGTCTGCACTGTGGTTTTGTGTTCCGTGTTCACTAGTGGTTTCACGCCTGTCGTGACCCATGTCTCCCCGTACCCCTTTTATGTGCTCTTGTCGGACCCTTGCCCTGCAGTCGTACTAGTCAGTAATGGCCTCGAACGTCGCTCGCCTCGAACACGCGGAATTTGGTCGATTCGTCGTAGTGATCTCGCGCGGGAACCCTGGTGAACCGCGCCAGGACCACTGAGCGCTCCGCCTTTATAAGTAGAGCCTGACTTAGCCCTTAGTATCACCACTCAGCGCACTTTAGCTCGCTTAGCTTTTCCTTTGAGCTAGCTTTTTGCTCACCTTCCTCACCACCACCACCGCTAGAAATGGCGGGGAGCACAGGTTAGTAGTTCTTGCTTGAACATTGAGGGTTTTCCCAAAATCCTGCATACCACCCTACAAAAGCTCGGAGTCAAAGATCGTCCCGAGTATGAGGGCCGTGAGTATGAGGAGCATGGCACCGAGCGGTGTGAGTTTACCGTCGACATTGGGAAGAGTGAGGAGTTCCTGACCTCACCGAAGCACGGAGTGTGACCGCAACCGGGTTTCGCTTTGTCGACACCCTATCAGTTGTGGCCATAAAGCCTTGCAATACCTCTGCCAAATCTATGAGGAGCCCATTACCCGTACCCCCATGAGGTTCTTTCCACCTTTGGACAAGAATCGGCGGACATGGAGGGCTCGCATTGAGGCTTTGCAAGGGCGAGATGCGCAAGAGGACAGTCCAACCGTGGTGCACTTGACCACGTACCTGCTCGCTTTGGATGAGCAGTATGACCGGCAAGCCTTGGAGCTGGGGGCGTGCCTTCGGCGCGCCGAGGAAGCCAAGATCTTCAACCGGATGCTCCAGGTGCAGCTCGCCAAAGCGCATGCCAGTGCTGCAGCTGCTGAGAGCCGAGAGACTACCATGTCGGAAGCTCTGCAGGAGGCTGAAGACCGACATGTCCATCAGCTGCGTGAGGCCTATCTTGTCACTAGGGCCAAGCGGAGGACGCTGGCTACTGAAAGGCAGGATGCCCCGATCTTGGAAGGGATCCCTATCCACTCGCCTGAAGGAAGGAGAACCGATGTGGTAGTGCCGCCAGCACCTCCACCCTCGGAAGTGTCAGAAGTTGAGCCCTTGATTCCTCTCACTCAGCCATTGCCACGAGAAGATGTAGATTAGTTGCCTTGGGATGCTGTACCCGTAGTAGTAGTGTTTTTCGTTGCTGTCCTCCGGTATTGTGTTCGTGCCGTTGTTGTTCGTCCGTAGTTATTAAGATCGTCTGGCAGTAGGGAAGGTGAATGTTGTATCGTGAATGGGAGCCTGAATGCCTGTATGATGTACCCATATAAGACCGTTGGAACATGCATTTTATTTAGTTCACTATGTTTATTGCGTTCATCTACCTTAAGTTCGTTAGGTGTGCTTAAGAGTTTTCATGGGCGAAATTAAGCGGGTTGCAAGAGAAGTTGACATTCAGATGCCAGCAGATTAGCCATGAACATAGGACACTATATCGACTAATTGTGGATGTCCCAGCAAAACACTTGAATCTCTTTAAAACAAATCCGTCATTGGATTTGTATTTCTTGTCCCTTGTTGTGGAGGGAACCTTTGTTGTTTAAAATTTTCCCTTACAATACTCCCCGTACTCTGTGGTCTATGACCCCACCGCCTTCATGGCGTGTAAGTTGGTAATAGTTGCCTGGTTAAAAGCTTATGGTGCCACGACGAAACCGAGGGCTCCCTGTGGAACAGCTGCCACATAGTAACGCTGCTCGGCACGCGCTGGTATCGAGGTTGTTAACCAAGTACCTTTACTAAGTTACACCGCCATACCACTTTTGCTACAAATAATTTTCTTGAAAATGTTCAGGTGTTTAAACAGGAAATCCACAACAAGTCGATGAATTAGTGTTCTCTCAAAGTAAGCAAGAGGAGGTGGTTTTGGAGGAAGAAAGTATGGCATGGTATTAGTCTACATGAAAGACGGACGTGGTCGAGTAAATGAAAGAAAAGAAGAGTAGTAAGGAAGGATAGTCTCGGTAGTAGGGAGTGCTTGTAAAAGCCTGAGTGGATGTCATGTCCCAAGCCCTGTGTTTAGTTGACCATGCTTTGTATGCCAGGTTATTTCATTGCATGCCCTACGAACGCCGTCTGTGTCGGCCCCTTTAGCTTCCCTTTCTCGCGTGGCCGCAGCATCATGCCGCACTCGCCGTCCTTGTGCACTGTGCACTTTTCCTTTTCCTGGCGTCCGGTAGGCTCTCTACCTCGACCGTGCTTTTGCCGTCTGGGACCCCCCTCATTTCCCCTTCCCTCTCCTTTCTCTCTTCTTCTTTTGGTGACACGACCGCCCCTGACGCTTTTCTCCTCAAGCGGACCCCTCTCCTCTCCTTTATTTCCCCTTTCTGCTTTCATGTGCAGAAGCGCACCATGTCTGAGCTTATCTTCACAGCATGAACCGTGCATGTATCCCATCCACTCCGCCTCCATCGCCAAAGTGATTTGTGCTCCACCTCCGTTCGCCACTATAAGATACCCTTGGTCCTTGCTCTTCTTCTTCATCCCCATTCTCCCGCACTTACAGCAGAGCTACAAAATCCGATTGACCTTGTGAAGCTAGGTTCATCACCGAGGTGTGGTGTAACTCAAGAGAAGAAGGGATCGGTTTTCGAGAAGTTCAAGTCTACCTTTGGATAGCTCGATCTTAGACTTCGCGATGTTTAACTTCTCGGTCATTGTTTTTTGGATCTGTTGGTGCTACGCCATGTTTTGGATAATCATTATCTTGTTGTTTCTCCATTGCCCTCGTCTATCTCGACTTCTGGATTAAGTCTTGGTTGTACCAGGTTGCTCTTAACCATGTATCCCTAGATCCTCGTGAGGTTTAGTATTCGAAGTCGTGTAATCTTTCGTGTAATCCCTGATCTACGAAATGTGAACGCGTTTTCCCCTCTTCTGGTTCTTGCTTCGAATCTCGGGACGAGATTCTTTTTAAGGGGAGTTGGTTATAACACCCTTAGTGTTACGAACTTGTTTAGCACCATGATTTAGGCCTAAGAAAAATTTCTGAATCAAGTTTTATCGGGTTTTTAATTTAAACGTGCTTAATGCGATAAGTGAATCTTGTGTGACTTAGTTTCGTAGACTCAAATGAACGCCCAAGTTAAATTACTCAGTGCATAGAAATATTTAGGAATGTCCGATGATGATTCTAGCAAACGGTTTGTTCGGTTAGATTAAGCATGAAAATCAACTTTTATAATAAAATAAAATCCATTAATAAATAGAACGATACATATATATAAACTCACGGGTTTATTTTGTTAAGCATGAACTGACGAGAAAGAGAGCGCAGCAGCTTCGTTTATTTTTCCAGCGTGCACCGTACTCGCCTGGCATTACTTTTGATTACTGTCTCGTTCTCATCGTGGCCCTGCAATTCGCTGCATTGCAAAGTCTCCTCATCCATCCGCATCCATGCTCTCTGGCTTTTGCTTTGTTTCTCTTTGACTTGATTACTATTGTCTACATTTGCCGAGCCGCTCCTTGTTTTTCCTCCCTCACTGCTTGTCTCTGTTTCTCTGATTGCCTGCCTTGCTTGTCTCTACGGCCGCGGTCTTGTCCGTGCCAACCGGCATGCCCTGCCGGCCATGTTGGGCCTGGGCGTCTTGCCGTCGTATTTAAGAAGTAACCGAGCCCGCACGCGTCTCCTTGCTTGTTCGTCTTGAGCTAGTCTGCGAATGATCTTCTCATTCTACCTTCTTAATTTAATTAGCACATACACTCTTTATTGCTGATCAGCCCCGTTGTCACGACAAGAACACACGAGTCCAAGTCTATCATGAATCAACTAGCCTAGTTGACACGTCGAAAGACTACTCAAGTCCATCGCCTGAAATCAAAACATGGTTCATCGCGTGCGCACCGTCTTTGCACGCTTGCATCAGAGCGCGCAGGAACACCGTAGTGTGAGAAACATGGTAGCGCGCAGAATCAACGCAGATCATCAGCAAGCGCATGCAGAATCCTTTGTAGCATCGTGGAATCATCAGAAGCGCCAGTGGAAACAACGTAGCACGTAGAACACTTGTGAGATATGACTTCTTTTGTGCTCCGGTGGCTCAGTTTTTGGCTCCAGTCCATAACGCGCACGATGGTAGGCGGACAAGCTTGCCAGCTTCTCTTCGTGGCCTATAAAATGCGAGCCCGCACAGTCCAGCAGCTGAGCCTCCGCTCTCCATAGCTCCAGCTCTCTGCTCACTCTCTCGTCTTCCCTGTTCTGTCCGCAAGCTACACGCGGGTCGGAGTTGACCTTTACTCATCGGGCGAGGTGAGCAGCTCATGAGCATCCCCTCGCTCTCCTCTCTTCCCCCGTGACCTTCTCCTTGCTCCTCTCCTTCCAACCCGAGTTGCCCACAAGCTCCAGGCGCTCGGCCATGGCATTCACGCATGAAGCAAGAAGAACGCTCGTAGCTTTCTCTCTCTCCCATCCCAGGCATGTGTATATGACGCGTGGGCCCTGAGCAACAACACATGCAAAAGAACCATGCCAAACAACCACGTGAAGAGCAATGAATATTCCCTAATCACGCATTAGTCTTTTTCCGCGTGATTAAAATTACGGCCACCTTGCTCAATTAATATCTCTACTATGCTAACTCCGATTCCATCACTTCTTCTTCCTAAATTCATCTAAAATCGAACCCCACCTATCCATAAAGTTTTATAATTTTTAGAACGCAGTTGAATTTATGTGAATATTTATTTGTGTCTGTTTGCCGAGTACCGCGAGTTTGACGCCGACGGAGGGACGTCGATGGATCGCGGAGTCATCGGGAGTTGCTAGAGAAATGGTACTTTTGGAAGCATGATTGGATTTCTAAGAATTTCGGCTGTCGTTGATTATTTACATCTATGCATTTGCATCAATACATATCATAATAGGAACGACGGTGGATCGATGGTATCAACTGGAGTAGCTGAAAGATGATGCTATGGTGATCATGTCACGAAGATGGAATGCTAACTTTTGGTTATATTTTACCCAGGCAAGCCCTGGTGCATAACCTCTACTTTTCTGCAGTTTAAATTATATTTGTGCATTAAGTTTAAGGAGTTGAATGAAACCCACTTGCATATATATCTTTATTCCTATGAGTCTTACTAGTATGACAGGATCATGTAGAATGCTATGCTACAGGACTCCGGTAGAAGTCGAGTGATTGCCTGTCACTCGCGAGAGATAGGAAATATATTATTGGATTACTATCACTTGGAAAATATCAAAATGGTGGAAAGGAAAATGGTGATCGGGCAGGGATATGGTTTGGGTATTGGTGAGTGTAGGGAGTTGTGTCGCCGTGGACACGGGGCATAGCTTGGTTACACTATTTTTCTCTGTCTGGTCGGTTAAGGACCGATCGTTGCATATGACTCTAGGCAGGTCACAGACTTATTATCCCGAGCACATACTTGTGTATGGGCGCTTGGAAGACTTGTTGCTCTCTTGTCGCGGATCCGGCTCTTTCCGGACCGACCGTTAGGGTTTGTTTTGGTGGAGGAGGTCCTTGCACCGCACTGAGTCTGGGACTCAGGGGCGGGGGCTTGGAGTCCCAGTTTGGACGGGGACCTGGACACCGGGGACAGAGAGTGATGGGTTGGTCTGCTTGTGCACTGGGGTACAAGCGCAGGCGTGTTTTCGGGTACCCACTGGGGCATTGATTCGCTGAATCGCGGGCTGTCTGTCCGACACGGCTTGTCTGCGGTTTAGCATCGTAGTAAGAATCGAAGATGAAAGATGAAAGATGGAAAAGGAAATCGATTGCTTACCACCGCTTGAAAATAGCACAGTGCTTACATAGAATGGTTAGTTAATGAACCAATGCGGCTATTAATAAAAATCAAATATAAGGACGACGCTTAGTAATGCTTCTCGCAAATGCAACCCACAAGCCGAGATAGCCTTGCATATCCTTGGAGTCTTTTCTTTCCTCCCTGTCGGGTAAGTCTTCTTTGAGTACAATTGAGTACTGGGGTTTTATTCCCCACAGGTGTGACAAGGTTGATGCTAAAGCTGACCCTTGTGTGTGGATTCCTCCTGGTGGGCTCAGCGAGGATTCCTTTACGTCGCGATCGTAGTTTTTGTTTATAACTCTCACCAGATGTTTTTATGAAAGTTTCATAATCTGTTGTAGTAGTTTATATATCAAATACTTCATCATATCATTAATAGATGTTTATTTCCGCTATAATTCTGATCACATGTTTAAATTCCGCTGTTATACAATAACTATTATACTCTGATGTTGTACTAAAAGGGATGTATGAAATGGTTAAGAATGATGTAAGCTTTGTTCTCTCATTTGTGATCCTGATGGCAAAAATGTGGATTTTCGGGTTCTCCCATGGGGTGTGCCCGACGGAACCGAGTAATTTAGTGTTCTCCCTTGAGTGCTTAGTGTCTAATGGAAGACAAGCACTCCTGTGAGGCATTAGATTAGGCTGTTCTGCCACAGGTGGTATCAGAGCATAAATGAGGAAATAAAGCTTTCAAATCCTTTTCTAAGCTAAAATTTGACAACCTGTTTTTTGCAAAAAGTTAGGACGTTTACACGCGAAGTTATATAAGTAGCCATATTACTATGGTTATATATCCAGGATAGATGGCACTCTGCTGACTTAGATAGGCTTAATCAAGTTTTCTGCAGGTACACTGACTCGAGCATAGTTCGATAGTATCGACTAGCTATAAGGAGAGAACGATGTGCCAAAAATCTGAGAACGGTTGCCCTATATGCTGGCAACAGTGAAAGGACGTATAGGACGTGCATTCATGCATATCCTGTTTGTGCATTGTAGCGCTCGTATTGCTTGTAGATACACCCTCCATAGGTGTCACGACTGACTCGTTCCTGTTCCATAGTTAGGTCTGCACTGTGGTTTTGTGTTCCGTGTTCACCAGTGGTTTCACGCCTGTCGTGACCCATGTCTCCCCGTACCCCTTTTATGTGCTCTTGTCGGACCCTTGCCCCGCATGTACTAGTCAAGAATGGCCTCGAGCGCCGCCGCCTCGAACACGCTGGAATTTGGTCGATTCGTCGTAGTGATCTCGCGGGAACCACGGTGAACTGCGCGCCAGACCACCGAGGCGCCCGCCTTTATAAGTAGAGCCTGACTTAGCCCTTAGTATCACCACTCGGCGCACTTTAGCTCGCTTAGCTTTTCCTTTGAGCTAGCTTTTTGCTCAGCCTTCCTCACCACCACCGCTAGAAATGGCAGGAGCCTGGGTTAGTAGTTACTGCTTGAACATTGAGGGTTTTCCCAAAATCCTGCATACCACCCTGCAAAAGCTCGGAGTCAAAGATCGTCCCGAGTATGAGGGCCGTGAGTATGAGGAGCATGGCACCGAGCGGTGTGAGTTTACCGTCGACATTGGGAAGAGTGAGGAGTTCCCTGACCTCACCGAAGCCTGGAGTGTGACCGCAACCGGGTTTCGCTTTGTCGACACCTATCAGGTTGTGGCCCGCAAAGCCTTGCAATACCTCTGCCAAATCTATGAGGAGCCCATTACCCGTACCCCCATGAGGTTCTTTCCACCTTTGGACAAGAATCGGCGGACATGGAGGGCTCGCATTGAGGCTTTGCAAGGGCGAGATGCGCAAGAGGACAGTCCAACCGTGGTGCACTTGACCACGTACCTGCTCGCTCTGGTACTGTGTTCACCATAAACTAGTGCTAAAGCCATTTGGGTGCCTAAGCACTTGTTGACTAACTCAAAAGGACCCAACAAGAGTTGGGTACCAAAGTGTGCTTAGGTTAATGATGTAGGTACTTGGTGATGAGATGAAGGCTTCGGGGTGGTTGAGCAAGTAAATTGAAAATACTCACTCAATCTATCAATCAATTCTTATCATAATCACTTGTATGGTTGACCCGAAGATAATTCAATGAATATATCATTTACTTCATCATCACCATTGGTAACAAGTACCTAAACCTTACAAAAATAGCCACTTTATTTATTTGGTGCTCAATGACTAACAAATAGGCATATTTGTGTAAAAAGTGAAAGTGGCTAATTAGTTTTACTTGATAATTAACATGTTTGCCATATGATGCTTTTAATAATTCTCTAGTAAAGCGATTCATTTGTTGAGATGCAAGTATACAATAAATACTAGAGCTAAATGAAGAATCGCAAGTAGTGAATTAATTGATTCTGTCCTGCACCTATCGGATGTGTCCGGTATTACTATCGGACGTGTTCGGTATGGCCAGGGATAGAAACTAAGTGTTCTATTCTGGTTATTCCGGACGTGTCCGGTATACAACCGGACGTGTCCGGTATTACAGGAACCAGAACACTAATTAAATTGCAACTGAGTCTTTGATTCATATATTTTCATATATCACTAATTCACTCAGAAGCTTGTGATTTATTAAATCTAAGTGATTGTGAGCATCTCCCGAACTCAATTTTAATTATGGCAATTTTATTTGATTTATGGTCAAAATAGAAAATTGGCTCCCGATTTCTTAATAGAATAAAAGTGCTTGTTGAAAGTTATTCAAATTACTTAAAGCACTTATTTAGGGGGAGCTAAGTTTCTATTTTGTACCAATGTGGACTAACAAATCTATCTAGCATTCTTTGTAGTCCTTTGGATGAAAAGTGATTTAGAATCTAGCATGATTATTTGGCAATCAAGGTCAACATAAAGATTATCATGCCATGAATTTTCTTAGTGGTATTCTTGTGGGCTCAAGGCAAAGGTATGTGTTTACATATATACATTGCAAGTGCATCTAAGGCCCTTTATATGTTAGAATGTGCATTTGTGTGACATAGGAGAGATGTTTTTCAAAAACCCCTAACTAGCATGAGTAGGAAGTGTGAATTTGAAAAACTATTTGAATCTTGGTCTTTGTGACCTAGCCTTGTTATGTGATGATTATAGCTCTCCTTGATTGTTTGATCGGCTAATCACACATAACATGGCTCTCTTAAGTCCACAATCTACGTTGTCTCACTTTATCTCTCTCAAGCAAGCAAATTATTGATTATGCCATATATTTGGAAAAGAGAAAATCAATTGATGGCATTGGATAAGAGAAGTGATCATATTCGGTTTGGATCAAGATTTTATATCTTTTTGGACTGAGAAATAATAGAAAAGGGGATTGAAAGAGAGAAAACACTTTTTGGAATAACTTGGGCCAGCCCGCGTATACCGGACGTGTCCGGTATGCTACCGGACGTGTCCGGTATGAGCGGGACTATAAAAACCAGCCATACCCCTTCGGCCCAGACAGATTCATCTTCTTCCAAGCCACCTAGCCGTCGTCTTCTTCCTCACCTAGGGCGACCGAGGATTTCACCAACAAAAGAGAGAGAGGGAGATTGCATTGGAGAAGGCTTGCATCAAGATTGAAGGCCCGGGGATCTGATTTCACATCGCCTTCTCATCTCTTCTCCAAAGGTACCCTAATCGCAGACCTCGTCCGATCTACATGGTCAATGCATGATTTTGAAATTCCTTCGATCAATATGCTACATTGGTGATGTAGAAGCAATGCCCAAAGTTTGGAATTGATCGGTGATGGTTTGAATCAAGGAACCCTGGTTAGGGTTGTTGGGCGCGCATATCGGACGTGTCCGGTATGGCTCAGCAGAGCAGCTCCTCTGCTTCCTTTTGATTCAATCCGAGCATAGAATTGTTTGTTAGGCTTAGATTCTTTTGTATCTTCGTTTTGCAAACTTATTGATAGTTGTATGTCAAGATAGTTGTAAAACCATGGATCAAAGATTCTACGTCTAAATTGCAATTCGAGATTAAATTTGGGCATGTATCTAAAATTCTTTGGAAATCTTTTGGATACAGGGCAGCAGCTATGAGTGGACGACAGGAGCCTAGATCCAAGCACAGACATGATCCAGCACTAGAGAAGCACAAGAAGGCAAGACAGGAGATGCATCCTGGATTCCAGCCGAGCAGCAGGAGGCCTACCAGAGCTGCCTCTAGTGCAGCACCTCAGTATGCAGAGGGATCGGGGAGCTCTTCCTCTGACACTGACACTGATGAATTCAGAGTGGAGTCCAGAGAAGAAAAAAAGAGGAAGAGCACTGACAGAGGTTTAGATGGTGATAGCTCAGATGAGGAGCAGGTGATTGAGGAGGAGGAGCCAGTTCCTCCAGTTCAGCACCAGCCTGGTTAGGGGATGCATTATGGTCTCCTTGAGACACGTTTGCCCAATGTGCCCTCTTATGTTCCTAGAGTTGACTTCAGGAGAAAGGGTATGACCAGGAGAGCTAGAGATGAGCGAAGGGTTGATTCGAGGGGCTTACCTAAGGTTCAGTACGATCACCGCTTCCAAACAGCCTTTCACCTGGACTTCTACTCCAGTGTGATTCTCACCAGAAACCCTGTGATTGCCAGGTCTCAATGGATTGACTGGCAGTACGTCAGAGAGTTGCAGAAGGCCTTAGTTGATCATGCCATTGCCATCTGCCAGAGCACAGGAGTTTATGAGATCATGGAGTTCCAGCATGACTAGAACACAGAGGTAGTAGCTCAGTTCTATGCTACTCTGTTCATTGAGGAGGATGAGAGGCGGATGCACTGGATGCTTGAGGGCCAGTGGTACAGTGTTGACTATGATGTATTTGCCGCCCACCTTGGCTTCTCAGAGGATGATCTCCAGAGGGACAGGATCCACACCGAGCAGGTGTTACCTCCTGAGCAGCTCGCATATATGTATCCTCCTGGTGGTGAGAGAGGAGCAGTGGGGAAGGTTCTAGGTCTTCATCCTACTTACAAATACTTGGACAGGATGTTCAAGAAGACTATTGACTGCAAGAGTGGAGACAAGGGCAACATTGCTGATTATTCTAGGAACCTACTCCACAGGATGGCACCTGATGCTCGGCCCTTCAGCGTGTTTGATTTTATTTGGTCCGAGATCAGGAGTGTGGGAGAGAGGCCCCTCAAGGGCTGTGGTTTTGCTCCTTATATCATGCATATGATTGAGCAGGCGACAGGGCACACGTTCGAGTATGACAAGATTCACAAGGCCCTGAAGATTGTTGTAGATCTGCCTGAGACAGGATTACCTCCAGTAGGACCAGGAGGAGTAGCAGTAGCATCAGAGGCAGATGCACCTGGGAGTGGTGCACCAGCAGGAGCTTCACCTTCACCACGTGCTCCTTCACGTTCTACTTCATGCCGTGGCAGTCCTCCCTCACCTATCCACAGGCTTTTCAGCTCCATATTTGGGATGTGCAGAGACATCCAGACCAGGCAGTAGAAGGAGAGGGAGGCTAGGAGGAAGGACACTCAGACTTTGAAGCAACTTGCTTCTAATCTTGAGCTTGATCCTCCTAGATCTCCTCTATCAGATGAGGCAGCTAGTGAGCCTAAGACTGAGGAGCAGCAGCAGGCCAGATATGATAGAGAGTATGTTGAGTTCATTCAGCGACAGCAGCAGCAGCAGGCACCAAAGCACCCTAACACTCTTCCACTTCAGGCTCGTGTGCCTACTCACTCTCAGCGACGTCCTAGTACTGCAGATGAGTATGCTATAGATTGGTGGAGTGACCTCACAGGTGGTGGCGGCTACTACGGGTCTAGTGGCTATGACTCGTCCGGTGCAGGTGGTTCTCGTCCAGCTGGTGTTACACGTTCAGATGACGAAGATGCTGGGAGAGATGATGATGATGATGCTGAGTGATGCCAGAGATCAGATACAGCTTGCATCCCCTTTTTGTCCTTAGTTTGTCATTGTTGGACCTTTGTGGTGATAGATGACAAAGGGGGAGAGAGACTGATTAAAGCTTCGGGATTTTTTGTTTCATTTGCTTATCTTTGTTCCTGAAGATATGTACTGCAGACTGTAGTTTTTGTTCATGAGCTTCATTGATGTATCTTGAGTTTGAGATTGCATTGTATCATGTGAGAGATGAGACTCACTTATGCTTTATCTATGGATCTATTGAGATATGATATTTATTATCTGTGGCTTGTGGACTTGAGAAAATGTGTAATGAGTGCTATCTGTGGCATACATGTGTTGTATTTATTTTTCATAAGGTCTATGCATGATAGAATGAAAATATTTGATATGATGTCTTTATATTTATTCTTGTGTGATATATCCTGTCATATGCATCACAATTCTATTTTGTCACACACACATGCACCCCATGGATGCAATGATTTAGGGGGAGTCTCCTATATGTTTTAGTATGTGCAATTGACAAGTTGAGGTCATTTTGTGAATTCCAATCACAAGCACATATTAAGGGGGAGCCTCTTATAAATCATTGAACCCAAAAGCTTAAATGTTTATATTCTTTTGTAAGCTTTAATCAAGTTGTCATCAATCACCAAAAAGGGGGAGATTGAAAGTGCATCTAGCCCTTTGGTGGGTTTTGGATGATTGAATGACAACGTGATTAAAGGTATAACCCGTTTGCTAAGTGTGGACAGGTTATAGGTTATCTCACAGGTACTTAATGAAAGCCAAAATGATGTGTTGTTGTATAAACAATCTAGTTCAAGCACAAGACAACAATGCAAATGGAATTCATGCAAAGGCTTGTTTATTGTGGGATTTCCATGTACTATGTAAAAGCAAGCTTGTGAGAATTAATTAATGAGACATAAGGGATTGCATATGGAATGGTCTCATATTTGAAGCTTGCTAAATTGAAATGAAAAAGACAACAATACAAATGAATGGATGATTCAACACAAGATGTGACTTGATGGCTTGAGATGGTGAAGATAGTAAGGAAAGGCTTTGAGGTACTAAGTAAGGGTGAAGGGCAAGCGATGGCTTGGCGGCCGAAGAACCTAGCTAGGGTGAAGAAGAAAGTACTTGCATTTAGTTGAGGTACTAATCAAGCTACGATGGTCATATTGATGTGAAGGATCAAATCACTATTGGAGTGTTTGATAGAAGTGACTTGATACATTTGGGATTATTCAAATTTGATGAATGGAATCAAGTCACGTGCTCAAGATGGCTATGCTCAAGTGAAAAAGATCAATATCAACATGTTGGCGTCCTCACTTGATGAAGATTGGAATACACGGCTTCGGTTCAAAAAGAGCAACTCAAAAGGTTTAAATTCATTATACTTTTAAATTTGAGTAAATAGGAATGCCGTACTATTAAGAGGGATGCATCATATTGATAGATAATGTTTCATAAGTGCTCAAGCCAACCCAAGTGAGTTTTGAGTATTTGAGCGACAAAAGAGCTAACTTTATTTTTGCTGGTCTAGCAATACCGGACGTGTCCAGTATTTACCCAGCAGTTGTAAAATTATTGTTCTCGGGTTGGTTCATCGGGAGTTCCGACGTAGGTCGGGAGTTCCGACGGTCGGAAGTTTCGGCAATGGTCGGGAGTTCCGACGACTCGCAATTTAAATAATTTGGAGAGTTCACTGTCCTGGTCATACCGGACGTGTTCGGTATTCATACCGGACGTGTCCGGTATGGACGACCAGAGGCCAACGGCTAATTTTCCAAAGCCTTGAGGGTCGGGAGTTCCGACGGTCGGAAGTTCCGGCACCTCATATTCTTTAACTCAGTTACATGGTTTTCAAATTTACTGAGGATCGGGAGTTCCGACGTGAGTCGGGAGTTCCGACGCATCACAACTTCACTGTAACTTAGTTACCGTTGGGGCAGTGTAAGTCATACCGGACGTGTCCGGTATTGCAACGGCTAGTTTTCCAAGGGGGCTATAAATACCCCCAAGCCTCCACCTTTGGAGGCTGCTGATTCTGCTGAGATAGACACACATTTTTTAGCCTTGCCAACTCTCCTAAACCCTTTCTTAGTGAGTGTGCGATCCAAATTGCAAAATCAATTTGTGGGTTAAGAGAGAATTTGAAAAAGAGAGCAAGCCACCACTTGAGCACTTGTGCATATTGTCAATCTCGTGATTCGCATTTGTTACTCTTGGACTCTTCGGTCCTAGACGGCTAGGCGTCGCCGGAGAGCAACCAGGAGATTGTGGTTGCATCGGAAAGTTTGTAACGGTCGATTCTGCCGCCTCGGAATCATTTAGTGGAAGGAGGAAAATGAGTTGAAAAAGACTCCAGCTAGAGTGACCTTCGTGGTACCCTCTAGGGCTGACCTTCGCTGGGTCGCCCGCAGCCCCCTCAATGGAGAGTAGGACTCGAATGAGTCCGAACTTCGATAAAACAAATATCGTGTCGTAATTCGCAGTTCATTTGATATTTGTGTTGCTCTAGATATTCTGTAGGTTCTCTGTGTATATTGTCATCTCCATTAGGTGCCTGCAGTTTGGTTTGAAGATAGAAATCGAAAGGAGCAAGTTCGGGGCCGATCTGCTGAAATCATGTATACCGGACACGTCCGGTATTCATACCGGACACGTCCGGTATTTTCTGCCTGCACTGAAAATATTTATTCTCTGTTCTAACTTGGTGTTGCAGGGTTGTAGCTTCTAGATATATTCTTTATACCTTGTTTACTCTGTGGCTAACTTGTGAGGGGTGGTAGTACTCTTAATTTGAAGTTTCCATTTTGGAAACTCTCCTTTCTAATTGTTTCCGCATTTAAAGGTGTTAATTTTTAGAAACACCTATTCACCCCCCCTCTAGGCGACATCCTAGGTCCTTTCACTCTTCCTCTTCCTTAGCCAGCCCAAGTGGCAAAACCAACCCACACCAGTGCACCACATGGCTCGCACTCAGTCACATCACGCACGCATTTGCTTGCCATGCCACGCCTCGGCTCGGCTCGGCGGCGCGTGCACGCGTGTGGCACACCTTTATTCTCTTTCAACTTCTCTATAGGTCGACACGTGTGTAGACTATTTAAGTTGAGTCAACAATCAGTCAAAAACCCATACGGGACTAAAATTATATTGTAACACAACATTTAATATGTGCCTAGAATTAATTGATTTATTAAATAAAATATAGGCCTAAACCCATATAATATTCAATAATTCCCACCAAATTCTAGGGCACATAAGAAATGCTCTCAATTCTCTCTGTCGTTTGATATACCAGTGTTTCGATGGAGACAGTTAAGTTGAATTTTCACCTAGAGCAAATGTTACGCTTACTCACAACTATACAATGGACTTGCCTTGAATTGATAGTTTTGTGCGAATTAAGTTTTACCTAGGCCCTTTGCTGATACTAGGTTGCAAAAATCATTCCCTCTGGTTGGAGCATATAAGTCATACTCCTGACCCATTCATGAGTATCTAGAGATCACCCAAATCTTATAGACTGTGACTAGCAGTTGAACTCACATAGGTGTGTTCCTCAAAAGATGTTTTGTAGGACAACATCTTTGCTTCAACAAACCACTTTGAAATGCATTAAGGTATAAAACCAACCTGCCTTACAGAAAAGAAAAGAAGTGCATTTGACATGGTTTTAGTTAAGGGTCTTTCCTCACAACCTACCCCTGGCTTATTTTACCATCCTACTTCACGGAATCTTCGATCACATAGAACAGGTTACCACCATGATAGATTTCATGTGGGTCTCAAGCCCATTTCACTCGATGCACTATCTATCACATTACGTGATAGTCCCTTAGTAAATTGATCTGTCAGATTTTTAGACGCGTGGACATAGTCTAATGCTATCACTCTAGAGTTTCTTAATTTTCTGACATATTTTAATCTTCGCTTAACGTGCCTTGTGGACTTCATGTGTGTCCTTAGAATTGTTTACCTTAGTTATCACAGTTTGGTTGTCACAGTTCATAGAAATAGCCGGTATAGGTTTCTCTGTAATCGGTAAATCCATAAGGAGTTCACAAAGCCATTCAGCCACAACGCCAGCGGTGTCTAATGCTGTGAGTTCTGCTTTCATAGTTGACTTCGTTAAAATGGTCTGCTTGCAAGACTTCTAGGAAATAGCACCACCTCCAAGCAAGAACACATATTCGCTTGTGGCATAAAGCTCATCAGTATCATATATCCAATTAGCATCACAGAAAACCCTCTAGTACCTTTGGGTACCCGGTACAGTGAATGCCATAGCTCATAGTACCTTTTAGATAGCGCAATACTCTCTCAAGAACATGCCAATGATTATCTCCTAGATTTGACACAAACCGGTTTAGTTTGCTCACAACAAATGAGATATCAGACCTCGTAGCGCTAGCCAAATACATAAGCGAACCAATAATTTAGGAGTATCTCAATTGATCTCTTGCTATTCTTCGATTTTTCCTTAATAGCACAGTAGGGTCATAAGGCGTAGGAGCAGGTTGACAGTCACTAAACCCAAAGCGACTCAATACATTTTTCACATAGTGAGATTGTGAAAGTGTAACCCCACCATTGCCTTCTCTTAGCAGCTTGACATTAAGAATAACATTAGCTTCTCCGAAGTCTTTCATCTCAAAATTATTAGACAAAAGGTCTTTAACCTCCTTAATACATTAAGGCTAGTTTCAAAGATTAATATGTCATCAACATATAAACACAAGATCACTCCTTCGCCCCCACCATACCGATAGTATACACACGTGTCAGCTTCATTCACAACAAAGCCGGCATATGTTAAAGTTCTGTCAAACTTCTCATGCCACTGCTTATGAGCTTGTTTCAGGCCATATAAGGACTTCAATAATTTACACACCATGCCTTCTTGACCATTTGCTACAAATCCATCTGGTTGATCCATATAGATCTCCTTCTCTAACTCTCCGTTTAGGAAAGCCGTCTTTACATCCATCTGATGAATGAGAAGATCATGAGAGGCAGCCAGAGAAAGTAACACTTGAATTGTGGTCAATCGAGCAACATGTGAATAAGTATCGAAGAAATCTTCACCTTCTTTCTGGGTATAACCCTTGGCCACAAGCTTTGCCTTGTACCTCTCAATTGTACCATCAAGCCTAAACTTTTTCTTGAACACCCATAAGGACGTTCAATAATTTTCTAAGTTCCATTAGACATAATTGAATCCATCTCACTCCGTACTGCTTCCTTCCACAAGTCAGCATCAGGAGAGGAATATGCCTCTTCAATGGTTCTTGGTATATCATCCAGAAGGTACACAATGTAGTCATCATCAAAAGACTTTACAGTTCGTTGTCTCTTACTCTTTCGAGTGACTACAATGTCATCCTCCTCAGAATTGTGCATATGTGGTTTCTCAGAATGTTCTATCAGAATAAATTGCTCATGAAAAATTATAGGTTTATGACTAGATGTGCTAGACGCATTTTTCATGGGAAATTCACTTTCAAAAAATATAGCGTCTATGGACTCCATAATAGTACCGGCATGCATGTCAGACAACTCGACAGAAGGAAGTTTAGCACGTAAGGCAAGAGAAAGACGGGAGGGAAGGTAATACTGGAGAGATTAGTAAGACGAATCAATTGAAGTGATTACGAGTAATCGCCACCGTAGTGGATGGTATCTGACCCGTAAGTAACTCCTCTTCAATCGCGCCTGTATCCCTTCCTCTTCCTTAGCCAGCCCAAGTGGCAAAACCAACCCACACCAGTGCACCACATGGCTCGCACTCAGTCACATCACGCACGCATTTGCTTGCCATGCCACGCCTCGGCTCGGCTCGGCGGCGCGTGCACGCGTGTGGCACACCTTTATTCTCTTTCAACTTCTCTATAGGTCGACACGTGTGTAGACTATTTAAGTTGAGTCAACAATCAGTCAAAAACCCATACGGGACTAAAATTATATTGTAACACAACATTTAATATGTGCCTAGAATTAATTGATTTATTAAATAAAATATAGGCCTAAACCCATATAATATTCAATAATTCCCACCAAATTCTAGGGCACATAAGAAATGCTCTCAATTCTCTCTGTCGTTTGATATACCAGTGTTTCGATGGAGACAGTTAAGTTGAATTTTCACCTAGAGCAAATGTTACGCTTACTCACAACTATACAATGGACTTGCCTTGAATTGATAGTTTTGTGCGAATTAAGTTTTACCTAGGCCCTTTGCTGATACTAGGTTGCAAAAATCATTCCCTCTGGTTGGAGCATATAAGTCATACTCCTGACCCATTCATGAGTATCTAGAGATCACCCAAATCTTATAGACTGTGACTAGCAGTTGAACTCACATAGGTGTGTTCCTCAAAAGATGTTTTGTAGGACAACATCTTTGCTTCAACAAACCACTTTGAAATGCATTAAGGTATAAAACCAACCTGCCTTACAGAAAAGAAAAGAAGTGCATTTGACATGGTTTTAGTTAAGGGTCTTTCCTCACAACCTACCCCTGGCTTATTTTACCATCCTACTTCACGGAATCTTCGATCACATAGAACAGGTTACCACCATGATAGATTTCATGTGGGTCTCAAGCCCATTTCACTCGATGCACTATCTATCACATTACGTGATAGTCCCTTAGTAAATTGATCTGTCAGATTTTTAGACGCGTGGACATAGTCTAATGCTATCACTCTAGAGTTTCTTAATTTTCTGACATATTTTAATCTTCGCTTAACGTGCCTTGTGGACTTCATGTGTGTCCTTAGAATTGTTTACCTTAGTTATCACAGTTTGGTTGTCACAGTTCATAGAAATAGCCGGTATAGGTTTCTCTGTAATCGGTAAATCCATAAGGAGTTCACAAAGCCATTCAGCCACAACGCCAGCGGTGTCTAATGCTGTGAGTTCTGCTTTCATAGTTGACTTCGTTAAAACGGTCTGCTTGCAAGACTTCTAGGAAATAGCACCACCTCCAAGCAAGAACACATATTCGCTTGTGGCATAAAGCTCATCAGTATCATATATCCAATTAGCATCACAGAAAACCCTCTAGTACCTTCGGGTACCCGGTACAGTGAATGCCATAGCTCATAGTACCTTTTAGATAGCGCAATACTCTCTCAAGAACATGCCAATGATTATCTCCTAGATTTGACACAAACCGGTTTAGTTTGCTCACAACAAATGAGATATCAGACCTCGTAGCGCTAGCCAAATACATAAGCGAACCAATAATTTAGGAGTATCTCAATTGATCTCTTGCTATTCTTCGATTTTTCCTTAATAGCACAGTAGGGTCATAAGGCGTAGGAGCAGGTTGACAGTCACTAAACCCAAAGCGACTCAATACATTTTTCACATAGTGAGATTGTGAAAGTGTAACCCCACCATTGCCTTCTCTTAGCAGCTTGACATTAAGAATAACATTAGCTTCTCCGAAGTCTTTCATCTCAAAATTATTAGACAAAAGGTCTTTAACCTCCTTAATACATTAAGGCTAGTTTCAAAGATTAATATGTCATCAACATATAAACACAAGATCACTCCTTCGCCCCCACCATACCGATAGTATACACACGTGTCAGCTTCATTCACAACAAAGCCAGCATATGTTAAAGTTCTGTCAAACTTCTCATGCCACTGCTTATGAGCTTGTTTCAGGCCATATAAGGACTTCAATAATTTACACACCATGCCTTCTTGACCATTTGCTACAAATCCATCTGGTTGATCCATATAGATCTCCTTCTCTAACTCTCCGTTTAGGAAAGCCGTCTTTACATCCATCTGATGAATGAGAAGATCATGAGAGGCAGCCAGAGAAAGTAACACTTGAATTGTGGTCAATCGAGCAACATGTGAATAAGTATCGAAGAAATCTTCACCTTCTTTCTGGGTATAACCCTTGGCCACAAGCTTTGCCTTGTACCTCTCAATTGTACCATCAAGCCTAAACTTTTTCTTGAACACCCATAAGGACGTTCAATAATTTTCTAAGTTCCATTAGACATAATTGAATCCATCTCACTCCGTACTGCTTCCTTCCACAAGTCAGCATCAGGAGAGGAATATGCCTCTTCAATGGTTCTTGGTATATCATCCAGAAGGTACACAATGTAGTCATCATCAAAAGACTTTACAGTTCGTTGTCTCTTACTCTTTCGAGTGACTACAATGTCATCCTCCTCAGAATTGTGCATATGTGGTTTCTCAGAATGTTCTATCAGAATAAATTGCTCATGAAAAATTATAGGTTTATGACTAGATGTGCTAGACGCATTTTTCATGGGAAATTCACTTTCAAAAAATATAGCGTCTATGGACTTCATAATAGTACCGGCATGCATGTCAGGCAACTCGATAGAAGGAAGTTTAGCACGTAAGGCAAGAGAAAGACGGGAGGGAAGGTAATACTGGAGAGATTAGTAAGACGAATCAATTGAAGTGATTACGAGTAATCGCCACCATAGTGGATGGTATCTGACCCGTAAGTAACTTCTCTTCAATCGCGCCTGTATCCCTTCCTCTTCCTTAGCCAGCCCAAGTGGCAAAACCAACCCACACCAGTGCACCACATGGCTCGCACTCAGTCACATCACGCACGCATTTGCTTGCCATGCCACGCCTCGGCTCGGCTCGGCGGCGCGTGCACGCGTGTGGCACACCTTTATTCTCTTTCAACTTCTCTATAGGTCGACACGTGTGTAGACTATTTAAGTTGAGTCAACAATCAGTCAAAAACCCATACGGGACTAAAATTATATTGTAACACAACATTTAATATGTGCCTAGAATTAATTGATTTATTAAATAAAATATAGGCCTAAACCCATATAATATTCAATAATTCCCACCAAATTCTAGGGCACATAAGAAATGCTCTCAATTCTCTCTGTCGTTTGATATACCAGTGTTTCGATGGAGACAGTTAAGTTGAATTTTCACCTAGAGCAAATGTTACGCTTACTCACAACTATACAATGGACTTGCCTTGAATTGATAGTTTTGTGCGAATTAAGTTTTACCTAGGCCCTTTGCTGATACTAGGTTGCAAAAATCATTCCCTCTGGTTGGAGCATATAAGTCATACTCCTGACCCATTCATGAGTATCTAGAGATCACCCAAATCTTATAGACTGTGACTAGCAGTTGAACTCACATAGGTGTGTTCCTCAAAAGATGTTTTGTAGGACAACATCTTTGCTTCAACAAACCACTTTGAAATGCATTAAGGTATAAAACCAACCTGCCTTACAGAAAAGAAAAGAAGTGCATTTGACATGGTTTTAGTTAAGGGTCTTTCCTCACAACCTACCCCTGGCTTATTTTACCATCCTACTTCACGGAATCTTCGATCACATAGAACAGGTTACCACCATGATAGATTTCATGTGGGTCTCAAGCCCATTTCACTCGATGCACTATCTATCACATTACGTGATAGTCCCTTAGTAAATTGATCTGTCAGATTTTTAGACGCGTGGACATAGTCTAATGCTATCACTCTAGAGTTTCTTAATTTTCTGACATATTTTAATCTTCGCTTAACGTGCCTTGTGGACTTCATGTGTGTCCTTAGAATTGTTTACCTTAGTTATCACAGTTTGGTTGTCACAGTTCATAGAAATAGCCGGTATAGGTTTCTCTGTAATCGGTAAATCCATAAGGAGTTCACAAAGCCATTCAGCCACAACGCCAGCGGTGTCTAATGCTGTGAGTTCTGCTTTCATAGTTGACTTCGTTAAAACGGTCTGCTTGCAAGACTTCTAGGAAATAGCACCACCTCCAAGCAAGAACACATATTCGCTTGTGGCATAAAGCTCATCAGTATCATATATCCAATTAGCATCACAGAAAACCCTCTAGTACCTTCGGGTACCCGGTACAGTGAATGCCATAGCTCATAGTACCTTTTAGATAGCGCAATACTCTCTCAAGAACACGCCAATGATTATCTCCTAGATTTGACACAAACCGGTTTAGTTTGCTCACAACAAATGAGATATCAGACCTCATAGCGCTAGCCAAATACATAAGCGAACCAATAATTTAGGAGTATCTCAATTGATCTCTTGCTATTCTTTGATTTTTCCTTAATAGCACAGTAGGGTCATAAGGCGTAGGAGCAGGTTGACAGTCACTAAACCCAAAGCGACTCAATACATTTTTCACATAGTGAGATTGTGAAAGTGTAACCCCACCATTGCCTTCTCTTAGCAGCTTGACATTAAGAATAACATCAGCTTCTCCGAAGTCTTTCATCTCAAAATTATTAGACAAAAGGTCTTTAACCTCCTTAATACATTAAGGCTAGTTTCAAAGATTAATATGTCATCAACATATAAACACAAGATCACTCCTTCGCCCCCACCATACCGATAGTATACACACGTGTCAGCTTCATTCACAACAAAGCCAGCATATGTTAAAGTTCTGTCAAACTTCTCATGCCACTGCTTATGAGCTTGTTTCAGGCCATATAAGGACTTCAATAATTTACACACCATGCCTTCTTGACCATTTGCTACAAATCCATCTGGTTGATCCATATAGATCTCCTTCTCTAACTCTCCGTTTAGGAAAGCCGTCTTTACATCCATCTGATGAATGAGAAGATCATGAGAGGCAGCCAGAGAAAGTAACACTTGAATTGTGGTCAATCGAGCAACATGTGAATAAGTATCGAAGAAATCTTCACCTTCTTTCTGGGTATAACCCTTGGCCACAAGCTTTGCCTTGTACCTCTCAATTGTACCATCAAGCCTAAACTTTTTCTTGAACACCCATAAGGACGTTCAATAATTTTCTAAGTTCCATTAGACATAATTGAATCCATCTCACTCCGTACTGCTTCCTTCCACAAGTCAGCATCAGGAGAGGAATATGCCTCTTCAATGGTTCTTGGTATATCATCCAGAAGGTACACAATGTAGTCATCATCAAAAGACTTTACAGTTCGTTGTCTCTTACTCTTTCGAGTGACTACAATGTCATCCTCCTCAGAATTGTGCATATGTGGTTTCTCAGAATGTTCTATCAGAATAAATTGCTCATGAAAAATTATAGGTTTATGACTAGATGTGCTAGACGCATTTTTCATGGGAAATTCACTTTCAAAAAATATAGCGTCTATGGACTTCATAATAGTACCGGCATGCATGTCAGGCAACTCGATAGAAGGAAGTTTAGCACGTAAGGCAAGAGAAAGACGGGAGGGAAGGTAATACTGGAGAGATTAGTAAGACGAATCAATTGAAGTGATTACGAGTAATCGCCACCATAGTGGATGGTATCTGACCCGTAAGTAACTTCTCTTCAATCGCGCCTGTATCCCTTCCTCTTCCTTAGCCAGCCCAAGTGGCAAAACCAACCCACACCAGTGCACCACATGGCTCGCACTCAGTCACATCACGCACGCATTTGCTTGCCATGCCACGCCTCGGCTCGGCTCGGCGGCGCGTGCACGCGTGTGGCACACCTTTATTCTCTTTCAACTTCTCTATAGGTCGACACGTGTGTAGACTATTTAAGTTGAGTCAACAATCAGTCAAAAACCCATACGGGACTAAAATTATATTGTAACACAACATTTAATATGTGCCTAGAATTAATTGATTTATTAAATAAAATATAGGCCTAAACCCATATAATATTCAATAATTCCCACCAAATTCTAGGGCACATAAGAAATGCTCTCAATTCTCTCTGTCGTTTGATATACCAGTGTTTCGATGGAGACAGTTAAGTTGAATTTTCACCTAGAGCAAATGTTACGCTTACTCACAACTATACAATGGACTTGCCTTGAATTGATAGTTTTGTGCGAATTAAGTTTTACCTAGGCCCTTTGCTGATACTAGGTTGCAAAAATCATTCCCTCTGGTTGGAGCATATAAGTCATACTCCTGACCCATTCATGAGTATCTAGAGATCACCCAAATCTTATAGACTGTGACTAGCAGTTGAACTCACATAGGTGTGTTCCTCAAAAGATGTTTTGTAGGACAACATCTTTGCTTCAACAAACCACTTTGAAATGCATTAAGGTATAAAACCAACCTGCCTTACAGAAAAGAAAAGAAGTGCATTTGACATGGTTTTAGTTAAGGGTCTTTCCTCACAACCTACCCCTGGCTTATTTTACCATCCTACTTCACGGAATCTTCGATCACATAGAACAGGTTACCACCATGATAGATTTCATGTGGGTCTCAAGCCCATTTCACTCGATGCACTATCTATCACATTACGTGATAGTCCCTTAGTAAATTGATCTGTCAGATTTTTAGACGTGTGGACATAGTCTAATGCTATCACTCTGGAGTTTCTTAATTTTCTGACATATTTTAATCTTCGCTTAACGTGCCTTGTGGACTTCATGTGTGTCCTTAGAATTGTTTACCTTAGTTATCACAGTTTGGTTGTCACAGTTCATAGAAATAGTCGGTATAGGTTTCTCTGTAATCGGTAAATCCATAAGGAGTTCATGAAGCCATTCAGCCACAACGCCAGCGGTGTCTAATGCTGTGAGTTCTGCTTTCATAGTTGACTTCGTTAAAATGGTCTGCTTGCAAGACTTCTAGGAAATAGCACCACCTCCAAGCAAGAACACATATTCGCTTGTGGCATAAAGCTCATCAGTATCATATATCCAATTAGCATCACAGAAAACCCTCTAGTACCTTTGGGTACCCGGTACAGTGAATGCCATAGCTCATAGTACCTTTTAGATAGCGCAATACTCTCTCAAGAACATGCCAATGATTATCTCCTAGATTTGACACAAACCGGTTTAGTTTGCTCACAACAAATGAGATATCAGACCTCGTAGCGCTAGCCAAATACATAAGCGAACCAATAATTTAGGAGTATCTCAATTGATCTCTTGCTATTCTTCGATTTTTCCTTAATAGCACAGTAGGGTCATAAGGCGTAGGAGCAGGTTGACAGTCACTAAACCCAAAGCGACTCAATACATTTTTCACATAGTGAGATTGTGAAAGTGTAACCCCACCATTGCCTTCTCTTAGCAGCTTGACATTAAGAATAACATTAGCTTCTCCGAAGTCTTTCATCTCAAAATTATTAGACAAAAGGTCTTTAACCTCCTTAATACATTAAGGCTAGTTTCAAAGATTAATATGTCATCAACATATAAACACAAGATCACTCCTTCGCCCCCACCATACCGATAGTATACACACGTGTCAGCTTCATTCACAACAAAGCCGGCATATGTTAAAGTTCTGTCAAACTTCTCATGCCACTGCTTATGAGCTTGTTTCAGGCCATATAAGGACTTCAATAATTTACACACCATGCCTTCTTGACCATTTGCTACAAATCCATCTGGTTGATCCATATAGATCTCCTTCTCTAACTCTCCGTTTAGGAAAGCCGTCTTTACATCCATCTGATGAATGAGAAGATCATGAGAGGCAGCCAGAGAAAGTAACACTTGAATTGTGGTCAATCGAGCAACATGTGAATAAGTATCGAAGAAATCTTCACCTTCTTTCTGGGTATAACCCTTGGCCACAAGCTTTGCCTTGTACCTCTCAATTGTACCATCAAGCCTAAACTTTTTCTTGAACACCCATAAGGACGTTCAATAATTTTCTAAGTTCCATTAGACATAATTGAATCCATCTCACTCCGTACTGCTTCCTTCCACAAGTCAGCATCAGGAGAGGAATATGCCTCTTCAATGGTTCTTGGTATATCATCCAGAAGGTACACAATGTAGTCATCATCAAAAGACTTTACAGTTCGTTGTCTCTTACTCTTTCGAGTGACTACAATGTCATCCTCCTCAGAATTGTGCATATGTGGTTTCTCAGAATGTTCTATCAGAATAAATTGCTCATGAAAAATTATAGGTTTATGACTAGATGTGCTAGACGCATTTTTCATGGGAAATTCACTTTCAAAAAATATAGCGTCTATGGACTTCATAATAGTACCGGCATGCATGTCAGGCAACTCGATAGAAGGAAGTTTAGCACGTAAGGCAAGAGAAAGACGGGAGGGAAGGTAATACTGGAGAGATTAGTAAGACGAATCAATTGAAGTGATTACGAGTAATCGCCACCGTAGTGGATGGTATCTGACCCGTAAGTAACTCCTCTTCAATCGCGCCTGTATCCCTTCCTCTTCCTTAGCCAGCCCAAGTGGCAAAACCAACCCACACCAGCGCACCACACGGCTTGGCTCGGCGCGCGCGTGTGGCACGTCTTTATCCTCTTTCAACTTCTCTATAGATGGACACGTGTGTAGCCTATTTAAGTTGAGTTAACAATCAATCCAAATCTCATACGGGACTAAAACTGTATTGTATCACAACATTTAATATGGGCCCAGAATTAATTGATTTATTAAATAAAATATGAGCCTAAACTCATATAGGTCCTGTTCGCTTCTCTTATAATCCGTACTTTTCAGTTTGTTTTTTTCAGCCGGAACAGTATTTTTCTCTCACAATAAATCAGTTGGAACCGTGTTTCGGCTTGTTTTTTCAGCGAAACGAACATGGCCTATTCAACAGATGTGCACATCCCTTGCAAATAGGATGTCTAATTGGCTCGTCATACACGTATTTAAGGTAGTTTGGCCAAATTATTTTAAGGAAGACCTGCAGGTTTGTGCCGTGTTCACTTGAGTGGCTTATCAGCCATGGCAAATGGGTGTTGAAGTCATTTTAACACGGGCTCATTTAGGCATTTTGATGAAATTCTGAGGAAAACAAAGAGGCACATACTTAAAGCAAGATTGATTCAATGGTAATGCTCACACATTGGCTAAAAGCTGAGTTTACGAGTACTAGGTAGTAGGTATGCATGTTTAGTTTCTATATAAACCTGCCTATTGGCGTTTGTAACTCTTTCTCTATGAACAATGAATAAATGGAGCAGTTTCTCTTAATAAAAAAACTTAAAGCAAGATTGATCCAAATCACATATTGATTTTAGCTTGGCAAGGAACCTCAGAAAGACCAAACATGTCATTTTCTATTTGCATCTTACGGGCATTCATCTTCGTCTAGTGCGAAAAAAGAAACAAAATAAAAAAAGGAGCAGTAAGCTCTGGGTCTTGGACACTGGACCCAACTTCTCCGACCACCCGGCCCATACAACTGTTGCGGCCTTGTCGCTGATCTGGCCGGCCCCGCGCGCAAACGCGTCGGTCTCACGCCTCACGCCTCACGCCTCACGCGGTCACGCGCCAGTGCGCCACCCGCCGGCCGCCGCCGTTCCGTTTCGAACCGTGGGCGTCCGCTCCCTCACAAAATTCCCTCCAAAACTGTGAGCAGACAATCTCACCGCCATGTAGACCCCACCCACCTGGACCCACTTGACATCGGGCCAACGCGGCAAACAACAGCGTAGTCCTAGCAGTTCGGGCAAAACTTTTCCCTCCCAAACGTCGCGCCTCCCGCTCAGCCCTAGCCCCCTTCAGAACCCCAGCTCTCCCCGCCTCCACCGCAACACGCTTCCAACCGGCAATCCATTCCGTCTGCCTATTCATCCCTCACCAACACCCGGGGCCCACATGGCAGCCACCCGCAAGCTCCACTCCGCGTCCGCCGCCGCCAGCGGCGACCACCTCCGATTCCTCCGCCCCGGCGCCCTTGCTCGCCTCCGCGACGCCAGGCTCCGCCGCGGGAGTCGCACCACCCGCCTGCCCCCGCCCTCATCGCCGGAGCCGGCGCCGCCGTCCCCCTCGTCACCTCCTCCTGCGGCTGGAGACGGCGAGGGCGTCACGGCCGTGCCGTTCTTCGCGCCAGCCTCGAGGCTCCTCGCGCCCCGGTGCCCCCAGCGGAAGAAGCTCGCGGCGGCCAAGTCCGTGGTGCTCTTCACTCCGCCGCCTCCCAGCCCCGATCTGCCCGTCGAGTTCCTCAGCGCGCCTGACATGGTGGTCGCGGCTCACTAGAGTGTCTCGCCGTACTGTTGTATTAGCCTTGTAGATCTCTGTTCGTCGCTTATCTTGTTAGCTTAGTGTGCTATAAAGTTTTCGTTGTTTGTTTGTACTGATCTGGACGAGAAACAAAGACATACAAAGAAGAGCATGGTTGCTATGTAGTAATACAAAATACAGTAAATTGGGTAACGAAAATTCGCAGTATGATGTCCAATTCCTGTTATGATATGTTGGATATTTTGTGGATTTAGATTATTTAGCTTATGGTTCTTACATGGGCATATGTTTATAGAACTAGACTCATTCAATTGCTTGTTACATGTGAATGCGATCATGCGATCGGATGCTGGCGGTTTTTGATTCTCTCTACTCTGAATTTAGTATGTTTTGTTAGGATTGTACTTTAGAAATTATGGCGACCAAGTGGCATTAGTGATTAGTCTGAGTTTCCCTTGGTTGACCATTGCTCATCTTCTCTTTTATATTTGACCACATGATTTGTTGATATACCAATTCAGCGTTCCTTTTATATGAACTCTTTAATTAGCAGTTCCTTCACATCTTATTGCTACTTAAGGTGTTTTTTCTGCTATCTCAAGATGCTATTCTAGTGCTTGCCACCTGTTTGGTGATGGATGTATGCTCAGCATTCTAGTTTCCTTGTTTGTTCGATGATAATTTCTGGTATAATTCTTGATATTACCATTTCTGTAGCTTCATTATGATCTAATTGATGAAGTGTCAACTAGGCTTACTCATTCACTTCTATCTCAACTGCAATCACCATCCTCATCTGAAGTTAACAAGGCCAGTTGCCCACTACCTGAAAGAAAAATTCACACTATTATGTTCAGTTCATATTATGGTATGTTGGATGATTACGGATTGAATTCATTTAGCTTATGGTTCTTACATGGGCATATGGATATATAACTAGGCTCGTTCAATTGCTGGTTACACGTGAATTTGATCTCGTTGATCAGATGTGTGCGGTTTTTTGTTTCTTTCTCTACTATGAATTTAGTATATCTACCAGACTGTACTTTAAAAATTACGTCAACAAGTGGCATTAGTTATAAGTCAGAGTTGCCTTTAGTTGAACATTGCTCATCTTCTCTTTTATATTTGACCGGTCCATTTGTTGATATGCATGAACTCTTTAATTAGCAGTTCCTTCACATCTTATTGCTACTTAAGGTGATTTGTTGCCTACCTCAAGATGCTATTCTAGTGGTTGCCACCTGTCAGGTGATTTGACGTATGCTCAGCATTTTAGTTTCCTTTTTTGATTTGATCATTTCTGGTATAATTCTGGATATTACTGTTTCTTGTTTTATTATGATCTTTTCAGTGACGTGTCACCTAGGCTTACTCAATTACTTCTACCTTATTCAATTGCAACCATCATCCTTATCTGAAGCTAACATGTCCACTCCATGAGTAGAGGTGAATGTACTGCGTAACGGCATCTTCTCGAAAGACGCCAACTGTGAGTGTTACTACTTTCCCTGTTATGTGCATCTTGTTTATTTTTTAAAAACAATCGCATAGTGAACCAGTGGGGTCTCAATATCCTACCACCTTACATATTGTTTGATTCTTTTATTGTTTGAAACCCCCCCTCGCGTATTACTCAAGCTGAATAAAGTACTATCTTGAGTTATTTGTTTGCTGTTCATTGCTGTACTTTCCGTCTGAAGTTGATGCTCAGAAGTTCTCCAACTGAATGTAGTTGATATCTTACTAGACTACCATCATGTTCAATCATTCAATCAGCCAAATAAATAGCTCAGTTTGTCTTCCTGCCATAACAAAAATACTGACTACTTTTGTTAGGCAAAAAGTATTGAGGTCATTTCAATGACTTTCATACTAGTAACTGTTTCATGCCTATTACCTTTCTTTTTGTCTAAACAATTTATTCTCTCCTGGTAGTCAAATCCACGAGTGGAACTAGCTGTGCTTACAGTTATTCATTCTCCATAACCATTGCAACAAATCTCAAATTCGAGTTTGAGTATAGCTTTGTTAACAATGTTCGAACTTGACATGGCATGAAACTTATTGAGAACTATGTTTTCTAGTTGAACTGTTTCTTGTTTGGGATGAAATATTTGTTATTATCTTGTTGTGAACCAGCTATGTAGCTATGCTCTTGAGTAATACTGATGGGATGATTTCACACCTACTGTTTTTTTGTGTTTTGATGGTTGTCATCTCTATAGAGCAATAAAATGTGAGTCCATAAACTCTAAATTCTATAGAGCGATACCATACTATTCTTTTTCTCCACTTCTTTTCCTCTTACCTCCACTTCATAAATAGTTAGGTAGCGTGTTTGGTCATTCTATGTTTGCTCTGTTGCATGGCTTATTGCTGAGTGTCCTATACTCCTTGTGCACTTGCTATATTGCTCTGCTGGTTGCTTTATGATCTGCTTGCTGAATTTGCCAAGCTGTCTTCTGATCAAAGAAGGATACTGTTACTAGCAGTATCCAGTAAACATTGCTGTTTTCGTGGTCTTGGATTCTCTGATATCTGATCTCTACCTGGTTAACTTGCACATAGGAAAAATTGTTCAGAGGCAGAGCAACATGTCTTCTCTTTGATTATTTTTTCCAGGATTCTGAATTTCTGCTAATTGTGAGATGAGTTTCCCAAGCTTGTATCCTTTTATTTGATTTAAAAGTTGTTCGCCACGCTGCAAACGTATAACATATCTCTCTTTCAAAGGCTTGTTGATGCCATAATATTCTCTCATTCTCTGAGTTTCATTGTCATAGACTCATAGTGTGCTTCTGACAGAATAAAATAGGCAGGTTTTCAGTTTGCTTTGCCTTACGGATTTAATTGGGTCTGTTTGTCTTGCTATTACATGCAGAATCTGTCCTGATCCTTGTATAGTATGATTTCTTTTGGTTAACTACATCTTGCATGGATAGCATCACTAACATTAGGCAAGATGAGTGAAAGGGGACCGTGACGCCTACGGGGGGTTGTTTGAATTAGGCAACTTAAAAGTCTAACTCTAAACTATGGCCTCTTTTTCTATTCTTAGCAAAACCTATGCAAAAGATAAACTATCTAAATGTACAACTACGGTTTTGCTAGTGTGTTGCTATCTCTACCGCAAAAAAAGTTATGCAAACAATGTAAATGCGGAAGCTAAAGAGTAAGGTAGAGATATGCAAACTCCCGTCTACACCTCCGGTATTTTTACCGAGGTATCGAGAAGCGCGCAAGCTTTCCCCTAGTCCTCGTTGGAGCCCATCGCAAGGAATCCCTCGTAAGGGCCAAACTTCTGGTCGGGTAACTCCGTGGATAGCCTCGGGTCTTCCCCACGCGCAAGTGGGTCTCCGACATGCCTTTCGGCAAGCCTCTCCCGGATACTCTCTGCCGTCTTTACTATCAAGCTTCCGGCCGAACCGCCGTGGGCCTTGTTTCCTTCGGTACACGGTGGCGGCCATACCACAAACGCGGTTGATGTGATCTTACAAGACTACAAGCCCTTCCGATGTACAACAATGGTGTGCGCAAGCACCGAGAGATAAGAGGTATGCAAACCTCACTAAACACTAGGCCTAAACCTAGAGCAAGCGCATAAGCGACGGTCTAATCAATCTAAGCACTTCGCAAAGCACCTATGCTAATCACCTAATGAATCACTAAGCACTATGCAAGTGGAGATTATTAAAATGGTGTATTAACACCCTTGGTATGTTTTCTCAGTTCCCCACAACTCAAATGGCCGGTTGAGGGGTCTATTTATAAGCCCCACTGAGAAAGTAGCCGTTGGGGACGAAACCTAGCTTTCTGCTACTAACCGGACGTTGTTGTCGTCCTGACCGAACGCGTCCGGTCGTCCCGACCGTTTGGAGTGCTTGCGTTGATCGGACGCACTGCAGAGTCCGGTCACTGTTGATCGGATGCGTCCGGTCGCGTTGTCGCCGCTCTGGAACCTCTCTGGACTCAATCGGACGCTGCAGTTCCTGTGTCCGGTCGATTATCCGCCAGCTTCTGGTCAGTGCTGAATGTGTTACCGAGATGATGAACAGTGCCATCGTCGCGTCCGGTCACTTTTAGTCCTCAGCGTCCGGTCACTGCTGCTGACGCCTGCTGTTGCCGAGCAACTGATTGGACGCGTCCGATCGCTATAAGGGCCGCGTCCGGTCACCTCTGCCGAGTTCATTTCTTCGCGATCTTGCGTCCGGCTTGGTTCCTATTTTCGTGCTTGGACTTTGCTTGATATCTTGGATCCTCTCTTGTGCTTCTAGGGTCTTGCTTAAGGTGTTGATCATTGGATCATCATGTCGCCTTCGTCCAAGTCATGTCTTGCACCCTATTGAACTACAAAACAATTACTTGCAAATTCATTAGTCCAATTTGGTTGTGTTGGTCATCAAACACCAAAATGACCTAGGATCCATTTTCCTTACAATGAGATCTAAGCAGGTTCTACAATACACAAATAAAGCGGTTTTCTTAAAAAAGGATGCCACATGTCTAATTTTGTTCATCATGTGCTTGGATACGCTCAACTACATTCTAGTATCACGTTGTCTTGGTAGAGGTCACGTAATTTTGCCTCTGCTTATATGGATTTCATTAGGTTTGTCTGTCTTGTTTAAATGCAGAATCTTTCCTGATCCTTTTAAAGTATGGTTACCAGTAAATTAAAAACAGTCAACCTCAGGGGCTCAGACACATGCACAAAACTCTACCTTCATTTCTAGATGCTACTAGTAATATGTTTGGTTGATTGAGATGATAGGCAACCGAAACATTTCTGAAAAGAGGGTGAGTAGGAGTATATCTGTTTTGATGCTACACAGTTTTATGGTGAAGGAAGCTAATGATTTTTGAAAGAATCTTGTTCTTCTTGTCAGTCTTAGCCTCTGCGCTACAGTGGGCACACGAAGGAGAAGGGCCAGGATAAGCAGCCCGTTCGGTAGGCTGGCTGGTGCTGGGGCTGGACCAGCCAGCCAATGCCAGCCTCCAGCCACAAGCTGGTTTGGACATTCAAAAATTGGTGCCAATGCATTGTAGCTCATGCTGATTTCAAATTTTCGAATTCAAACTACCATACATCCGTGTATGCTCCTATAATGTCAGTTGAGATACTACACAACAAGTCCAACCTGGCTATATTGAGTTCAGAGGACACAAAATAATGCATAACACAACACAGAGTAAGCCTTTCAGCACTAGCAACTAATTATCAAACAGACTTGCCCTCCTTTGCACCGACCTCCTGCAAGTGCTCCACGTCCAATGTGGTCTTGCACCCCACTGCCATCTGCAAGTAAAGAAGAATTAGCTATTGGTCAGGCACATCCACAAGTATACAAGGGTTCCTATGCAGACTTCACAGAACAATCCACACTCTTCAAACGAGTTGATGGAACTCGTCACAAAAAAGGCATGCTCCAAGATTTTACCTGTCAAAGCAAACTTTAAACCATATCTTGCATGCTTGGCAAAAAAACACCAGGTGTATCAAGCACATACATACTGGGATCAGTTGTAATCTGTACATGACAAATAATATTGGTAGTTTATTGAGCAGATCACTAAAGAAAAGAAGCCACATATTTAAATTTTAGGAAATAAATATTACTTGTATTGTTACGCAACCAAAACAAGCAAATGATGGATAAAAGTGAAGCAACAAAGAGGATACTAACAAGTACCAAAAGGAAGCTCCAGTACAGTAGGTGGTCTAGCTCTCAACCCATATCTCTTGCATTGTTCATTCAAAGATTTCACAAGCTCCTTAAGAATCTGCTGTATCTTATTAGCCCGCTCCTGTAAACAGAGGGCAAAGGAGGTCAGACAACAGATGTAAAGCATGATGCAATGAAAGATATTGGATGAACAAAATAATACAAACCTCTAGCTTCTCATCACTTTCATCCCCTTTTTTGCAACTTAACTATTGCGTTATAAAGTTCCAACTTTTCCTGCAAACATACAAACTAGTAATAATATGCTCACAGCCAGATCTCGAGGATGAAGTTGCCAGCATTCTAATACAATCACAAATATATCTGGATCTCACGAAAAGTGGCCTCATCCATTGTTAGCTTGGATGCCACATCTCCAACCTTCTTGCATCTCTCATCATATTTTGCAGAAAGGGATTTGACCTGAATATAGAATTGATAGCTGTGACATTCATATAAAACAACATTAGAACAAAGAGTGGCCACTCTTACGTGCCATCATACAAGGGACTTCATAGGACATTAGTCAAATTGTAACAAAAATTATAATGCCCAAAAGTCTTGTTGTAGCTTCTACCAAAGTAATATATGATATGATTCCACTAAAGATGGTCTCATGAGATCTAAAGACTTGTACTTATTCTAGTAGCATGTAACAACAGGAAGCTTGTACAAACGAAGTTAAAACAGGATGAGATCCTAGAGATTATTTTCATCAAACTTTTTCGCATACAAAGACTTGAGAATCCACGGGATCTTCTACAAACGGTAATTACCCAAAAAAGGTAGGACATAGAATCAGAGAGCTCAACTAATCAAAGGTTACAGAACGAAAATTACCTAACATTTATCAGCAGACATACTTTCTGAGACTTCATTAAACCTGTTGTCGCACCTACTCTTGTACAGAATCTAGGACAACATGACAAAAATAAGTCCGGCATGGATACATTAAATTAGGACAGCAGAGGTGGATATCCGCAAACAGGCGAAAAACAAGGAATGTGCTGATCAGTGGGACTTGTTGGAGCACTCAAAGGCCCACGCCACTTTGATCTAGTTCAGCCGGCCCTCTTTAAATTCCATGTCTAGAAAACCACGTGGACGTGAGCCTGCTGTCTCTGCAAAGGTTCAGGGCTTGAACGAATACTTCATCACCTCGCTAATACCATCTTGCGTGAGAATGTTTGGACTTGGGCCAACTCGAGCATCGGTTTTGTGGACAGGCCTTCGGGACCTAGCCTCTCTGAGAAATTGGCTGAGGTCTTCAAGGCACTCTTCTACAGATGGAGTTTGGCTACTCTTCTTGCTGCGAGGACTGTTCACTGAAAATTCCCTATGGACTCTCTTCGAGGGCTGATGAGTACTAGGTGGCTGGACCGGCTCGTCCGACAAGGATGGAGGAGTGCGAGGGCTTCCATTACAAGGTGACTTGTCAAGTCGATGGCCCCCCGCCAATACCAACTGGCCCCTGTCACGTGGGGTGCGTCCCAAAATCGTGATCAGTTGCTCACAGCATTGGGGCCGTTTGAACTTGTTTCTAGCGGGTTGGCTACTTTCCTACACGTGTTGCAGTGATGTCGAAGTTAGTACTGAGTTAGTAGGAACCTAATTGCTACAAAAAAAATCAAAGAAATGCGTGTAGTTAGTACCCCGGGGCCGGCGCTGTACCACTCGGGGTCAGCTGTAACCTCTCTAGTCAGCGGGTCACGGCCTAGCCCAGTATGGGTCTGGCTGTCGCGCCAGTTGAAGTAACAACGTTTCAGCTCGTTGTACTTGTTCTGGCACACTTTCTTGTTGTACCCAAGGTCCGTGATTTGGTTGAAGTCCTGAGTGATTTTGGTCCACGCTAGTGAGGTTGGACCGTGGGCAGAGGTCCAGTGACAGAGCTCTTTTTGTTGGATGATGAGGTCAAGAAGGACAGAGGTTGCTCTGTCGTCCCACACAAAGACGCAGTCTGGCTCATCCGATTCAAGGATCGACAAAGCTATTAGTAATGCACCAACAAAAAATCTTTGGTATAGATATACTAATTGATTTGTAATGCTTTCTTCTATCACGGATACTACTAGTTGCCTGAAAGTGTAGGACGCATAGAGCAAACCAAAGAACTAAATAACTAGAACACTTGTCCCTTAAACGATTTATAGGAATCAATTGGTACCGTGCTATTTCTCCACCACAGCCAAACCCTCGGAAACATAGAGATAAAAAAAGGAGACAACAACAAAGGCAACACACACAAAAAAGAGAGAAATCACAGCCATGTGGCTTGTGTCAACAGCCTAGAGGATTGAACTCCACACAACCAAGAATCTGCTGGAAACTGAGAACATAGCATACATTTGCAAAGGACAACTAAAAACCAAATGCAAACTGCAAAATGACAAATAGTATCCCTAACTTGCCTTTTTGTGGCCGTTTTCGGCCTTTTGAGCGGAGGTTGTAGTGCCTACCAACAGTTGGAGAGCAAGACGAAGCCGATGATGCTGCCAGTTTGGGCAGCGCTGATGACAACCGGACGAAACGTCCCTTCTATGTCTGCAGTGCAAGCATAGAGCACAATTGTAAGATGAAAAACCTAATCTGAAAAACTAAACACTGAAAGGGGTAAAGAACATCGCATGTCTACTGTGTAACATAATCCCTTCCATTTTAGACTCGAGTTATGTGTGGTACGTATGAATATCAAAGCAATGATAAATAAGGCAAAGATCATTGACCAATTGCGTGCATACAACAGTCAAATAGACAACAACGAAGATCTGTGGACATTGTAAATATTGTGTTCATTGCAATCTTAAATCAAATTGTTGGTATAGGTAAGTACATTTTGTAATCTACAAACCATTAGATATGCCCTGTAAGTCATAAGTTACTAAAACGCAATAACAACAAACAGGAATCTTAGTAGAAGTTGGCCCATGCAAGCAAAATGATTACACAACTAGTTGCATGAGAATCAAATGACACAAGTGCACCGAAGATACATATCTGATTAACCTAGCATCTCTTCATGTACAGAAGACATTTAATAACAATTCTAGAATAAAATATCACAAGTATTGTTCAAAAATAGCACAAGTATTGTTCAAAAAAATAGCACTTCAATGAAATGGAATCCTATGGATTGCTGATAGTGATTGAAGACATTAGTTCTAGCACTGAACTAATACTTTGCAAGCACACATTGACACAAGAGATACACTACTGATTAGGAGTTTAAGACTGCATTCTATAGAATACTTAGCAGGTATAAAAAAGCAAGGGAAACAGATCGAAGTTAGTGTTTGGTAGTAATAGATCAAAAAGAGACATGAGTACATGTTAGATCTCAGATCCGGCGGGGTCAAACTATGCGGCGTCGGGTTCCTGGGGGCTTACCGGGGTGGAAGGAGTCACCGTTGATGGAGGCAGGGTCCGGGGAGGGTGGCCGAGCCCACTATCAGCGAGGCACGCCGAGAGTGAGGGAAACCCTAGCCGCGCGGAGGTCCAACTACAAGCACGACCAACTGCGGTTCAGAGGCGGCCATGTGAGAGAATGGAGGCGTGGGATCCGGGTTACCTGCCCGGCCGAAGGCGTCGTCGATGGAGGCGGGGGTGGGGGAAGAGGACGACGACACTTTCACCGCAGCCCCACCGAGGAGGACGGAGTTCATAGGCGGCCGAGCCCGGATCTGGGGGCCACCGACGGCGGCCGTTGATGCGGCGCAGGCTACCGCCCGTACTTGCGCGGCGCGAAGGCGAGGAGCGGCGCGTCAGCATGGAACCCTAGCCACCGCGAGCGACGGGAGGAAGGGGAGAAAGTGACGGACACGAGTCGGCAACGGATATAAGCCAGCCGTTCGGCTGGGCTGGCTGGTGCTGGGCTGCCGAACGGCTGGGCTGATAAGCCCAGCACCAGCCAGCCCAGCCAGCGTACCGAACGAGTTGAAGAACCACTTGCATCCCTTTGTTATTTTTTCTGACAACCGGTGAGGAGCTAGAGCTAGTGAGTGATGGGCAAGAAGCAGACAGCTCTCCGTGGGGAACAATTGAAGAAACATTCTAGAACCAGAGAAGGTGAGTCGACAGTCAGCTCGTACATGTCTCTTTCTTTTGGTTAACTACAACTTGATGGCATTGCTAACATTAGCCAAGGCAAGATCTAAGCAAGTTCGACAATACATTAACTCTTCATCATTCTTGCACTGTAGCATCCGGTTTTAAGAACAAAACCAGATACATACCATATATGAGCTCAGGAAGTCAAATCTCACATATAGCTACAAATAAGGGTAATATCAATAGACAATGCTCAATATATAACGTACTTAGTATAGAGAATATAACCTTAGATAGAAAACAGCAGAAAGACAACTCTGATCTTTGGGTGAAGACTCCAATTCCATAGGGACAACTGACTGGTTGATCACAAGCCTAATTCCTCCAGACTAGCAATCTGGTACCCATCCGGGATTTTCCAAAACTTTAAAAAGTAAAGCAAGCGTAAGTATATGTCGTACTCAACAAATATAACATGAGGTTCATGAGGCTCAAAAGGCTGACACTGGTTAACTGCGATTAGCTTTTAATGAGTCATGATTTTAGCAATAGGGTGGCAACAAATTTATTCACAAGCCCATATAAACACATGATTAGGTAAACATGAATAATGAACAACATAAACAGTAATCATTAGTGAGCATCTTTATCATTAGTATCATCTGTATTCATCATCTATTCCGTAAGAGTTCTAAGGCTGCTCATGACTGTGAGCACGGCTGATATACCAGTTTTACACTCTACAGAGGTTGTACACTTTCACTATGAGTCGTGATTTATCCTTTCATTCGAGGTGATCAGCCTCTTTACCCACTACCAAGGAAGGTCGGCAGGGTTCACTATGAAGCCTTTCAAATGTTCGTCTAACAAGTTAGGGCCATTAGATTCACTTGGCAAACCGATATAGGAACCCCCTGTCGACTGACACAATTCTATCACGGCTATACACATAAGAGTATAGGCTGTCCTATATCCGATTCGGTAAGCCATTCTTACGTCAATAAAGGTAACCTCTAGCAAGCTAGAAACCAGAGCCATGTAGCCCTCACAGTTGTACTGTAAGTCCCGGATAATCATTTACAGATAAGTCCTTAGGAAGAGGAATCTAGAGCACCATAAAATAGCCCAATGCTCTAGCCTCCTTGTTCCATGTTGCTAAAAAGCATCTTTTAGTGTTTATTGCATATACCATTAGTCAAGTTACAAGATCATGGTTGTAGTTGAGCACTAGCATCATACTACCCAATGCAATACCCCATAGTTATCAAGGCACAAGGTACAAAATATTAGAAAATTCTTAGTGGTAGTCAAGATATACACATGCAATATGAATAAAATGATTAAAGATGTATATGACTACAAGGAAGATCCCATGCTATACTTGCCTTAGACTCAGATCCTTCTTCTAGTATAAACCTTTAATGAAACTCCTTGATCAACACATAAAGCTCATCGACTGGACATGATCATAAAGCACCACACAAGCATCCATGCAATCATACACGAAGTAAACAATAGAACTAAATTAGAACAGTATACCAAACATATGAAACAGCAAATAAAAAGGTTTTAAAGATGTTTTACACGTCGTTACGAACATACAAACACGAAAAGCACGCTAATCGAAGCTACGGTTGTAAAGAAACGACTATAGGGTTTTATATTATAAAAGAAAAAAGAAGACTATAAGCTTGATTTATGTTAATTAGAAAAAACTATGAGTAGCATTAATTTAGATTGAACAAATCATATTTATACTTAAAAACTGAGTTGAAGCTAATCATATTTTATTTATAAATATTTTGATATCATTTATGCCAATTCAACTTTAACTTGCAAATACAAACTGACATATGAGAATATCTAATCAAATTTGATATGTGTATTTAGACTAAATATATTATAATTTAGAAACATATTTATGTTAACAACTAGTCATGTTAAAACTTATTTGTAAAAGAGCATTGTATATAATTATGTTGCTTTTATTTATAAAAACTAGTTGCATGCATATTAATCAAATTAATATTTAAGCATATATATAAAAGTCACTTGACATAAAAAACGACGACACTAGCACGTAGATCACATCGATACGAATCTAACGCAAATGGAACGACTCGAAACGCACTTAAAACGAATATACGACGACGATATTACGAACTGGTGCTAATTTCGTAATTACCTCATCTTCATCCTTTGGCCTCCCGTAGCCACCACACGGCCATGGCAACAGCAGCTACGCAGGGGTGGGCTCGACTTGTTGCACGAAGGAGAGGATTGTCGGGCTAGGCAGCGTGGCGGCGACGGCGACGGTGACGACGAGAGAAAGAGGAGAAAAATCTAATTTACTACATGAGGGATTTCTCAAACTATGGCTCCCTTTACGGTAGTTTTGGTGTACTTTGCCCAAGGGGTTGGTACATATTTATGGGGAGAAAAAACTCCCCACATCTACATCAACTAGCAATACGGTACTAATTGATGTTGCATCCTCCACGTTTACTAATAGACCTAAATAATTATTAAAGCCCATTAGTAAATAAATACATGAGCCATTAGGATTTATTAGGATTATTGCACATGAGCTTTGAGCGTTGGAAAAAATGAGAGATTTATTATTTTCGAAATTAATTAATTTCGTAGATAAAATAATTCTAGAAAAGTCTAGAATTATTATTTAAGCCGCGAAAATACTCCGAAAGCTCTGAAAATTCGGGGAAAATTTCCAGAGACACTATGAAACATGAAGAGCCCAAATAAAATATTTGGAGCACATGATAAGATAATTTGGAGCATCTAAAAATTAAATTATGCCAACAGACAAGTAGGAACAAGTTCTAGAAAAAGCTAAAAAATTCCCGAGGTAGAGATTGATTGATGGACGAGAAACTGAAAGGAGTGATTTGCGTTATAAAGAAAATATTTTAGGAAACTCCCAACGAAAACTTGAGCCGAGAAACAAAGAATTTGATTATAGAAAAAAATAAAGGCACGTCGAAGAAGGAAAATCGACCTACTAACGTATTTTAAAGACTTTGTTCACTCTCAACACATAAAGAAGCAACAAGCAAACATCACATCATCCAAAAGCCTGTCAAAATTAAAAAACTTTAAAAATTCACATTTTTTCTATAACTAAATTTATACTAGCTCAAACTAAATTTGATAAATTTTATCCAAATATTAAAATAATTTATTTTATTTAGTGTTTTCTATGCACAACCTAAATCAGGAATTTTTGGGGTGTGACATGCACACTGCACTGTCTGCTAGTACAAGTTTTAAGCAAACCTGTTTTTCTTAATACAGGATGCCACATGTCTAATTTTTTGCATCATGTGCTTGGATACGCTCAAGAACACTCCGATCTCTCGTGGTATCTCAGTAAGGGTCACATGCATCATTCCTGATAACCCAAATCAGTGTCACCCTCCGGATAGGCAAGGTGTTATTGCGAAATTCTTTTTTTAGTAAAAACCAGTGAGATCTGTAGCTTGTTCGCTTGCTCGTAAACGATCGTAAATTTCAGTCGGGAACAGTGTTTTTCTCTCACACCAAATCAGCCAGCAGTAAATAATCCACGATACGATACGGCCTCCCGAACAGGCTGCTGAGCGGAATGTTCCAGAATTCGGCAGGGAGATACCCATCCGAGCAGAGGCATCAGCAGGCAGGCGAAAGCAACACGACTCGTCCTTGGCTCCTTGCACCTTGCTCCGTCGTCCGTCGATCCGGTGGGGCGGTGGCCCCGTTCCCATCTCTTCCCCGGCCAAGAGCAGCCGTCCGTCGCGCAACCCTGGCCCCCACAGTCCCTTGTAGCCTTGTATCGCGATCGCGAGGCAGCGACCCGGGTCCCCGAGTCTGTATAGCCGCTTTGGATCCATCTCCCTGCGCGTGGGGCCGCGCCTACGCGTCCCACTCCCATGGCGGCAGCCCCCAACGCCGTCCACACATTCCCCCGCAAAAAAAATCCTTTCCCACCACAAAAGAAATGGAGGCAGGCAGGTGGCAGTCACACATGCGCACGGGCACGGGAAAAGCACGAGCCTCCTTTTCCCTTTCGATCGAGCGGCCGAGGAGAGCCTCTCTGGCGACTGGCGAGTGGGCGAGTGGCAAGCGCTTCCAGGGCGTTCGGCTGGCTGGCCAGCTGGGGCTGAGCTGGCCAGCGCAGACACGAGAATACTGTTTATATATACCGTGATTTTAGATATAACAATAGTTTTTATTCACAATAATTCATTGAAACAGTATTTTTATTTATTTTTTCAGTCACGCCAAACAGCCCAAACGTCTAGACAGCCCAGCTGCGCATTCCGATGTAAACACGTGGAGGCTGGAGTAATAAAATAACTGAGTGAGAGAGAAGGAGGAGGAGACAAGTCTTTTCTTTTCTTCAACCAAGAAGGGGGATCAGGGAGAGTGAGTGAGGGCTGAGGGGGGAGGTTTTGCCGCCGGCAATGGAGATGAATCTCCGGGCGCAGAACCCGCTCTGCTCCCGGGGCAGGCCCGCCCTCGTCGTGCGCCCGTCCGCTGCCGCCACTGGCCTCACGCTGGTGAGTTACGGCCTTTCCTGTTGTTTCCTTCCCCTTTTCGCTTTCTGGTCCGTGTTGTTCGTTGCTGGATGTTCTGATTGGTGGGTGGGCATCCGGGAAAAGCCGTTGCTCTGTCTGTGGGAACGGGGAGCGAAGTGGGCTGAGTTTAGCTGGCTGCGTGGAAACAAAGATTGGTTACGGAGTAACAGAACTTGTCATACCGAAACATCAGTCGTGGAGCTCGTACGCTGACACTTTTTGTACCTTTGTCTGCTGTTACAGTCTGTCATAAGGTGCAGCAGATTCACGAGAGGCGAGCTTGTTCGATGCATGGTATCAAGTTCAGGTTTGAGGAACGATTTTGGTTACAGCAATCTCACTGCTCTACTGCTTAGCTCATGTTTCTTTTTTTCTTCTTCTGACATTTATTGTGTTACTCAGATTATCCTAAGAGGAATCCGAGGAGCACGTCGACTTCTAAGAGCAAGGGCGTCGTGTCCGGAGGGTATGCTTCAAGACCTACTGCTGAATCCAGCACAAAGAAGATAGACCTGAGCAGCAACGATGAGGGTGATTTTAGCAGAACCAATTGGTCACTCTATGGTGAGGCAACAGAGCAGGCAAGTCCTGCAGAAGAATCGTCTCAGGTTTACTTGCCAGGAGACAATTCAAGCACTGCAGAAAGGGACGAAGCTGGGATTGAAGAAGAGGCTGACCAAATTCAATCTTCAGCGCTGTCTTCAGTGTCCGTGGATGATGACTCAATCGACAGGAAGCTTGATGAGTACCGTGGTAAAATAAGTGCACTAGTAAGTTCGAAACCTGAACCTTCATCGCTTGCAAGTGTTGCTGGACAAAGCGAATCAGTTGGCGGTGTTCACGGGCAAGAGGAACCAGTAACTGGTTCCGAGGATCATGACAGTTCAACTGTGGATGCACACATAAAAGGCAGGCCATTTGCTGAGGCCGTTGTGGGATATAAGGATTTTACTGAATCAGCAGCAGGGAAGGCAACCAGCGAGAATGAGGAAGAACCAGTTATCTCGTTAGAAGATGTGGTGGGGTTAAGTACAGATGCAGAGGAAGAGTTTCCAGTATCTGAAGATGATCCAGAAGTGCTACTGAGGAGGCTTCAAGAGCTTGCTGATGAGAATGATTCGATTGGGAACAACTGTTTTGTTTTCCCTGAAGTAGTGAAGGCGGATTCAATGATTGATATTTACTTAAACCGCAGTATGTCGGCCTTAGCTAGTGAGTCCAATGTTTTTGTAAAAGGAGCATTCAATAGTTGGAGATGGAACGCTTTCACTGAGACAATGTATAAAGGCGAATTAAGAGGGGATTGGTGGTGCTGCAAGCTCTACATTCCCAAGCAGGCATACAGATTAGACTTCGTATTCTTTAATGGTGACACTGTCTATGAAAACAACAATCACAATGATTTTTTCATGGAAATAGAAAGTGACATAGATGAACACTCATTTGAGGATTTCTTGGTTGAAGAAAAGCAAAAGGAACTCGAGAGGCTTGCTGCAGAAGAAGCTGAAAGGAAAAGACAAGCTGAGGAGGAGCGCAGGAGAGCGGAAGAAAGGGCCGCGATGGAGGCTGACAGAGCACAAGCAAAGTCTGAGGTTGAGATGAAAAAGGAGAAATTGCGCCAGATGTTGAGTTCGGCCAGCAGAGATGCTGATAACTTATGGTTCATAGAACCTAACACCTACAGAGGAGGGGACAGGGTTAGATTGTACTATCACAGAAGCTCAAGACCACTAATGCATAACACTGAGATCTGGATGCATGGAGGTTACAACAACTGGATTGATGGACTCTCAATAGCTGAAAGACTTGTCAAATCTCATGAAAAGGAAGGTGATTGGTGGTATGCAGAAGGTATGTATATTTACTCTTTTCATCCCTTAGGATTTATGTTACCCTTTCTGTTCAATTTCAGGTGATGTTATTGTTTTTTCCTTTCATGATCTCCAACCTGAAACTCTACTTTGACATACTACATGTTATATTAGTAGATATTAATAAAGTATGTATTGGAAGGCCCTTAGAACAATCTATTAGAAACCTCTTCTAACAAAAAAAAAAGATAATAGCTTTCATGTGTCCAATTTATATGGCTATAAACTATGGATGGTCATATTTTAGAAAGTTTGACCAAAAGGTTGTAAAATTTAATGGAATCAAACCATTATATCATGGCGTAGGTTGTACTGCAACAACAACAACAACAAAGCCTTTAAGTCCCAAACATGTTGGGGTAGGCTAGAGTTGAAACCCAGCAGAATCAATCAAGGTTCAGGCACGTTAATAGCTGTTTTCCAAGCACTCCTATCTAAAGTTAAGTCTTTGGGTATATTCCATCCTTTCAAGTCTTCTTTTTATTGCCTCTACCCAAGTCAACTTCGGTCTTCCTCTGCCTCTCTTCACGTTACTATCCTGGCTTAGATTCCACTATGCACCGGTGCCTCTGGAGGTCTCCGTTGGACATGTCCAAACCATCTCAACCGGTGTTGGACAAGCTTTTCTTCAATTGGTGATATCCCTAATCTATCACGTATATCATCGTTCTGAACTCGATCCCTTCTTGTATGACCGCAAATTCAACGCAACATACGCATTTCCGCAACACTTATCATTGAAACATGTCTCTTCAGAGGTCAACATTACGCACCATACAACATATAATGAGTCTAATCGCCGTCCTATAAAACTTGCCTTTTAGCTTCTGTGGTACCCTTTTGTCACATAGGATACCAGATGCTTGGCGTTACTTCATCCACCCTGCTTTGATTCTATGGCTAACATCTTCATCAATATCCCCGTCTCTCTGTAGCATTGATCCTAAATATCGAAAGGTATCCTTCCTAGGTATTACTTGACCTTCCAAACTAATATCTTTCTTCTCCCGAGTAGTAGTGCCGAAGTCACATCTCATATACTCAGTTTTAGTTCTACCGAGTCTAAAACCTTTGGACTCCAAAGTCTCCCGCCATAACTCCAGTTTCTGATTCACTCCTGTCCGACTTTCATCAACTAACACTACATCGTCCGCGAAAAGCATACACCAAGGGATGTCCCCTTGTATGTCCCTTGTGACCTCATCCATCACTAAGGCAAACAGATAAGGGCTCAAAGCTGACCCTTGATGTAGTCCTATTCTAATCGGGAAGTCATCCGTGTCTCCATCACTTGTTCGAACACTAGTCACAACATTATTGTACATGTCCTGAATGAGCCCGACGTACTTCGTTGGGACTTTATGTTTGTCCAAAGCCCACCACATAACATTCCTTGATATTTTATTATAAGCCTTTTCCAAGTCGATAAAAACCATGTGTAGTTCCTTCTTCTCCCTATACCGCTCCATAACTTGTCTTATTAAGAAAATGACTTCCATTGTTGACCTTTCAGGCATGAAACCAAATTGGTTCATAGAGATCCGCGTTATTGCTCTCAAGCGATGCTCGATAACTCTCTCCCATAGCTTCATAGTATGGCTCATCAACTTAATTCCCCGGTAATTAGTACAACTTTGAATATCCCCTTTATTTTTGTAGATCGGTATCAATATACTTCTCCTCCACTCGTCAGGCATCTTGTTTGATCGAAAAATATGGTTGAACAACTTAGTTAACCATACTATAGCTATGTCCCCGAGACATCTCCACACCTCGATTGGGATACCATCCGGTCCCATCGTCTTACCTCCTTTCATCCTTTTCAATGCATCTTTGACCTCAGATTCTTGGATTCTCCGCACAAAGCGCCTATTGGTGTCATCAAAAGAGTCATCCAACTGAAAGGTTGTGTCCGTATTCTCACAATTGAACAATTTATCAAAATACTCTTGCCATCGATGTCGGATCTCATCCTCCTTCACCAAGAGATGCTCCCTTTCATCCTTAATGCACTTAACTTGGTTGAAGTTCCTTGTCTTTCTCTCATGAACCCTAGCTATCCTATAAATGTCCTTCTCTCCTTCATTCGTACCCAAATGTTGGTAAAGATCCTCGTACGCTCTACCCTTTGTCACACTTACAGCTCGTTTTGCAGTCTTCTTTGCCACCTTGTACTTTTCTATGTTGTCCACACTCCTGTCATGGTACAAGCGTCTATAGCATTCTTTCTTCTCCTTAATAGCCCTTTGGATTTTCTCGTTCCACCACCAAGTATCTTTAGCCTCGCCTCCACTTCCTTTGGTTATTCCACACACCTCTGAGGCCACCTTCCGAATGTTGTTTGCCATCTTCTCCCACATGTTGTTTATGTCCTCTTCTTCCTTCCAAGAGCCTTCTTTGATAACCCTTCCCTTTTTCCACCACTTTGTTCTTTCAAATATCTCTCGCACGACGAAAATCTTTTAAAAGCTTACGTTGAGAAACCACCACTTTGTTCTTTTAATCCAAGCATGCTCGCCGAGCTTGTTTATCTCTAGAGTGTTGTCCGCTCTTGAAGGTCACTAGATGAGATTCTCTCTTTCTAAAGAGAGTGTTGGCTAAAAAGATCAAAAGCTACCATAAAGGAAAGTCTATTTCTACCATACGAAATCCATGAGCGCCTCGAAAACTGCGTTTGTAGTACCTACATGCCCATTAAGATCTCCTCTATAAAAACTTCTCACTACCCTAATCGGACCACACTATTCCTGAGGCTCTTATCAATCAAAACGTTCAAGACCTACTCCATAATTTTTATCCTTGCCTTCTCACTCCCACCACACTATTCTTGAGGCTCTTATCAATCAAAACTCCTACTCCATTTTTATTCGCGATTGTCCCTGTGTACCAAAGCTTGAAACCTGTATTGTCCACCTCCTTTGTCTTTTGACCCTTGCATTTAGTCTCTTGAACGCATAATATATTTACACGCCTCCTAGTCGCGGTATCAACTAATTCTCTTAACTTACCTGTAAGCAACCCTACATTCCAACTACCTAAATGGATCCTAGTGGGTTCGACTAGCTTCCTTACCCTTCGCACCGTCAACTCAGATGTGAAGACCCTTGCTCATTTTTCACTACATCCGGGCACCGATGTAGCACGCCACTAAGGATGCGACGACCCGATCCTTGCTTACTTGACACCGTGCCCAGATCGCGACACGGCGCGTCACGGGGGTGACGACCCGGCCCTTGCTCATTTAACACCAGTGTTTTTAAGGCGTCGCTTTGGCGTCGCTTAAGCGCCAAGGCGCTCCACGCGGGACGCCACAGCAGATGACTCGTCTTAGATTCATATGGCATCCGCCTTACGACCGTGTCGTCCAGAAATCGTCGCTTTGGCGTCCGATTCGCGCCAAATCGTGCATGGCGGGCGCCATACGCGGGAGAATCGGCAGGAGAAAAACGAAAGAGGGCAAGCACGAGGGAGAAAAAGTCGCGCGTAGATGGAGCGGGCGCGCGGGAGAAACAGAGCAGGCGTGCGGGAGACCAACCAGTGAGCGGGAGAGCAAGAGAGGAATAGGAAGCCGCAGCTCGCTCGCCCGCGCCGCTGCATTCCCCCCCGCTGCCGTGGGAAGTTGCCGCCTACCCGCCCGCAGCCGATCCATGCAGCCGTGTCCTCTTCCCCCTCAAGAACAGCTTCCCCCTCTGGTCAAGTTTCGCGAGGAGCAGCCGCCTGCGAACCGCGGCCACCTCCCAATCGGCGCTGGCCTACAGGAGAGAGGGGAGCAAGAGACGGAGAGAGGGATTTGGGAGAGAGTTGCGGCGGCGCTGAGGAGAGAGGAATTAGAGAGATATGAAGACGTGCGGGGCACATGGGCTGCTGGTGGGCTGGGCCAGACCACTTCTTACTCCTCCTCTGTTCTTTTTTCGTTTTTCCTTTTCTGTTTTTCTTCACCATTTACTGCTCTGAGCTGTTGTTTTAAATTTTCCTTAAATTGTTAAGGCGTCGCCTCGCCTTACGCCTTACTCGCTTAATCGTAAGGCGGTAGTCAGTCGCCACGCCTCGCCTTACCGCCTTGAAAACATTGTTTAACACCATACCCGGGTTCCGATATGGCGCGTCGCTAAGAGGGTTACGCCCCAACGGTTTTATTTCGGGTTTCATCTTCATTGGAGTGGCTAGGTTTAACGTTGGCTCGCCACGCCTATCACAACCCTCCTTTACCAGGGCTTGGGACCTGCTATGTTGAGACAACATAGGCGGAGTTGGCGTAGGTTGTACTGCAACAAGTTAAAATTGTTCTAAGCATAAAAGAGGTATGGTAGCCTGAAATCCTTATGCCTTTAAGTTACCTACTGAAGGTTGTATTTTCAAGTACATGCTTATCTCATGAATGAATCTGAAGATCTATCATGTGCTTGATCTTTGGTGTTTAGTTGCTCTTTTGTCTGTTATGCATAAATCTTACTTTTGACTTTATTCCATGTATTTTATAGTTACATTACCTGAAAGGGCATTGGTGTTGGATTGGGTTTTTGCTGATGGGCCACCTGGGAATGCAAGGAATTATGATAACAATGGAAGGCAGGATTTCCATGCTATTGTTCCGAATAACATATCGATATCAGATGATATCTTTTGGGTGGAAGAAGAACATAAGATTTTTGCAAGGCTTCAGCAAGAGAGAAGAGAAAGGGAGGGTGCTGAAAGAATAAAGGTTAGTTCAGAATAGACTTTGTATATAGTAGGAGCAATGCGTACTTGTACCTAGTGACCTAGATACTTATCAAACAAGAAGCAATTGTTCCTATACTCTTTCAACTACACAATTGACAAAAGATGAATTGATTGTTGCTTTCTTTCCCCAAATAGGCTGAGAGATCTGCAAAAATGAAGGCTGAGATGAAGGAAAAGACTATGAGAGCATTTCTCCTCTCACAAAAACATATTGTGTATACTGAGCCACTTGAAGTACGTGCAGGAACTACTGTGGACGTTCTTTATAATCCTTCTAACACAGTGCTGAATGGAAAGCCAGAGGTTTGGTTCAGAGGTTCCTTTAACCGTTGGACTCATCCAAGCGGTCCCTTACCACCACAGAAGATGGTAAAGGCCGAGAACGGTTCACACTTACGAACAACAGGTGTGCCAAACATACAACATATTGCAATTTTTCATTGGACAGATTTTTATATTAACATTACTATCAAGTACTCCTAGATGGCCTTCAAAAGTATTTTTATCCTAAGCTACTTGTGTATTCTATCCTGTATGGTGAACTAGTTGGTATATATTAGTCTTGGATATGTTTCTATAAATCTAGGGTTTTAAAACTCTTCAGCACTCCAAACTCCTCACTGTTAACTGTAGCCCTAAGGGGCTAAGGGCCAAATATATATTTTTGTAATAAATCTAAGGGCCAAATATGCAAGCGATCTATGTGTACACATATGCATGGAAACCCCTGCAGTCCTTTACTATGAAGAAATACATACAAGTACATATGCGATCTAATACTCACATCTTCCCTATCAGAAGGGATATGGTAAGCATGTGGATATGTTATCCAGCTAAAACACAATTTTATTTTTCCCAAACCTATTGAATTCATGTCCATCACATTGTTCAATCATTGTTGCCAATATTGATCAATGTTTACCTATTTCCTTCTCTGAGTTCTCTCTAATTTATCTGTTTGTTTTTTTCCCAGTCAGGGTTCCCCTGGATGCATATATGATGGACTTTGTTTTCTCTGAGTCGGAAGGTGGTGGAATATATGACAATAGGAATGGGATGGACTATCATATTCCTGTGTCTGATTCGGTTGCAAGGGAACCTCCAATGCATATTGTGCACATTGCAGTGGAAATGGCTCCTATTGCAAAGGTAGATTTACATTTCGTATTTTGTGACACAAATGATGGTGCCACTTGACAACTACCAATATCGACACAGGTTGGAGGCCTTGGTGATGTTGTTACAAGCCTTTCACGAGCTGTTCAAGATTTAGGCCATAAAGTTGAGGTTATTCTGCCGAAGTATGATTGTTTAAACCTAAGCAGTGTAAGTTTGTCTACTGGTGTAAAATGTCCCGCGTCTTCTTTTCTTTCCCCTTTTATCTATCTCCTCTCCTTTCTTTCTTTTCCAATTTTGCAGTGTCTTTTTTACTTTAATGAAGTTATGTTCGTTTAGTTTAAAAGCACATATATCTAATGGAGGCTGAATGTTCTCAGTACATCCTTCATATTAATCTGCAGTGCCTTTTTATATTATTTATGTATAGTGTTTCATGTGTATGGATGACCAATGATAGTTGGTGGATATCAATATCCTTCATTATGTTGGCTTCCTTCGGTTGCAGGTGAAGGATTTACATTACCAACAAAGTTTTACTTGGGGTGGCACAGAGATAAAAGTATGGTTTGGAAAGGTTGAAGATCTCCCTGTTTACTTCTTGGAACCACAAAATGGGTATGCAGTACTTCACTCTCTATTTTACAGGAATACTTGATTTCTCAGTTGTCAATTGTCATTGGCTACATTGTCTTATATAGATAACTACTTTACATTTTTTATGTATCAATATTGGTTCCTTGTCATGCTTTTCAGTATGTATATTTAGATTAGCTGTCACATTGTTAGACCAGCTCAAGTACAAGGTGTTGATGGTGGCATCAGTAAATTCTGAATATTGTCGTCTTATATTTTGCCAAAAAAGAAATCGACTACATTTTACTACTATTTTCTGTTCTAAGTAGGTTCTTTGGTTCGTTTTTTTTTTGTTTTTATCGTTTGCAACAAAATTTTGGAGCGCTGTAGCAATTTAACTCTAGGCTGTATTTGATATTTCTTTCTGCAGGATGTTTTGGGTTGGATGTGTCTATGGGAGGAATGATGAGAGTAGATTTGGCTTCTTTTGTCATTCTGCTCTGGAGTTTCTGCTCCAAAAAGGATCTTCTCCTGTGAGTACATGATTGTTAAGCAACAATTCATTTTAAGTATTGTGGCTTACCATTTCCGTCACATTTGCTCTTTTTTTGTGCTGCTGGTGCATAATAACAGTTAGTTTATTATGTGATTTGATATTATGCTAATAATGGAGCAATTTTTCTCTCAGTTTCTACTTGCCAAATTTTTTCTAACAGCAGCTCTCTTTCTCTAAGATGTGGAACATTACAACATGTGTTGCATACTGTTACCTTGTTGACTGCTCCTTTTTTCCCCAAAAAAACTTCTCATGTGGTTGATATGTTCTTATTCTTGCAGGATATCATACATTGCCATGATTGGTCAAGTGCTCCAGTTGCTTGGCTATATAAGGAACAGTATGCTCTTAATGGGCTGGGAAATGGTCGGATTGTATTTACCATCCACAATCTTGAGTTTGGAGCACATCACATTAGCAAGGCAATGGCACATTGTGACAAAGCTACAACTGTGCGTACCTTGTTTTCTTTATTGTTGTGTTTGTTGTACAAATCCTTCAAATTTCTCAGTTGTGCTCCTGTTTGTCTGATTTAAAATTTTAAACTGTTTTGGCTATCCCTTCCAGGTATCTGATACATACTCAAAGGAAGTGGCTGGACATGGAGCCATTGCACCTCACTACTATAAATTCTATGGAATTCGAAATGGAATTGATCCTGATATTTGGGATCCATATACTGACAACTTTATTCCGGTACACTAATGATCACGGAGTGTTTTCATATATACTTTTATTAATTGATATGCATTTGTCCATTTACTACCTCATTGGACTTGTAAGCTTGCGTCAAGAGTGCAGCTCTAGTTAAATTTACCTTTTATTTTATCCTATGGAACAGCCTACGCGTTTGCTAATTTTCCTGGGAATTTTCAAACATCTTGGGCTATGCAAGGCTGGAGAATTCTGTTGCAATTAATTTGAATTAGATGTTTGTTGTACCACTACCACTGGCATACTTCATTTACATCGGATGTAGATCAATGATGCAACTTTTGTTTCAGTACCATTATGAACAGTTTCTGGCTCAACTCTTTTTTGCTGCATTCTATTTCAGGTCCATTATACATCAGTGAATGTTGTTGAGGGCAAGAGTGCCGCAAAAAAGGCATTGCAGCAGATGCTTGGATTACAGCAAATTGATACCCCTGTTGTTGGAATCATCACTCGTCTAACAGTCCAGAAGGGAATCCACCTTATCAAACATGCAATGTATCGAGCTCTTGAACGCAATGGACAGGTCTTATCTTTTTCTTGCTCAGGAATTGCAAGTTTGTTATGTTTCATTAATTCATTTACACTATGTTCAGATTTCTCAGAACCGATGTGTGTGTTTCTATATAGGTGGTTTTGCTGGGTTCTGCACCAGATCCTCGCATACAAGGTGACTTTACAAATTTGGCCAGTAAGCTGCATGGTGAATATCATGGTCGGGTGAAGCTATGTTTAACCTATGATGAGCCACTGTCGCATTTGGTTGGTTTCAGATCTCCTGCCAATAGCCCTGTGTATTAGAATTTGAAAAAAAAAACCCTGATGGGTGCTGAATTTATGATCCTGTTGTAGATATATGCTGGCGCGGACTTCATTCTTGTTCCTTCCATCTTCGAACCTTGTGGTCTAACACAGCTTATTGCGATGCGCTATGGATCCATCCCGATTGTTCGGAAAACTGGAGGTTCGTATACATATGTAATAATGATATTCCCTTGGCATTGCGTTTCAATTTGGCATTAGAAGGTTTTTTCCATGCATGCTGCAGGCCTGTACGACACCGTCTTTGACGTCGACAATGATAAGGATAGGGCTCAAGCACAAGGCCTCGAGCCAAATGGATTCAGTTTCGAAGGAGCTGATAGCAGTGGTGTGGATTATGCTCTCGACAGGCAAGTATAAACCTGTCTGAACTTGCGTAACCTACAATGCTGTAACACACTAACACTACTTATTCCACCTGTCGTCATTTTATTTCAGAGCTACAACCACATTTTATGATGCCCGCGACTGGTTCAATTCCCTCTGCAAGCGGGTAATGGAGCAAGATTGGTCATGGAACAGACCTGCTCTAGACTACATGGAATTGTACCATTCTGCTCGCAAAAACTGATATACCTTTTATCAAAAGGGAAAACAGGCTCGGTTTGCCCAGGTTAGGAGCATCTCAATGTTGTCCTGAGTTTCTGATGAAGACTCGACTTCTGAGTTCGGACCAGTTCTGGGAAAGCAAAGCGAAAAGCCTTGGGTCAAAAAAGTGCAAGTTTTAGCCTCTGCTTTCGCTTTTCTTTATAGCTCTGGATGGGCAGATTTGACGTGGGGTCGTGGCAGTGAGATGGGCCGCGCGAGTGATGGATGCCCGCTGCTACACAGCGCGCTATATGGTTTAGAGAATGTTACTCGTCGTACGTCACATGCATGTATATACGCATGGTAGCTAACTAGGAGTAACTTGCAAAACAACAGTGCGTCAGTAACGTATCCCGGATACCCTGCCTGAGGTAAAGAGGCTATATAGTCTATCGATATGCGAGGTACGTATACACATCTTAAGTGTTCTCCTAGTAGTGTATTTCTTCTCCAGAAACGGCTTCACCTGTAAGTTGCCACACCTCCAGAAGATCTGCATTATTGAAGGCGAATAAGACCGTAGTAAGAGCAGATAATCAACAGGGTTTTCAATTCCAAAGGGGAAAAAAGAGCAGCTATGGATTCGCGTCCATGACCATAACCATGAGGGTGGTATATCAGCCTGCTCCCTTCTGCTTCTTCTGCAGGCTACGTGATAGAAACTTGGAAGGGTATATATCCATACAGGCACCATGGAGTCGGTGGTGCATATGATTGTGGTGTTTACACGAACATTTCTTTTATTTCACCAAGATAGCTAGATCTAGTCTATCAAGAAAAAGAGATCGCAAACAATTAGGGAATTTAAAGCCGATGAAATGACCGTGCTTCGAATTGTTGGTCCAAGAGGTATTAGAAAGACAACCTTTGCACGGCATGTATACCAAGAAGTGGAGAGTTATTTTTAAGTTACGATTTAGATATGTGTATCTCTTAATTTCGATGCAAATAGATTGACCACGGTCAGTTCAAGATCAAAAGGAATATGACCATGGTCAATCTATTTTTATTGAAATTAAGAGATACACATCCAAATTGTAACTTGAAAATGTCTCTTCACTTGTTATACATGTTGTGCAAAGGTTGCCTTCCCAATACCGCTAGGGCCAATAATTGGAAGCATAGTCATTTCATTGCTAGAATATTCACTATGGGTAATGGAATCAACAACCCTATGCTATATTTTATCAAGAGATTTAAGTGACCTTATAAACATGCAACATTTTATTGTCCCTAATAATAGCTGCCGCTTGGACATTTTCAAGGTGGGAAAAATGAAACTTCTAGGACTATTAAGAAGGTTCAAACTCAAGAAAAAATATAATGATTCAGATTTAAAAGAACTAGCGCAGCTATTGGAGCTTTAAATGGTAGGCATTTACTACCTTGAAAAAGTGAGAAATTAAGGGAAGAAGCATGTGATGTGGCTAAGACAAAAACACTATTTGCATGAGCTCATATTAAACTGGGATACTGATCGTTGTGATATGGGTGTCATGCGAGAAGACAATATACCTGAAAGTCTCTAACCAAATAGCAGTCTCTACAAGCTCTGTATTAAGGTGAATGGAAGTGAAAATCATCCTTCATAGTTTGGCCTAAACGTCTCGGTAAGAACTTTGGAATCTCTTCAATTAAATGATGCACCTTGGAAAAATTCTTCATCTCTAGGAGAGGTGTGCCTAGTTATGAATATGGTGCATAATATAAAAGTCTTATACTAGGACAAGGCTTCACAAATTTGAAGAGGCTAGAACTAGTTAAGATGCCAAAATTGAGAAAATGTATTGGAAATGGTCCTAGTGATACTTGAAGTAACTACCATCAAAGATTGCCTAGAACTCACCATTTGCCCTTGCCCACCACTCAATGCGCCGGGCTGACGACAATCTCCATGCCTTGGGTGCAGGATCAGGAAATAAACCATCAGCTACACTACACAGCTAGCGATGCTAGTATTTGCTATATATGTACTCACCCAAGGGAAATGAGAACCTGGTCAGATCACTCGAGCGAGATCCGGTGGGTTAGAGGCACTGCTCTGGAGCTGAGCAACTATATAGAGCACTGCACAAGCAAAGCAAAATTGCAGTGATGGACTTGGTTGGAGTAGATGCACCGATCCACCATATGCTTTTCATTTGCAAAGCAGAAAAGCAGATGCTTAACTTGCACAACTAACAGAGCGGTCAGTGGATACCTAGCAGGCAGAGCAGACCGAGGAGACAGAGCAGGCACCTCAGCCACAGCTACGATGCTCTGGTCATACTCGTACTCAGGTGTCGCCGAGGCCTGAGACACAGAGGAGGGGCTCTCATCCACCTCCCAGACCACAAGGTCCACCTCTAGTGACTCACCTTGACATGAGGGCAGCCACAGCCAAGCAAATGCAGCAGCTCTGTTTCGTGCAGTTTGAGGACTGGTTTCCACCGAGGCGGGATGAGCGTGCTTCTAAGCACTTCTATACACAACTACAGGAGGACTTCTACAATGCTTATCTGAATAGTGCAGTTGCATTTAGATCTCAGAGAGTTTGCTCCATTGAGTCACTTGTTGCAGCAGTAGGCGAGCAGATTTGTCCCCATCTATCTTATCTGCCAGGGTTGACAGACCTTCTTGGACGGACTGGCCGCTATGTTCCATCATGGGTCTGTGAGTTCTACTCTTCACTTTGGATTGACCCGAGGCACAGATTCATACACTTTGCATTCACAGGCCGTGACTACAAGCTGTAGAGCTCGAGGGTCAGAGAGATCCTCAGGATTTCAGAGTCACCCATTCACCTTCACGAGGTTTGCTACGGTCAGACAGAGCCTCCCAGACGCCCTCACAGTGGGCTTGTGCCACCCACAAATCTTGTACGACCATGCTTCATAGATCCATTTGGCGAGGGGTCGAGCAGGACACCACGAGACCTTACTCCTACAGCTCGACTTCTTGATGCTATCATGAGGAGGACTCTGCTCCCGAGGATGGGTTACCATGAGGGATTGACTCGCATTCAGTTATGGTTGGTGAACTCTCTGGTGCAGCAGACATTATTTGATATTTGGGATGCCATTCTTTCAGAGATGGAGGACACTCTTGCAGAGGGGTTCAGAGGTCATAGACAACTGCCTTACGCTCACTAGATTACCTTCTTGATTAGAAAGGTAGTTACACAGAAGTCCCAAGAGATGATGGCTGTGTACACAGGTGCTACAACAGAGTTTCCTCCTTATAACATAACTCAGATGCTCCGCCATAGTAGTGCAAGGACACCTCACCAGCTGAGTCATCACCCAGAGGTCCTGAAGACAGCAGCCCAGTAGGATGAGATCATCAGGGGCATTGCAGCGATAGAGGAGGAGCAACTAGATGCTCAGCAGGAAGGTGTGGTCGAGACTGACCCTAGTGAAGTTCTAATGATGATTATTAGGCTATTCCTTAGATGCCTCCTCGACCACATGACAGAGAGGCCAGTGGCTCCAGCTTAGCTCCACAGCCACTGCAGATAGACCCCGCACTTCTAGCAATTCTTGAGCGGATGAGGCAGGATCAGGCACACTAGGCCCAGGAGACCATAGCTGCACTAGCACAGGTTCAGGCTAGACAGGACGAGTTCTAGAGACAGCAGCATGCCATACAGCAGTAGCAGCAGCTCCTGATCCAGCAATAGTTACTTGGTTTTATGTAGCATGTCATCACTGCTATTGGGGTTGCTCCACCACAGACTACACCTCAGATCGGCCAGCCTGCCACCACTTCAGTGACTCCAGCTGTATAGCCCAGTGGGCTTCAGAGTTAGGGACAACCAGCTACTCAGTTTGCTTTACCTACAGAGCAGGTGTCCCAATGGTTTGCTTCGTCAGTGACAGCCTAGGGTCCTCACTTCACACCTATTGTTATGGGCTTCACTCCGCCTCAGAGTTCCTCGGTGCTTGTGACTGACACCCTAGTCTCCAGGAGCCTCAGTGCCACTTTTAGCGAGCTTACAGGGCAGCCTACACTGCCAGAGCTATGAGTTCCTGCTCCTACCATAGTTGCGCCAGTTACTGGGACTACTGAGATGCTCCCGTCATCTGTTGCATCATCAGAGCCACTGACTATAGTGATACCTCTAGAGTCACAGGCCACGCTAGTCCCAAAGCAGACCTAGACCGCTTCAGCTTCACTTCCAGTGATAGAGGGTCAGACCACTCAGAGCTCAGGGTCAGAGGATGATGCTGTACAGTTCTAGATTTCTCATCGCACCTCAACGCCCGACTCGTCTGCTGCTGCCCCGTCGTCCGACCCTTAGGTTTTGGTGCTTGACTCCAACGGGGAGAGGGATCGAGTATGTTAGATCTAGGGGGAGCGTTACATCTAGGGGGAGCATATGATTTATTTCTTTTGGCTCTTTATGTGTGATACATTATGCATTCACGTTTACTTTCATGCATTGAACTACATACATGTGATTGTGATACTTATGTGACATGTGTGCTCTCTACTTTGATTTATATATATGTCATGTCACTTGGTTATGCTCATTTGCCTTGCTTCCATGTTTTACTCTGATTCAAATGAGCTTTATTTCTTATACTCTTGCTTATTTCATATCTATTGAGTACACCATATTGGATTGGGTCATATAAGCATGTCTAACTCCTTTGCTCTTATTGTCAAAAGCTTATATGAACCAAGCATGTTGAAAACCTCATCTCTTTTACATACTCGAGGTTGTATTGTCATCAATCACCAAAAAGGGGGAGATTGAAAGCATCTAGGCCCCTAGTTGGGTTTCGGTGATTAATGACAATACAAGATTACTATGACTAACGTGTGTTTTGTAGAGGCAATTTAAGTTAGGTCATGGTAATGGCAATTGATTGGGCAATCATGGCTGTCATGCCCCTATGATGGAAATCATTTCGGTTTTCAAAGGATGGACGACAAGGTTAAGGATGAACTAGTTCTAAGTGTCGTTTGGTGTTGAAGAGACACTTAGAGTAGTTTAGGACTTTATTTTTTTTCCTTTGGCCGTACTATTAAGGAGGGTATGGACTAGTAGCTTGACCTAGGTGAGTCTAGTGAGTTAGGTGTGGTGCACACTTGTCAAATCTAGTACTAGGTAGCTCCAGAGTAGCCCTAAGATCAAATGGAGCAAACTTCATTCATATATGATTTTGAGTTGGAAGTGAATGGAGGGTCAAATGACTGATTGGACGCTAGTTTGGTTGTGATCGGACGCTGAAGGGTGAGTCCGGTTAGTTCATTTGATCAACTGGAGCCGTCTGGTTACGACCGGACGCTGAGTGAAAAGTGATCGGCCGTTGGGTGCCAGAGTCCGGTCAACTCCAGAGAGGTTCCAGAGAGGGAGATTCCTGATCGGACACGTCCGGGTAGTGCTGACCAGACGCTGGTCAGGATCCGGTAACTGACCGGACGCTGAACAGTGAAGTGATCGAACTCTGGGTGCCAGCGTCCGGTCAACATCAGTAAGGTTGCAGATAGCGTTTTTCGTGATCGGACGCGTCCGGTCAATGCTGACGGGACGCAGGTCAGAGTTCGGTCAGAACTTAACGGCTCTTTCTGACACAGTGGCGGGGATAGCTGACCGGAGCGTTCGGTCATCCCGCAGAGTGATGACTCAACCTCCAAACACTATGTTTTGAATGAGGGGGTATAAATACTTACTTCACTCATCCAAGGGAGGTCTCTTGCCCATTTGTTGAGCTGAGAAACACCCTTGAGAGTGCAAAGGAGAGCAAGAGCCTAGTGAGGTGATTGAGATTTAAGAATTCAAGATTAAGGCCTCATTAGTGCAAGGAGAGTAGCAAATGTGCATCCACCCTTCTCATTAGGCTTGTTGTGGTCAAGTGAGAGTTCATGCTTGTTACTCTTGGTGATCGCCATCACCTAGATGGCTTGGTGATGATCGGGAGTTTGGTGATCATCCGACGAAGCTTGTGGATGACCCAACTCAAGTTGTGAGCGGTTGTGGGCGATTCACCACGATGGAGTGTCAAAGAATCAGCCCGTAGAGAGCACTTGATCCTTGCATGAATCAAGGGAGAGCTACACCTTTGTGCGGGTGCTCCAAGAATGACTAGTGGGGAGTGGCGACTCTCCGATACCTCGACAAAACATCGCCGCGTTCCTTCTCCTCTCTTTACTTTAAGCATTTATATTTGAGCAATTCATTTCTTATCTTTACATTCTTAGAATTGCCATGCTAGAATAGGATTAGAACCTAGGGTGCAAAACTTTTGTGTGGTAGAACAATAGGAACACATTCTAGGCACAAGGGGTGAAGTGGGCTAAGTGTAGGGTTTAACTATTGCAAAGAATTTTAGAATTAGCCTAATTCACCCCCCTCTTGGGCATCTTGATCCTTTCAACCTTCTTCTTCCTAGAGGTTATTGCTGCAAAGACAGTAGGCGCTATTGCCTTTGGGCTAGAACCATTTAGCCAGTTATCGGTCTAGAACAAGGTCGACTCCTCGTTCCCCAGGGTGTAAGTTGTGGTAGCCTAAAACACCGCCATGACCGTCCTCTCACTGGATCATAGCATAGGGTGACCCTTTGTTCTTGCCTGGCACTCCTAGTGTATACGTAGCACAACGCCCGCCCACTGGAGGTCTGAGATGCTGAGACCACCAAGCTCCCGAGGGCGGCAAATGATCTCCCATGCCACCTTGCACCGCCCAGCACTGACAGAGTCAGAGCCACACTAAACAAATGTCCACCGAAGCTTGTTGATAGAATCGCCCATGGAGATAAGCACAACGCAATGGACATGTGAACTAGGATAGTCGACATTGTCGCCGTCACCAACACAGTGCAACCAACAATGTTCAACATGTTGCCTTTCCACTTTGGGATACGAGCAGCCACCCTATCAATGAGCGGTTGCTCCTCCGATCTCTTGAGCCTTCGCACTGAGAGCGGAATTCCAAGATAGCAACAGGGGAACTCCTCGATCCTGCATGAGAGGATGTCTCGGACTCTTGCAACGTCTGAATCAGTGTAGTGCATCAGTGTCGCGACGCTTTTGTCCAAGTTTGAGAAAAGCCTAGTGGCTAAGCCAAAGATGGTCCAGTGCCGCTTTCATAGTTTCTAGATCTTGCACACTAGGAGCGACAAAGAGGACGAGGTCGTCAGCATAAAGGCTGGCCCTATCACCCACGCTGACGTGCAATGGAGTTAGAAAGTGTTGCTGCTCCACCCAACGCAGGACATGGTTGAGGACTTCCATGGTCAGCACAAACAACATTGGCGATAGAGGGTCACCCTGGCGAAGGCCACACGCATGGCAAATCCTCCTTCCTGGCTGGCCATTGAGCAGGATTTTTGTACTTGCCATGGATAGAATGATGGATAACCAATTTCTCCATCGCCGCTGTTGGCATTTCTTAGCATCACTTGTTACTAGGTTGTCATCCCTAGCATAATGTCCAGAAATGCGTGGTTGGTAATTATTAATGACACTTATAAACTTTAGAGAAATATATATATATATATATATTAAAGTATTCGCAAGCGCACAGATAATATACCATTGTAGCATTTCACCCGAGAGTATACTAGGTATTGCTATTTATATTTTTACCATAGGGAGGAGCTTATGGAGTGGTGTTGGCATAGAGATGTTGACAAATGTATATACTTATGATAATAATCATTCTCGAAGTTCTGGCTCCCGATTGAGCAATCGATAGTGGGACACCTTGGATCATTCTTCTTGACAGGTGAAGTATTTAGGATGGCCGCACTACACTCCTTTGTTAACTTAATTACCTCAGTGGAAGGCAATGATCTTTTGTTGTTGAGGATGTCTCTGAGATACTTCACGTAGGTAGGTACCTGTATGACATCTAGCAACGGAATATTGATATATAGCTTTTGAATTACCTCTATGAACTTACCAAACTGCTCATCCATTTTGGTTTTCTGATTTCTGAGTGGAAACGGTAGGAGAGTCGTGTCATGAAAATCTTGTTGTAATTCTCGCTCTTGTGGCCCAAATTCTTCAACTTCATCGGTTGTTTTCTCCTCTTCCTGCACTGCCACTGGTGTCTTGCCTGTCCTTGTTGGATATGGTGGATCACGAGTAGACTTGTCACCTCTTGTAGTTATGGCATTTAACTTCTCAAGGTTAGTGGCAAAAGGCAGAGCAGCAACCAACTAGGCTAATTGGGATACTATCTTTTTATTATAGCTAAGTGGGTCTTTTATAGCAGAAGAAAAACTATCCATTTTAGTATTTATGCTTTCTAGGACCTTATCATTAAAAGCAAGCTTCTTAGAAATATTCTCATTAATCCTAGCTTGTTCAAAGATCAGGTCTCTCAAGGATGGTTGCTTAGGAGTATTATAGCTATTACCTAGGTACTTACCTTGGTAAGTCGACCGTTGTTGTTGATTCCACCCTTGTCTCTGTTGTTGTGGAGCAGAGTTGATGATGATGTTTGCATCCTCCTGATATTCAGGGAATTCAACCCCCAAATATTCTCCACATACAATCTGAGCATTGAATGCATCTTGAATAGCCTGATGATCTTTCTTGTAATTGGCTCAATGTTCAAGCCAATTCAACAGTACGTCCATCTTGGTTGATAGTGCATATACCTCTTCTGGTACTTCTTCACTCTTATTGTATAATTGAATGCTGCATGCTAACCAACCTTGATTAGTGGCTATCTTTTCCATAAGAGTTTTAGCTTTTCCAAGGGTGAGTGACATAAAATGATCCCTCAGCAATGGTATCGAGTTATTCATGAGCTTTTTGAGTTAATTCATGGTAGAAACTTTGCATGAGCAACCAATCTTCCATCCCATGATGAGGACAATTTGAAATATATTCTTGAAAATGTTCCCATGCTTCTGGAATGGTTTCTCCTTTCTGCTGTTGGAAGTTTGAAATCTTTCTTCTTAAGGCATTGGTCTTGTCTATAGGGAAGAACTTTTCTAGAAAGGCATTTGAACATCTTGCCCAAGTGTTGATGTGATCTTTGTAGATGTAGAACCACTGCTTCGCTCTTCCCACTAGTGAGAATGGAAATAGGCAAAGTAGTATGATGTCTTGAGCAACGTCCTTGATGACGACTGTGTTGCTAATCTCTAGAAAATTCTAAAGGTGAGCGCTAGTATCTTCATGTGCCTTTTCGCTTAATGGAGTTGCTTGCACCATGTTGATGAGGCTTGGCTTGAGCTCAAACTCGAGATTCTTGGTTTTTGTAACACCCTCGGTGTTACATTGTACAGCTTTTTGCTAAAACACTGCACGGACATTTTACTTGTGTGTACATGTATTTAATATAGAGTATAAATCAATTTATGGAACTTGAAACGTTCATTTGAAACATGAAATGAATGTTACATTGCATGTCACGTTGTATCACTTGGTGTCCTAGATGAATTTTGATTAAACAAAAAGGCTATAGAACGCACGCACCACTGCCCAGACCGCACCGTCGTTGTCGCGCTTGGCGCGTGACTCGCATGTACTCGAGCGCTTCGACATGATTTAGAATTATTTGCTGGTGTTGTACTCAGGTTTCGGGCCTTTTTGAGCCCGTGGCGTGAATGGGCCGAGAGTCTTTTTGGGCCATCAAATAGCCGAGTAGTACTTTTGAACTAGCTTGTGACTTGTGTATATGTCTGCTTTCACGTTTGCACGCCAGGCCACGCAAAGTTGTCGTCACGTTGTCTTGGACGGTGGCTGGCCGGCCGTGCCGTGCCAAGGCCAAATCCATTGAGCTGGTCCATCCTTGTTATCACGCACGTGTGGAGGACGAATGGGAGTACAGATTAGTGCCTAACCCACCACTGGGCGGTAGTACGATGTCAGGGCATCAATTCAAGTTTCGTCATCGCCGGCCGCTTTAAGTTCTGAATGGCGTCGCCTCCGCATTTTTGCCAAGCAACACTCCACCGTTTTCCAGTTAGCCATACACACATCGAGCTAGTAACAGCACCGGCAAACTCCTTCGCACCACGCCTGCGTTGGAGAGCAGAGCAGCCGAAGGTGCGTACTGTTGTTCTTAGCTTGTTGACATCAGTCTGACGTCATCCCAGCGTCACACCTATTTTAGGGCCGCTTTCGTGTAGGAAAATTAATCCTGAATACATTGAAATATGCCACTATGGGCAGCATCCGTAGCCGCCTGGGCCAGCTCACGCCTGCGGCTTGCGCTTCTGCCTGGGCCGTGCTCACTACGCTGCGTCCGCGCTGGGCCGCACTGCGTCTGCTGCCGTGCTCGCGTCTGCGCTGGGCCACGCTGTGTCCGCCGCAGGGAAGACTTGTTGCTCTCTTGTCATGAATCCGGCTCCTATCATATTCCTTGGAGTCAGGAAATTATTCTCACTAATTGGATAAGTCATGCGAGTACATTATGTACTCAGGGTTTATTTGCCCCTGTTGCAGGTGATACATGAGAAGTACCTTGTGTGGAGGATTCTTCTAGTGGGCTCAGACGGATCCTCGTCCCTATCGCTAGATGTATATTTTTAAATTCCGCACTCTGGTATTTGGTATTGTAATAATGTACTTTTTAAGAAACTCTGATGTATGAAATAGACTTGTATTGTAACTCGTTCCTATTATTGGATCCTTGGAAAAAATGTGGATCTTTTGGGTTCTCCCTTGGGGTGTGCCCGACGGATACCACCCGCTGTAGCTTGCTTTCGGGGTGCTTAGTGTCTGATAGAAGATGAGCGCCTCCGTAAGTATGCTATTTCGGGCGGTTCTTCCACAGTTGGTACCAGAGCCAATAATGGTTACGAGTTCATGACCCTTTTTTCAAAACTTAAAAATTTGGCCAACAAAAGTTTTGCGAAAAGTAGGATGCGATTATATTAGGTAAATAAGTATAAGCCCTACCAATATGGTCTATATAGGATAGCGGCACTGGTTTTATCTAATCAGTTTTCTACAGGTACACTGACTTACGTTGCGTAAGAAATCGCTTAGTATACGGAAAGTGAGGGTGCAATGTGCCGAAATTTTTTACGAATGCCGCTATATTTCGGCTTGAGTGAACGTATAGGCTGAAGCATGCATCATAATAATAGCATCTTACTCAAATTGAAATCCCCCCTTCACGTATAATTGAATTAGTAAATTGATAGGACTAACTAACGAAATGCTTTAATAAATGTGCTGTCATCCCTCTGATTCCTTGCTTCTGATCGGGAAGGTTGTTCTAAATGTGTGGTTTCTATCTCTTACAGATGAATCTGAGGTCTAGACGCGGGAGCACCAATGCGGGGGCGGCTCACGGTCTTGGCAAGGGCCACAACGAGAGTGGCTAGTCCCATGAGCCCAACGGGGAGAGCCATGGGGCTCCACTTTTGGCTCCTCCGCCACCGCCGCCTTCGATGACCCACGCTAAGACGATGGTGGAGCTATTGGCTGCTCACTGGGAGTTAGCTCGTGCCATGGTCATTATGGCACAGGCTGTCGCGGGCCTCGCTCGCGGAGGCCACGGGGGCAACGATGGGAACGGGGGTGGTGCCCATCGTCCTGAGCGACCGTCCTCCTACTAGGACTTCCTCAAGACTCACCCACCCACCTTCACCCTATCTAATGAGCCTCTGGATGTGGAGCACTGGCTTCGCATTATGGAGAAGAAGTTTCTGCTGCTCGACGTGGCCGACGGGCAGAAGGTGAGCTTTGGAGCGCAGCAGCTTTTGGGTTCTGCAAGCGCATGGTGGGACACCTTCCATGCCATGGAGCAGCCTGAACATCTGGCAACTTGGCAGGAGTTTACCACCTCATTTCGAGAGTTCTTTATCCCTACCGGTGTTATCAACCGGAAGGTGACTGAGTTCCTGAAGCTGCGCCAGGGGAGCCTGACCGTGATGGGTTATGTGAATAAGTTCAATCATTTGGCTTAGTATGCTGGCATCCATGTGGACTCTGATGACAAGAAGAAGGATCGCTTCTTTCGCGGTCTCGCTCCCATCCTTCAGGAGAAGTTGTACATGGCAAACTATCAGACCTTTGGGGCACTGATGAACGCCGCCATTGCCATGGAGGGTTTTCAGTGGGAGTCCTAGGCTGATTGGAAGAGGAAGTGGGTGGCAACTGGATCTTCTAGCCACCCTCACACTCAGAAGGTTTAGGTTGTCCGGCGGGGGCCCTATCAATCATCAGGCGGACCTTCGTTCCGGCAGCCCCAGCAGACTTAGCAAACATCCTCAACATAGTACCGTGCACCCCAGCAGCAGGTGTAGCCCCAGCAGTCTCAGGGACAGCAGGTCCCACCTCATCAGGGGCTTGGGAACAAGCTAGGTGCTTGCTTCAAGTGTGGCAAAGATGGCCACTATGCCCGAGCTTGCCCCTAGAACCAGCCAGCTCAGTCCGCTCAACCATCAGCAAACTCTAGACTTGTCAAGAGGACCATAATCAAGAAAAAAGTGCCCAATAGGTCCGCCAGGTGAACTTCACAAATGCCAAGTAGATCTTGCAGCAGGAGCCGGTGATAGCTGGTATGTTCACCATCGACTCCCATCCAGCTCTTGTGTTGTTCGATTCTGGTGCATCACATTCCTTTATGAGCATGGCGTTTGTAGAGCGGCATAACTTACCACTTATGGCTATACCTTATGCCTATAAGATCCGTACTGTGGGTTCACAAATGTTCATCAATACCCGTATAGATACAGTAAGTTTGGTATTAGCCACCCACACTTACCGCCTACACTTCATGGTCATGCCTGGGCAAGGCATTGATGCTATTCTTAGAATGAACTGGTTGAGGGTGTATGGGGTAGTCTTGGATCTGAAGTGGAGAAGTGTGGAGTTACAGGCTTCCTTCTTCTAAAGATAGGATACCTGTTGCTACTCGTGCTAAAGCTGCTCCTCATCTTACCTCCATTCCGGTAGTATGTGAGTTCCCGGATGTTTTCCCTGAAGATCTTCCTGGTTTGCCACCGGACCGAGAGGTAGAATTCTTCATTGAGCTTGAGCCTGGTACTACCCCTATCTCTAGACGCCCGTACCGCATGGCTCCAAGGGAGCTAGCTAAAATGAAGAAGCAGCTGGAAGAGTTAATGGACAAAGGGTTCATCCATCCTAGTTCTTCACCATGGGGTTGCCCGGCAATTTTGTGAAGAAGAAGGATGGTACTTTGCGGATGTGTGTGGATTACCGCCCTCTTAATGCGGTAACAGTTAAGAACAAGTATCCTTTGCCCCGCATAGATACTTTGTTCAACCAATTGGCTGGTGCCAAGGTGTTCTCGAAGATTGACCTCCGATCAGGCTATCATTAGATCAAGATCAGGCCACATGATATACCAAAGACAGCTTTCTCTACTAGGTATGGGTTGTATGAGTACCTAGTGATGTATTTTGGTCTTACCAATGCTTCTGCCTTCTTCATGTACCTGATGAATTCAGTTTTCATGTCGGAGTTGGATAAGTTTGTGGTAGTTTTCAATGATGACATCCTGATCTATTTCAAGAATGATGAAGAGCATGCCCGACACCTTCGGATAGTACTGACTGGACTAAGGGAGCACAAGTTGTATGCTAAATTCAGCAAGTGCGAATTTTGGTTAGATCAAGTGCAGTTTTTGGGGCATGTATTGACACCTAAAGGCGTTTCTTTAGATCCTAGCAAGGTGTAAGATGTATTGGATTGGAAGTCTCCCAAGTCTATGCATCAAATTCATCAGTTCCTTGGTCTAGCTGGATACTATCGATGTTTCATTCCTGATTTCTCCAAGATAGCCTAGCCAATGACCAAGCTTCTCCAAAAAGAAGCTAAGTTTGACTGGAGCCTAGCCTGTGAAGAAGCTTTTCAAGCTCTGAAGACTTTTCTGACCACTACTCCTATGTTGGCCCAACCAGATATTGATAGACCCTTTGATGTATACTGTGATGCTTCGAAGATGGGGTTGGGGTGTGTGCTTATGCAAGATGGGCGTGTGATAGCTTATGCTTCGCGCCAACTGAAGAAGCACGAGGTGAATTACCCCACTCATGACTTAGAGCTGGCTTCTGTTGTCCACGCTCTAAAGATTTAGAGGCACTATCTGTTGGGCAACAAAGTGCACATCTTTACATACCACAAGAGCCTCAAGTATATTTTTACTTAGTCTGAGCTGAACATGAGGCAAAGGAGATGGTTAGAATTGATAAAGGATTACAATTTAGAAGTCCATTATCACCCAGAAAAGGCCAATGTTGTAGCTGATGCTTTGAGCCAAAAGTCACACCAGGTTGAGGAACCACCTTTGTCTCTCAACCATGCAGAGATATTGGCTCACATTGCATTAACCTCAGAATTGCTGGAGCAGATTATTCGAGGGCAGAAGGAAGACCCCGAAGAGATTCCTCACATGAGGAAGTTGATGGCTGAAGGGCATGGCCCCCACTTTAGTGTCGATGAGCATGGAGTGGTGAGATATAAGGATAGACTGGTGGTTCCATCCAATGAAGAGCTGAAAATAAAGATTTTGAATGAAGCTCACCATTCAAAACTGTCTATTCATCCTGGCAGTAACAAGATGTACTATGATCTGCACCACTTGTACTGGTGGTCTAACATGAAGCAGGACATCACCCGGCACGTCGCGGAGTGCGACACTTGTGGTAGAGTTAAAGCAGATCATATGCATACCCCAGTATATTTGTAGCCCTTGCCCATTCCTGTTTGGAAATGGGAGGATATTTTCATGGATTTCATTGTGGGTTTACCCCGCACCTCCATGGGTTTTGATTCTATTTGGGTCATTGTGGACCGCCTCACCAAGTTTGCTCACTTTATCCCGGTGGACACAAGATATACAGCCAAGAAGTATGATGAGATATATTTCGATCAGATTGTGACCCTTCATGGAGTTCCCCTTACTATCATCTCTGATAGAGGGTCGATCTTTGTCTCTTGTTTCTGGGAGCAACTGCAGCACTGCCTAGGAACTCATCTTCTTAGAAGCTCAGCATACCACCCACAAACTGATGGTCAAACTGAAAGGGTGAACCAGGTGCTCGAGGATATGTTGGGGGTTGGTGCCATCTATTTTCATGAGAAGTGGGATAAGTGCTTGAAGTTAGCTGAATTTTCTGACAACAATAGCTACCAAGAGAGTATCCGCATGGCACCATTTGAGGCTCTATACGGGCAGAAGTGTAGAACACCACTGAACTGGGTTGAAGTGGGAGACCGTGGGTACTTTGGGCCTGATTTCATAAAAGAGGCTCGAGAGAAAGTAAACATTATTCGAAGCCACTTGAAGGCAGCTCAAAGCCGACAAAAGTCTTACGCAGATAAGCGAAGGAGGCCTTTAGAGTTTGCAGCTGGAGATTATGTGTATCTCAAAGTGTCTCCTATGAGAGGGGTGCATCGGTTTGGTGTCCATGGAAAACTAGGCCCTCGGTATGTGGGCCCGTACCAGGTGTTGCAACAGTGTGGCCCTACTGCTTATCGTCTCTAGCTTCCTGATATCTTATCTACGGTACACAATGTGTTTCATGTATCGCAATTGAAGAAATATTTGCGTGTTCCTGAGGAAGCCGTGGAAATTGAAAAGCTACCCCTCCGGCCAGATTTGACTTATGTGGAGCACCCTATCAAAATCTTGGATGAGAAGGAGAGAGTGACCAGAAACAGAGTGGTAAAGTTCTACAAGGTGCAGTGGTAAAACCATTCAGAGGACGAAGCCATCTGGGAACAAAAGAGTTACCTATTGCAGCATTACCCCACCTCCTCTCCGGCTTTGATAGTTAGTTACTGCGCCAAAAATGTATTCCCTATCTCTTTCTCACACTAGGCACACGAAATCTTGGGTCGAGATTTTGTTTTATAGGGGTAGATTTGTAACACCCTCGGTGTTACATTGTATAGCTTTTTGCTAAAACACTGCATGAATATCTTACTTGTGTGTACATGTATGAACTTGAAACGTTCGTTTGAAACACGAAATGAATGTTACATTGCATGTCACGTTGTATCACTTGGTGTCCTAAATGAATTTTGATTAAACAAAAAGGCTATAGAATGCACGCACCACTGCCCAGACCGCACCGCCGTTGCCACGCTTGGTGCGTGACTCGCGTGTACTCGAGCGCTTCGACATGATTTAGAATTATTTGCTGGTGTTGTACTGGGGTTTCGGGCCTTTTTGAGCCCGTGGCGTGAATGGGCCGAGAGACTTTTTGGGCCATCAAATAGCTTAATACTTTTGAACTAGCTTGTGACTTGTGTATATGTCTGCTTTCACGTTTGCACGCCAGGCCACGCAAAGTTGTCGTCACGTTGTCTTGGACGGTGGCCGGCCGGCCGCGCCGTGCCAAGGCCAAATCCACTGAGCTGGTCCATCCTTGTTATCATATACGTGTGGAGGACGAATGGGAGTACAGATCAGTGACTAACCCACCACTGGGCGGTAGTACGATGTCGGGGCATCAATTCAAGTTTCGTCATCGCCGACCGCTTTAAGTTCCGAATGACGTCGCCTCTGCATTTTTGCCAAGCAACACTCCACCGTTTTCTAGTTAGCCATACACACATCGAGCTAGTAACAGCGCCGGCAAACTCCTCCGCACCACGCCCGCATTGGAGAGCAGAGCAGCCGGAGGTACATACTGTTGCTCTTAGCTTGTTGACATCAGTCTAACGTCATCCCTGCATCACACCTATTTTAGGGCCGCTTTCGTGTAGGAAAATTAATCCTGAATACATTGAAATACGCCACTGTGGGCAGCATCCGCAGCTGCCTAGGCCAGCTCACGCCCGCGACCTACGCTTCTGCTTGGGCCGTGCTTGCTTGCTCTGTTGTGTCCTGTTGGGCAGCGCTACGCATGTTTGAGCCATTGCCTCGTCATTGCCGCGCTCTGGCCACCTTGCCGCGCCATTGCACCGTCCACCACCTTTGCCAGCGCCAGCAAGGCGCGCGCTGGGGTGCAGTCAAGGCCCGTCCGCCCGCTTATGGGCCGAGAGCTGCATCAGCGTGGTGGGTCGCATATTTGTGAATTGCGTTTTCCAATTTTCAGTAAATTGCAAATGTTTATTCAATAAAGATTTTAACTGAACTTTGGTAATTTGTAGTAAATTGTGTAGTGGTCCAAAAATAGTGAGACTAATTTTGTTAGGTTCGCAAAAATACCATCTACTTGTTAGTACATTTAGATTGCAGTTAGTTGTGACAAGGATTGGGTCATAAATTCAAAACTAGAGAGCTAATATTATGTAGATTAATAATTGTAGGAATTTTTCTGGTAGATTGGTGTCAACGAAATATAGTCGGTAGTCTACCTAGGGGTATGCCCAAGATAGTAGATTATCGGCAGACAGGTGCGCAAGCTACGAACAAGATGATGACGCAAGAGGCAGACATACCCAGGTTTTATCCGAGGTTAATTGCCGTGAGAGGCGTAATACCTACGTCACGTGGTGCGATTGTATTCTTTGTATGTCAATGAGATATGTTTTTAGAGGGGTCCCCTGCCTACCTTATATAGTCTGGGAGGCAAGGTTACAGATCTAGAAACTAATCTAACCAGTTACAATTGTCATAGATGGCCGGATAAGGATTCCTATTCTAACCGACCAGGATCTTGCTTGATCTCCAAATCTGCCTTGATTCCTTGCGCGGGACTCCAAACAGATTGGCCGGACCGTGCATCGTCTTCTAGTGGGCCAGACCCCCTGGTCCGGGCTGGCCCAAGCCTAGCCATAAGGGTATAGGGGTCAATACCCCCACAGCTAGTCCATGAGCATCATGTATTATGCTGCGACACGCCGTTCGATCACCTTCGGCTAATGCGATCCGTCTTCATGTCATCTCCAACTGGCTGAAACATTGACCAAGCGAATGTGCCTGTATTCTGGTCAGAATAGAAAGCAGTAGACCACGATTATAGCCAAAGATTTTGGTTATCCGAAGAATGCATGGTGCTCTAAAAGAAAAAAAGAAAAAGATTTCTTTCCCTATCAAGTGTGCCCACTTGTATTTCTGAAAAGAAATGTAAGAAACCCTTGGACAATAATAGTTCGAGCCAACAGTCAGAGCATAGGGGTCGATAAAATAAACACATTCACCGCAAGGTGAAGTGTGCCCACTTAGTCCCCGAGCCTGGTAGTAGGTGACGTAGGCACGTGGTGCCAGGGTCTAAAAATAATTCCTAGTTAAATTGAGAATCCAATCGTCGTACAGGCGATATGAGATGCACCGGCAGGTGCATCGTACCGATGTAGTCCCCGAACTTGCTGGAAGGCGAAGTATGAGCCTTGTAGCAACTTCTAAGTAAATGCCTCTCAACTGTATGTGAGTACAAGTCGCATGTAGCTGAGGAGAGCTGTCTCCAAGCAATGTTCGAAGAGTGGTCGGGGCAGTCCCCGAGCATGAGGGTGATCGGAACAATCCCGAGCACGATAGTGGTCTGGTCAGTCCCAGAGCACGACGGTGGTCTGGTCAGTCCTCGAGCACGACGGTGGTCTGGATAGTCCCCGAGCACGAGAAGTGTGGCGAAAAACCATATGCCACTGCTACTATTATCTTTTGTATTGAATTACTTGCCCTGTCAAGTCCAATCTGACATGTCTGGTCAAAAAAGTAGACGGGTATAGCACGTCATACTGCCTTCTTGTCTTTTCAAGCAAATAGTTGCGTGGCACCTGTCAGTAGGTGCGTCAGCGTGGGCCCTCTCACACTGGTAACGAAGAGGCACATATATTGGCATAGATCTCGAGGCTGTGAAAACAACCATCTGCGATGCGTGCGCACGTCTCCCAAGAATCTTGGGCAGATGAAACAACAGAACTCTTGGGTTAAATACAGTATAGGATAGGTAAGTTACTTTTTACCGCACCCCATTGCCATTCGTAGCCACACCCATCTTCTTCCTCTTGCCAACCCTAATACCAATCAATCCTCCGCCAGTTCCTCGTTCATCAACAAGGCCAGATTCATGGCGAAAAGTGACGCGCAGAAGAAAGCCGGAGTCATGGCGAAGGAGTGGTGGAAATTGAGAAGTAACGAGTAGACCATTGAAGACCTCGTCACCATGGGAGTACTCCACAACAAGGAGCTCGCAGGATGGCGTGCGCCGGAGGGCGAGGGGTACCCCGATCCACAACCAGGTGAGATCGTGGTGTTCGATGACTTCTTTAAGCGGGGATTTGGGGTTCTTGTTCATCCTTTTCTTCAAGGGCTCTATCTTTACTACGAGATTGGGATTTGCAATATGCATCCCAACTCGATCCTCCTTGTCGCCACTTTCATTCATCTTTGCGAAACATATGGCGGCTTCCAGCCCCATTTCAATTTTTTCCGCCATCTCTTCTGTCTGTGGAAAAAAGGAAGCGGTGGATCAAAGATTGCCGGAGGTGTGTACCTCAACCTCCATGATGGAATGAAGCCCCAGTACCTGCACTACCCATGGAACACGTCGCTTGACGACTGGTACAAGAAATGGTTCTACATCCGCAAAGAGCCGAACACAATCACACTGTGCGACGTGGGGTTCATTCCGGAGAAGAAAACCAGCTGGTCAGAGAAGCCCGAGCACCTAGAATAGATTCCAAAAATATTTGGGATGATCCCGTGGAAGAAACTGGACGGTCCGAGCGTGGTCGGGAGCTTCATCAGCAGATGGATCCAGCCCTGCCAGAGGAGGGTGCATCCTAGCTACGAGTACCAAGGTAGCGCAGACCCGACAAGGACGAGGCAGGAGGTGCTTGACAAGAACGAAGTCAGAGCCAGAATTGGAGAGCTATTTAACTTAGCTGATCCAAATTATGTTAGATTGAGCGACATCAAGCACACTTTCAAGCTCGCTCGACCTCCCCCAAAGGTAACTCATCTTGCCTTGTACCCATAGTCTTATATTGTAGTAGAAACTTACTGTGTATCTCCTATTTATTTCCCAGATTAATGGTCGAGATAGAGCGACAATGTTTGTGTCGCCACCCCCTAGTGTAGATTGGCCACAAGTATCTCTCCCAGCCGCCCAGACCAGCGTCGCGATCAAGGGCGTCGACTGGGCGGCGCTCGGAGCTGGAGAGGAGGCGACAGCCAAAGCTGCTGGTAAGCGGCCTGCGGCTAGCAAGCGTCGTCAAGCGATTTTTACCTTGTCGGACAATGACACAGAGGAGGGAGAGGGTGCAGACACCTTTCGACTCATCCCTCGAAAGAGGAGGAGGCAACTGGAGTCAATGGAACAAGGTGGCTCCTCCGTGCCGGTGGGACCTACATCGCCGACCACTGCATCGTGAAAAACAAGCGACGGAGGGGTCGAGCACCAAGGCCCAGCGATAGTGCTGGATATAGAGGGAGACTAGGAGTCACTCGCACAGCACGTGGAGCGAGCACGGCCGAAGAGACGCGCCTTCGCCACATCCTTCCGCGCCTCCAGCATAATATAATTGCCTTCTAAACGTATCTCGAATGTACTAGATCGGCGTCCACCGAAAATCTAGACCAGCTCGCCGGGAGCGGTGTGGCTCCGCCAGTAATTTTAGAGCAAACTGCCCAGCAGCCGGCCATCGAGGACCCCATAGCAGAAGATCCGTCGGGGCCTCAGCAAACAAACAGTCAGGCAACAGTCCCCGAGCAGCAGGTCGAGGGAAGAGTCGAGCCGAGCACGAGTGCTCCGAGCGCTAAACCTGCTGAGGGCAACACCTCAGCATCAAGGGTAATAGATCAGACCGAGGAGCAGCAACCAGAGGTGGGAGCACAGAGCACGTTTGTCAATGCTGCAGCCCGTGGGAAAGCCATAGTGATCGCAGAAGCTGCTAAAGCCAGACCAGCACCGAGATCCGAAGAAGAGCCCGAAGAGGATGAAGTAGAAGAGGTCCTGGGGCGTCTGCAGGACAAGCGACAACATGTGTATGTGTCGCGTTGGCGGAACGACCAATGGGTTATTCATGAAGAAATCCCAGAGGTCGAAGAAACCAAGAAAGTTGAATGAGTGGCAAAATGACTAGTGACAGAAGTCCAGGTATGACTTGCTTCACCACCTGATTTTGCTGTCTAGTCAGACTTTCTTACTTATCTTTTGCACATAGGACTTAATGAAGACCGCAAGGTACCGAAAGAAATGCTTCGCCCAGATCGAGGGGATCACTGCAAGCAATAAAGAGCTAACGGCGGAAGTGGAACGCTTGCGCCACCAACTTGAAGCCGCCAATCATGAGAGGACGGAGCAAGAATCCCAAAACCAGAACCTGGTCGTCCAGCTCAGTAACAAAGAGCAGGAAAGAACAAGTAAGTAGTCACTTTTTCACAACGAGTGCATGACAATTGTTGTTGCGTTGTCGGTAGTAATAGCTGCAGTGCAGGCTTAGAAGCCGAAGTGATCCGTCTCCGAGAGGAGAATAGTCGTGCGGTCATGGAGTGTGATCGCCTGAAGGAGGACAATAGAAAACTGGCGCACGACCAGTCGTAGCTCCGGGACCACACGACCAAGATGAAAGAGGAACTAAAAAGTAAGTTTTCCAAACCCCTTTGCTCACTTTTGTTGCCCGCCTTATCTTGTCGTGGGATGACGTTTTCATAGCTTGTGCGGTTTCCAGTTATAAAAGTCAATGCCAAGAAGCATATGGAGGCCATGATAAAAGATCATGACGGCTGGAAGGCGCAGTGCCAAGAGATCACCAAGGATCAGGACACATGGAAAAACCGGTCCAGGAAGTGGCAATGGGCATTTTGCCGATCCTCAACCTCATCGATCCAGCGCTTACAGAAGACATGCCAAGGACGCCACAGCTTGGACTGGTCAATAGATGCCGAAAGGCATAGGGATGGTTCTAGGAGTTCGTGAAGGAGGCAGGTGAGTACACAGGTGCACATGTGCTCAGCATGGTACGTGCTCACTACCCCTTGATCGATCTCGAGCGCCTGGAAGCTAGATACCCAAAGGAGGTAGATCCAGACAAGGATGAGGAGCTTCGGATGACCCAGCTGAAGTTGTCGGCAAAAATAATTGGCGACATTAACCTGTGTGGAGGCGGGACAGCACCTGTACAGGGTACGCCATCAACAAGTCAGCTGGAGGGGCCATCATTTTTAAGCCAACCGGAAAAGCCTGCGGTCTTGACCAGCCAGGCATCGACGGGGCCATCTTCTTCAGCTCGACCAGTACAAGAGTCCCCGAGAGTCAAGCACGATGTCAGGCCTGGCGAGCAGCAGGTGCTGCGTGACCCGACCAGCCAATAGTATAGGCTATAGCTGTGGAAGAAGATGTAGTTGTGTTATTATAAACTTAGACCCTTTTAGGCAAGCTTGTAATAACGTAACTGTATATCTGCATAAGCTTGTTTGTTTTGTAGAAAACGTATTTAAGCTTGAATACCGTGTTGGTGTAACTAAGTGAGAACATGTTAGCGTTCTGTTTAGTTGTACCAGTTTAGTCGACACGTCATCCTGAAAGGTTTGTATGGCCCTGGTTTGCCCTATGGTCGGAGTGTGAGGTGCGTAGCCTGTGCACATATAGACGCACACAACTCAAACCAGAGGGGACCTGCCGATCACCCGTAGCGTAGAGAGCAGATCCCATGCACGCGTTGGGAGGAACCAGAGACAGGGCCTGCTCTGAAAACCCGAGAAGGAATGGTGGTCGGTTTTGACTGGTTGAGTTAGAATAACAATAAACTTTGAAGTGACACATTAGAATGGTTGGAGAAAATCATAATAGCTTTATTGAATTAAATCGAAAGTACAAGAGGAGTACATATCTTAGTAGTTAAGCATAGAAACACCTAAGCTTGTCGATGTGCCATGAATTGGGTACGTCTGTACCGTCCAGGTGAGCTAACTTGTAAGACGTTGGTCGTGTAACCTCCTTGATCACGAAGGGCCCTTCCCATGGAGTTGTGAGTTTGTGGACACCAGCCTGATTCGTCTTCCACTTCAGGGCCAGGTCCCCAATCATGAAGAATCACTCCTTAACGTTCTTGTTGTAGTACCTGCGCAAAACAGCAAGGTATTTTGCTATACGTATACAGGAATTGAGCCGCTTCTCTTCTGCACTATTCACTTCTAACTCCCATACTTCATTGGCCTTGTCTTCGTCAAAATTCTCTACCCGTGCTGATCTGAAGGCTATATCTGCTGGGAGCACTGCCTCAGCGCCATAAACCATAAAGTATGGTGATACGCCGGTATTGCGACTAGACTGGGTTCTGAGACCCCAGACCATGGCTGGTAACTCTTTGAGCCATCTTCGGGAGCTTTGTCATTTTCCCTGTATATCCTCTTCTTAAGTGCGTCTAAGATCATGCCATTTGCCCGCTCGACCTGTCCATTAGCTCTAGGGTGCGCCACCGAGACATATTTCACTACTATGCTCCTTTCATCGCAGAAGTCCCAAAAAGCGTTCCCGATGAACTGAGTACCCAGATCAGTGATGATGCTGTTGGGTATGTCGAAGCGGTGGATGACCTGGTCGATGAACATGACAGCCTTTTCTGAAGATGCCTGGACTAGAGGCATGTACTCTATCCACTTGGAAAATTTGTCGATCAGCACAAAGACGCATGTAAATTTCCCAGGAGCCGGTTTGAAAGGCCCGATCATATCCAGTCCCCAGCATGCGAAGGGCCAAGAGACTGGTATTGTCTGAATCTCGTGTGCTGGTACATGGATTCTCAGGGCAAAGAACTGACAACCTTCACAATGGCGGACTAGCTTCTCTACATCAGCTACGGCTGACGGCCAATAGAACCCTGCTCAGAAAGCCTTGCCAACCAGCGTTCTCGAGGCCGCGTGGTTGCCACAGGAGCCATAGTGGATTTGGTCCAGGAGACGTTCACCATCCTCCTGGGTTATACACTTCATCAAGATTTCCTCCTTTGTGTTCTTGCGCCACAATTTGCCATCGACGAGCAGATATTGCTTACTACGACGCATCAGGCGTTCATTTTCTATCCGATCGGTGTAACCGCTACCATCTGTCAGGTACTTGATGAAAGGTACTCTCCAGTCAGGCTCCTTAGTGGTCGGTGGTGGTTTGGTGGTATTTGACGCCAGAATCGTAGCCACCAATAGCTGGTCTGGAGGCTTGTCGACCGTGGGATCTTCCTCTTCGATGGAAGGCGTGAGCAGGTCTTGAACAAATACACCATGTGGGATTTTGGCTCAGGATGATCCTAACTTTGACAGCGCATCTGCTGCTTGATTTTTGTCCTGGACCACATGTGTGTACTCGATACCATAGAACTTACCTTCTAGCTTTCTGATCGATTTGCAGTATGCATCCATCTTTTCACTGGTCGTATCCCAGTCCTTGTTGAGTTGGTTGATGACCAGAGCCGAGTCCCCGTAGACATAGAGGCGTTTGACACCGAGCTCGACCACAATGCGCAGACCATGTAGGCATGCTTCGTACTCGGCAGCGTTATTAGACGCCGGAAATAAATCCTGAGGACGTATCGGAGCTGCTCCTTGGATGGCGACACGAAGAGGACTCCTACTCCTACACTATCGATGTTGAGAGAGCCGTCAAAGTACATCTTCCAATACTCGGTGGCCCCCTGAGAGGCAGGTGTGCTTAAGTCTGTCCACTCGACGATGAAATCGATAAGTGCCTGAGACTTGATTGTAGTATGGCTTGCAAATTCCAAGGAGAAAGGGCATAGCTCCATTGCCCATTTGATGATGCACCCGTTCGCATCCTTGTTGTGAATGATGTCTCCTAGAGGGTACTCGGTCATGACCACCACACGATATCCGTCGAAGTAGTGTTTCAACTTTCGGGATGTAATCAGTATGGCGTAGATTAATTTCTGAATCTGTGGGTACCTGGTCTTGGATTCATTGAGTACCTCACTAATGAAATAGATTGGTCGATGTACCTTGTAGATGTGGCTGGGCTTGTCGCGTTCGACCACCATGGCAGTGGAGACCACTTAGTTAGTTGCCACAATGTAAAGCAGGAGGGTTTCGTCTTCTCTGGGAGCAGTGAGGACCGGAGGTGATGTAAGGTATTGTTTCAGCTATGTAAAGGCAGCGTCTGCTTCCTCCGACCACTCAAATTTCTCGGTTGCTTTGAGCAGCTTGAAAAACGGCAGTCCCTTTTCGCCTAATCTTGATATAAAATGACTAAGGGCAGCCATGCATCCGGTGAGCTTCTAAACATCCTTCACCTTTTTAGGTGGCTTCATGTCCAAGATAGCTTTTACCTTCTCTGGGTTAGGGCGTATGCCGTCGTGACTGACGACGTTGCCAAGCAATATACCAGATGGAACACCAAAGATACATTTCTTTGGGTTTAATTTCCACTGGAATTTGTTAAGAGCTGTAAAGGTACGTTTGAGATCGTTAACAAGGGTGTATGCTTCCTTGGTTTTAACAACTACATCGTCAACATAAGCCTCGACGAGGTCGTCTTTTATCTCGTCGTTGAGGCAGGCCTGTATGGCGCGTTGGTAGGTAGCCCCGGTGTTCTTTAGCCCAAACGACATGGTCGTGTAGCAGTAAGCGCCGAAGGGCGTGATGAAGGATTTCTTAATCTAGTCGTCCTCTTTGAGAGCGATCTAGTGATAACCAGAGTAGCAATCGAGAAAGGAAAGCAACTCGCAATCGGCAGTTGAATCTACGACCTCGTCTATGCGAGGTAAGCCGAAGGGGTCTTTAGGGCAGTGTTTGTTGAGATCAGTGTAATCAACGCACATTCTCCATTCAATATTCTTTTTGCGTACAAGGACTGGGTTGGCTAACCACTCTGGATGATACACTTCTTTGATAAATCCGGCTGCTAAAAGCCATGTAACTTCTACCCTAATAGCCTCCTTTTTGTCGTGAGCGAACCGTCGTAGCTTCTGCTTGATAGGTTTGGCCTTGCCGTAGACATTTAAGGAGTGCTCGATCAAGTTCTGAGGTACACCGGGCATGTCAGCGGGTTTCCAAGAGAACACGCTCATGTTGCTCCTCAAGAACCTGACGAGCGCGTCTTCCTATTTAGGATCCAGGTTGGTCCCGATAAGGGCCGTTTTGCTGGGATCACCGTCGACCAGCTGGATCGCTTTGTGCTCTTTGGACTTGACGTTCTTGCGTGGGGCCTCGAGCTCTGGGATCTCTAGGTGGTCGGCTGGGGTCTTCTTGGCATCGAGCGTGGTCTTGGCCATGCGAATAGAGAGGTCGTGAGCCTCTGCTATTTTGAAGCTGTCATCCTCGTAGGTGTAAGCTGCGTACACGTTGCCCTTGAGAGTTAGAACCCCCTTCTCAGTAGGTATCTTGAGCACCAAATACCTATAGTGAGGTATGGCCATGAACTTGGTGAGCGCTGGTCGACCAAGGATAGCATGGTAGGTGCCTTCGAAGTCAGCGACCATGAAGTTGACGTAGTCGGTGCGGAAGTGGTCTGGGGTACCAAATTGCACAGGTAGCGTGATCTGCCCGAGAGGAGTAGAGATCTGTCCAGGGAGAACACCCCAGAACTGTGCCTCGTATGGCTTGAGATCAGCCTGGGTTATCTTCAGAGCTGGCAAACTATTCTTGAACAGTATATCAATGGAGCTGCCGCTGTCAATCAGCACTCTGTCGAACTAGACCTTGTTGATACAAGGATCGAGGACTAGAGGAAAACGTCCTGGCTCAGGTATTGTGGCCCATTGGTCCTTTCTGCTGAAAGAGATCTCGCGGTGAGACCAAGGAGGGAGCCACGGATCGGCGATGAGGTTGTCGGCGTTGGCCACGTTCAAGCAAGCGCGGGCGAGCAGCTTGCGTTCTCGTTTGGTCTCGATGGACACTTTGCCTCCAATGATGGTGTGGACGCGATCGGTTGGCTTGACGTACTTGTGACGGGGATCTACGTCTTCATCATCGTTGTCCTCGTTGCACTGTTCCCCTACGTCGTTAGGCTTGTCGGACATATCCGGAGCCTATTGACGCGTGTAGATAGACTTAAGAACGCAATAATTCTCCATGGTATGGTTCGACTTGGGGTGGAGCTGGCAAGGTCCTTTCAATGCTTTGGCGTAGTCTTCTTCGTAGTTGCGACGTCCGCCACCTTTCTTAACGGTGTTGACCTCACCGTCGTCTTCCCGAGCACGCTTGCCCCTGTAATCGTCACGGCGATTACGCCGCTGATTACGCTGGTCGCGGGGGTCGTTGCGCTGGTTACGGCGATCAAAATTGTCGTTCCAACCACGGTTGCCGCGGTAGTTGTCGCGGTGTGGAGGGTGGTCGGAGCGTGGAACCCTTGTTGCTTCTTCGATGATTATCTTTTTAGCATCGTTGGCATCCGCATATTTCTTGGTAGTGGCCAGGAGTGCTGTGACTGATTCAGGTCTCTTGCGGAGGAGCTTGTCCCGTAGGGCATCGTGGAAGCGGAGACCAGTGATGAAAGCCTCAATTGCCTCATTGTCGGAGATAGACGGGACCTTGATGCGCATCTCCGAGAAACGCTGGACGTACTCGCGTAGTGGCTCATCTTTCCGATCTCGAATCCGCTGCAGATCATATTTGTTGCCGGGTTGCTCGCAAGTGGCAATGAAGTTGTCGATGAAAGCTTGCTTGAGCTCTTGCCAAGAATCGAAGTAGTTCACCGGCAAGCTGACCAGCCATTGGTGGCCTGCATGGCCGACAGCGACTGGGAAGTAGTTAGACATGACATGCTCGTTAGCCATGGCTGATCTGGACGCGGTTTCGTAGAGCATGACCCATAATTCGGGGTTCTCCTTGCCGTCGTACTTCTGAAGTTTTTCAAGCTTGAAGTTCTTGGGCCATATGACTTGGCGAAGGTGTGGAGTAAACTGCTTCAAACCCGAAGGGCCGTGGGTAGTATCATATTCCATACGACGATAGCTTTCGTGGGATGCATGATCGTTGGCTCTTTGATTAATGCGATCGCGTAGATCGCGTTCTTCGAGGTAATGGCGGAATCGTTATTGCCATCACGACAATCCCGGTTGCCACCCTGGATAACCCTACGACCGCGGTTATCATGACGATTATTGCGGTTGTCTCGGCGGTTGTCGTCTCGGTAGCCGCGGCGATTGTCGTCCCGATTACCATCATGGCCACCGTTCCTGCCTTGACGGTTGTCTGATGGGTCGTTGTTGCGCGAACCACGTTGGTTGGGTGGCTGTGAGCGACTTGAGTACTGGTGGCTGTGGCTTGATTTGACTGAGATGGATGGAGCCCAGGCTTGATTTACAATCTCTGCGGTCTGGGCCATAGCAGCCGTCAAGTAAGCTTGTATATCATCACGAACTGCCTGGGTTTCCGGGGTATTGGGTAGTCATTGCATCATCGCCATAGCCATAGCTACGTTGGCACTTGGGGTCCTGCAGACCTGCTTGTCCCCCACCCTATCAAAGGCAATGTTAAGGTCGCGTGGCTAGACCCTTATGCGTCGTGCCTCCTCTTCAGCCTCGGCTTCGATTTGTCGGTGATTAAACCGGTCAATATTGTGTGCTTCGCGTGCTAGCCTTTCTTGTTCTGTTTCACCGTCAGCCGGTGGCTCGTCATTACTGACAACATTGATAAAGTCTCCTCGCCTTGGTGGGAAGGATGGGAATCGTGGGAACCCCGGGGCGTGGTCTGGGATATCCAGATCGTATTCAATGCCTTCATCATCATGATGCTGGAGCTCGGTGTGGATGGAGCCATTAGATGCAGTGCTGGACGGGGAGCTTGAGCCACCCTCTCGAACTATGTGGACCGATCCTTCTTGGAACTCCTTCTCTTGGGTCTTGAGCAATTGAAAGAGAGAACGATCAAGTCAAGCACTATGTCACATGTTCTTTGTTCAACCATTATTCTGGAGTTTTTTACAAGTTTTCAAAATAAAACTCAGAGATTCCATTGTATGGCACTCTCAAGTCTCTCAAAATATGTATTATTTGTGGATCCTCACCAAGGCAACAGTGATGTTATGCCTTTCTTCCTACAATTAAAGCTTATTTGGGGCTCATAGGAAGGGTGATAACACGAAAGAGCATATTTGCAATACATATATTGTAAAAGTCAAACAACGGATCCAAAGAGAGTTGAGTCATACAATCAAATCAAGATGTGCATGTGTATGGTGGATATATATGGTAGTTAACCTAATTCTACTATGTTCCTTGAAAACATATCTCTCTTTTGAAACTTGGAAATATTTGCAAGAAAACATGGGCTATCTTATTCATCTCTCTTTTTTTAGGCGGGCATCTAAGTACCCATTGTTTTGATAATTCGGACACTTGTCCATTTTTTCTCAACTCTTTTTTTATGAATAACTTTTGCATAGCCACATGCTTCTGCCTGCATAACAATTATTGAAGAGATAGTAACAAGAACTTGGAGCATTTATTTGATGGAAACTTAATTTGGGGAGTGGACTACAAAGGACTCAACGGGAGTGTCACATCCGCGAACTACCACATGACCTAGAATATAGGGTGTATCCGCAGGTAAACAACGTATAAGCACCACGCTTACACAATGTTGACCACCCACCCCGTGTACATCAGAGTGAGCGCTATACGAACTTATGCATAAACACAATGATAAACTAGCTATACTAAGTATATAATTAAAGTAGACGTTGAACATCATAATGAAGAACATGAATAAGATAAACACTGAGATTGTCATAACAATTGTAACTAGCATATAAAAATAATGGAGAAACAAAAGAGAGAGGGGGTACAAAGATTATACTGAACCACGCTCTTGACAAGATCAGGAATCCAAGCGAAGTCCTGCTTGCCTCCCTCTAGATCTATCCTAACTAGCTATGCTACGGAGGAGGAGGAGCTCTGAGGAGATTAGAGTTTCTATCTTCTCAAATGACTTGATGATTTCTAATATGCCTGGGGGAGAGGCAGGGGCTGGATTATATGGCCCTGAGGGTCCAACGTGAGCCCTTGGATCAAATTGACTTAAGCAACGGTCTAGATGCATCCTCAAAGACGGTGGGAGACCAACATACGAAGCTGGCTGATAGGTGGGCCCAGGGGGTCCAGGCGGCCCCACCTATAGGCCGGGTGGCCCCACCTATCAGGGGGTGGCCCTCCGCTTCGGTGATGTGGCTTGTGGACCCTTCTAGAGTCTTCCCACGAAGGTACTATGGCGGATCTCCATATTTTCCTTTGACAATTAGGTCCTCCTTGATGGTTTTCTGATTAAACCCTGCTGGAAACATAGATTCACCAAAACTCGTGGAATTTATTAGTTTAAACCCCTAAACCTTCATTGGTGATTATATTTATGCCCTTATACATGTTTAATTGATGGTTTAAATTGGTTGTTAACTACCATCAACAACTCTCCCAAACTTACCTTTTGCTAGTCCCTTAGCAAAACTAAACTTAGTAACTAAATCTAGAGTTTAAGGATTTTGAAAACATTGAAGCAACTCCTCAAAAGTACACATGCGTTCAAACAAGAATTCTCCTTCGAATTAGAATAAACCGATCTGACTTTCAAACTTATCCATATTACCTTCAACCATGGAACTTCTCAGCCTTCACTTGGGTCTTGAGCAATTGAAAGATAAAACGATCAAGTCAAGCACTATGTCTCAAGTTCTTTGTTCAACCATTACTCTAGAGTTTTTATAGATTTTCAAAATAAAACTCAGAGCTTCCTATTATATGACACTCTCAAGTCTCTTAATATATGTGGTATTTATGGATCCTCACCAAGACAATAGTGGAGCTCATAGGAGTGGAGAAAGCATAAAAGAGCATACTTGCAATACATATATTGTAAAGTCAAACATCGGATCCAAAGAGAGTTGAGTCATACAATCAAATCAAGATGTGCATGTGTATGGTGGATATATATGGTAGTTAACCTAATTCTACTATGTTCCTTGAAAACATATCTCTCTTTTGAAACTTGGAAATATTTGCAAGAAAACATGGGCTATCTTATTCATCTCTCTTTTTTTAGGCGGGCATCTAAGTACCCATTGTTTTGATAATTCGGACACTTGTCCATTTTTTCTCAACTCTTTTTTTATGAATAACTTTTGCATAGCCACATGCTTCTGCCTGCATAACAATTATTGAAGAGATAGTAACAAGAACTTGGAGCATTTATTTGATGGAAACTTAATTTGGGGAGTGGACTACAAAGGACTCAACGGGAGTGTCACATCCGCGAACTACCACATGACCTAGAATATAGGGTGTATCCGCAGGTAAACAACGTATAAGCACCACGCTTACACAATGTTGACCACCCACCCCGTGTACATCAGAGTGAGCGCTATACGAACTTATGCATAAACACAATGATAAACTAGCTATACTAAGTATATAATTAAAGTAGACGTTGAACATCATAATGAAGAACATGAATAAGATAAACACTGAGATTGTCATAACAATTGTAACTAGCATATAAAAATAATGGAGAAACAAAAGAGAGAGGGGGTACAAAGATTATACTGAACCACGCTCTTGACAAGATCAGGAATCCAAGCGAAGTCCTGCTTGCCTCCCTCTAGATCTATCCTAACTAGCTATGCTACGGAGGAGGAGGAGCTCTGAGGAGATTAGAGTTTCTATCTTCTCAAATGACTTGATGATTTCTAATATGCCTGGGGGAGAGGCAGGGGCTGGATTATATGGCCCTGAGGGTCCAACGTGAGCCCTTGGATCAAATTGACTTAAGCAACGGTCTAGATGCATCCTCAAAGACGGTGGGAGACCAACATACGAAGCTGGCTGATAGGTGGGCCCAGGGGGTCCAGGCGGCCCCACCTATAGGCCGGGTGGCCCCACCTATCAGGGGGTGGCCCTCCGCTTCGGTGATGTGGCTTGTGGACCCTTCTAGAGTCTTCCCACGAAGGTACTACGGCGGATCTCCATATTTTTCTTTAACAATTAGGTCGTCCTTGATGGTTTTCTGATTAAACCCTGCTGGAAACATAGATTCACCAAAACTCGTGGAATTTATTAGTTTAAACCCCTAAACCTTCATTGGTGATTATATTTATGCCCTTATACATGTTTAATTGATGGTTTAAATTGGTTGTTAACTACCATCAACAACTCTCCCAAACTTACCTTTTGCTAGTCCCTTAGCAAAACTAAACTTAGTAACTAAATCTAGAGTTTAAGGATTTTGAAAACATTGAAGCAACTCCTCAAAAGTACACATGCGTTCAAACAAGAATTCTCCTTCGAATTAGAATAAACCGATCTGACTTTCAAACTTATCCATATTACCTTCAACCATGGAACTTCTCAGCCTTCACTTGGGTCTTGAGCAATTGAAAGATAGAACGATCAAGTCAAGCACTATGTCTCAAGTTCTTTGTTCAACCATTACTCTAGAGTTTTTATAGATTTTCAAAATAAAACTCAGAGATTCCTATTATATGACACTCTCAAGTCTCTTAATATATGTGGTATTTATGGATCCTCACCAAGACAATAGTGGAGCTCATAGGAGTGGAGAAAGCATAAAAGAGCATACTTGCAATACATATATTGTAAAGTCAAACATCGGATCCAAAGAGAGTTGAGTCATACAATCAAATCAAGATGTGCATGTGTATGGATGTTTATGGTGGATATATATGGTGGCTAACATAATTCTACTATGCTCCTTGAAAACATATCTCTCTTTTGAAATTTGGAAACAACTTAGCAGGAAAATAGGGGCTATCTTATTCATCTTCTTCTTTTTCTTTTCTTTTTTTAGGTACGCATCTGAGTACCCATTATTTTCAATATCTCGGACACTTGTCCATTTTGTCATCTCTCTTTTTTTATGAATAACTTTTGCATAGCCCCATGCTTCTTTTCTGCAACAAAAACTTTTGAGAGATAGCAAGAAGAACTTGGAGCATTTATTTGGTGGATATCTATGAAGAATATTTTTGGTGTTCACTCCCAGTGTAGGAGTAAAACATTTTTAGGTGGATCTAAATAGAATGGCATGTTGTTGCGCCTACCCCCAGTGTAGGAGTAGTACATATTTAGGTGGTGTGTATGTGATCTTGATTTTAAGAGTATGACAAATCTCTCATAAGGTATCAACAAAGCTTGACTAAACTCAATGCAAAACAAGCAGCATATATGAGTGAAAGTTTTTCTAATCTAAATATCATATATGGCTCTGGTAGGAATTCAAGCTTTGTTAGACAAGGAACTCATCATGTAGGATTTTTCATATTTTTTAAAAGATAAATCTCTAGAACTTTAGTATCACTAGGAACAAGATAAACAACGGTTTAGACCTTCTCATATCATATTCGTCAATTACCTAGACTTTGCTTAAGCATATGCTACCCACAAATTTCAAGTTTAGAGCAAATTCTTATATCAAAACAGTCGTATCCAAAACTCGAAAAAATTCAAGGCTGAAAACTAGGTACTTGAAAGGAATTACGACAGAGTAATTATTCATCATTTCTATTGTAAAAGATTATCCTCAGAGTTCTTTTATTGAACTCTTAAAAACAGAAAACTAGACACACACTTTTATTTTGTTTTCATTTTTAAGATCACACCTTACCATTATATATATATAGCTAAGATAAACTTTTATTTTGTTTTTGTTTGTTATGTATCTTTTTATGACTACCAAATATATAGAAAACTCAAAGATAGTAAAACCAAAAAGGAAAAGAAATACTTAGCTAGATACATAGGGGATGCTCCTCCCCCAAGCTGGATGGTGTCGTGGTCTTTCTTAAAATCTCTCTCATCCTTCTAGAAGTTGTTTTCCTCATGTAGCGGGTGTAGCAGTGGTTCGGGAAAATATACTTTGGATGGGTGGATTTACTCTTGATCATCCTGCAAAATACTCCAACAAGAACACCAAAAGCTCATGGCATGGATTAAGATAAGGGGTTAGCGGTTAGCCATTCAGAGATTTGTTGTCCATGGAGGTTAGACAGATTTCCTAATTGACAAAGTTCTAGTAGGATGTCTATTAATATATATTTGGATTTTCTTATTTATACAATGCCGAAAGAAGTATGTATGCATGTTTATTTTTATGCCACCATAGTGAATATTCTCGTGGGTGTTTACACACCGTAGATTTATTCACATGGGGCTTAGGATTTTTTTATGCAATCACGTAATGCGGTAATGGAACTTTTTATTTTTCTTTTTTCTAAATGCAATGCTAATGCAGAAAAGTAAATATGCTAAAGTGAAAAACAATTCATGCAATGCTAAAAAGTAAATATGGATAACTACCTATGTTACCTTACGGCCAGGGTTCGGATTTTTAAGTCCTCCGGATAGGACTTGGCTGGAGAAGAGTCCTTTACTTTATGGGTGCATCATCCATTCCTGGCGATGGAGACTCTGATGATTGCGCCTCTTGCGACTCTGGTGACGATGTTACCTTCTCCTTCCACACCTGCTTGGTCTATGGACTTGACTTTGGTGGAGCGGGTTCATATTTTACAACTCCTTCAGGTTCCTTATCTTCCTCCCATTCATTCTTTGGAGATTGATTCTTCTGGTTTTGGGATGATCGATGTCTCCTCCTAAAGCGGGACTTCTTTGGCTGCTCATAAGTAGTGTAACTATTAAAATAACAGCGTACCTTTTCTCTAGGGAATTGGAAGTGGACTTGTCCAGATCCGATATAGATGATCGTATTGGTGGTGTTGAGGAACGTTCTTCTAAGGATGATGGGTGTATCGTCTTCTTCTTCACCCATGTCTAGAACCATGAAGTCGGTAGGGGCATAGTGATCATGTATTCTTACCATAATATCTTTTGCTATCCCCTCCGGGAATCGGATTGATTGGTCCACCATCTATAATTGCATATAGGTAGGGAACAAAGGTTCATCACCGAATAAATATTCATACGTTACCTTGGACATTATGTTGACCCCCAATCCAATGTCATAGAAGGTTTTGTGAAATATTCTTTGTCCAATGGTACACTCAATCGTTGGTATATCAGGATCATCTTTCTTGGCAAGGAATTGTGAAGCGAGGAGATGGTCGTACTCTGATCTGAGTGTGTTGATTATATTGATTGTCTCTTCATGTGGTTGCCTGGCTTTGTTCTTCCTCCTTCTTCGGTTCTTCTTCTTCTTGGTCATTGTTGTCTCTTCGAGCAGGTATGCCTTTTGTGGATGACTAGGAGATTGCAATATATGATTTTTGAAAGAAAACTTCTTCTTTCTATCCTTGATCAAGAAACAGATCTTGGCACTGTCCGTTTAGATGATGGCTTTTACGGTGCTTAGGAAAGGTCGGCCTAAAATAATGGATGCCCTTACATCTCCACATGTTTCCAAAACCACAAAGTCTACGGGAACATATGATTGCCCCACTCAAATAATAGCATCTTCAAGAATTCCCTTGGGGTAACAGAGTGAGTGATCTGCAAGCTGCAAATGCATATTTGTGTACAACAAAGTATCTCCATTAATTCGATCATAAATTACCTTAGGCATGATGTTGACACTTGCTCCGAAGTCAGAGACAACTTCTTGGAAAATGTGAGGTCCAATGGCGATGGGGATGATAGGTCTCCCTGGATCACCTTTCTTGTCAGGCAAGGTGTAATCTATCTACCTTCTCGTCGATGGCTCCGTGTAGTAGTAAGCTGCATTGTGAATATCGACAAGATTTGCAGTTTCTAGATCTTCCGATTACCCTAGAATCTTACCTTTGTCGGACGGAGGAACAACAGCCGCCAGCTGAGCTATTTGTGATTCTATCATTTTATTAAAGCTATACTGGTTCTTAATGGCAGAAGCAAAGCTATCCATTCTATTATTTATGTTCTCTAGAATTTTATCATTGGAAGCTACCTTTCTAGATAATCCCTCCATAATTTTGGATTAACCAGCAATTAATTCTCTCAAGGGTGGTTGATTGAAATTATTAAAATTATTACCTTGATACTTACCTTAATAATTACCTTGGTAGTTCGGTCTTTTTTGCTGGTTCCATCCTTGATCCTGCTGAGGACGAGAGTAATTGTTGTTGTTGATAAAATTCACATCCTCATGGGTCTCAGGATAGTTCTTCCCTAAATGCCCAGTGCTTCCACACACTTCACATGTCATGCGAGAATCATGAATGTGCATGACTTCTTGCTTCTCATTGGCTTGATCTTCAAGCTTCTTCATCAGCAGGTCCATCTTGGCAGATAGCATGTCTACTTCCTTGAGTTGATGTATACCTCCACCTCTTTTACGGGTTTGAGCACATTCTTCATTCCAGCCTTGGTTGGAGGCCATCTTCTCCACAAGAGTGGTCGCAGCTAGAAGTGTAAGTGACAAGAATGCACCTCCAGCAGCAGCATCCATGGTCTCATGGGTACTGTTGGTCAACCCGTGGTAGAACGTCTGCATGAGTAGCCAATTCTCCATCCCATGAAAAGGACATTCTAATATATAGTCTTGAAAGCGTTCCCATGTCTTAGGGATAGATTCATCATGTTGTTGTTGAAAACTTGAAATTCTTCCATGCAGAGCATTGGTCTTGCCCGTGAGAAAGAACTTTGCTAGAAAGGCAGTGGAACAGTTATCCCATGTAGTGTTTCTATCTTTATTGGCATAGAACCATTGCTTTGCCTTTCCCAAGAGTGAAAATGGGAAAAGGTGAAGTAGTATGTCATCCTGGGTTACTCCTTTGATAGTGAAAGTGCTGCAGATCTCTAGGAAGTGATGAAGATGTGCACTCGCATCTTCATGTGCCTTTCCACAAAACTGGTTTGCTTGCACCATATTGATGAGAGCTGGCTTAAGCTCGAATCCATTATCTCCGACATTGACTGTCGGTCCAGTATGAATGTTGGCCATAGTTGGAGCAGAGAATTCACGGAGAGTCCTATTAGCCATGGCTTCAAAGTCTAGTGTTAAGCTTCGCCTTATATGGTTGTCTTCGGACTTTAACGCTGAGACTTTCTTGAGCTTAGCTCTGGTCTTCCTGATTAATGCTTCTGGATCTTCAACGTAATTTGTCGAAAGGTCAAAACCGGTCATACATTACCCTGCATAAGATACACAAGTAGACAAAACAAGGGTAGGCCTGTTTGAGCAGAGGCCAATGGTTATCTCGATCCCATCAATAAGTATAAGTTTATCAATACTTCCTTTGCTAGTTATCTTTCCCGGCAACGACGCCAAAAATGCTTGTTGGTATTTCTTAACGTGTCACTTGTTTAATGTACTTAGCCACCTATCATAAACCTATATCCCTAACTTTACTAGGTTGTCATCCCTAGTGTTGATGCAGATATATTTGTTGGTACTACATAGTATTACTACTAGAATAACACTAAGCAGTTCTTTATTAATTATGTGACTACAGAGAATATATATAAATCTATGAACCTAAAGTATCCGCAAGCGCACAAATAATATACCATTGTAGTATTTTACCCGAGAGTATTCCATGTATCATTATTTATATTTTTACCACTAGGAAGGTCTAGCATGGATATGTATTGATAACTTATACTATTGAAGGAGAAATAAACCATAACCAATGTTCTACTCATAATAGGGATAAGTCATAGGATAAGATATGTATATAATATGTAATAATAATGATAAATCACTCAGAGTACTCCTTTCTATAGCATTAGCATGGTCAGATATAATATTAGAGGAATAATTCCTAAGTCATTCTTAGTTACAAGTCAACGCATACATTTGATTAGTGCAATTATACCTAGTAATCATGGCTAAGATCATCATCATATCTATACCTAAGGGATATTACTAAGGAGGATTGAGGGCAGAGCTCATTCTACCTTTGTAATCAGACTCTACGTGCACCTATATTCGGGGAGTGAACTACAAAGAATTCAACGGGAGTGTCATATCCATGATCTACCACATGACCTAGAATATAGGGTGTATCCGGAGGTAAACAACGTATAAGCACCACGCTTACACAATGTCGACCACCCACCCCGTGTACATCAGAGTGAGTGTTATACGAACTTATGCATAAACATAATGATAAACTAGTTATAATAAGTATATAATCAAAGTAGACGCTGAACATCATAATGAAGAACATGAATAAGATGAACACTGAGATTGTCATAACAATTGTAACTAGCATATAAAAATAATGGAGAAACAAAAGAGAGAGGGGGTACAAAGATTATATCGAACCACGCTCTTGACAAGATCAGGAATCCAAGCGAAGTCATGCTTGCCTCCCTCTAGATCTATCCTAACTAGCTATGCTACGGAGGAGGAGGAGCTCTGAGGAGATTAGGGTTTCTGTCTTCTCAAATGACTTGATGACTTCTGATATACCTGGGGGAGAGGTAGGGGCTGGATTATATGGCCCTGAGGGTCCAACGTGAGCCCTTAGATCAAACCGACTTAAGCAGCGGCCTAGATGCATCCTCAAAGGCTGTGGGAGACCGACATACGAAGCTGACTGACAGGTGGGCTCAGGGGGGTCAGGCGGCCCCACCTGTAGGCCGGGCAGCCCCACCTGTCAGAGGGTGGCCCTTCGCTTCAGTGACGTGGCTTCTGGACCCTTCTAGAGTCTTCCCACGTAGGTACCGTGGTGAAACTCTGTATTTTCCTTTGACAATTAGGTCCTTCTTGGCGGTTTTCTGATTAAACCCTGCTGGAAACACAGATTCACCAAAACTCATCGAATTTATTAGTTTAAATACCTAAACATTCGTTGGTGATTATATTTATGCCCTTATACATGTTTAATTGACAGTTTAAATTGGTTGTTAACTACCGTCAACACCTGCACATAGCGGAGTTCTGCCATGAGGGCTTCAGTCTCATCATCGAGATTCTTGCTGGCCGCCCATGCCTTCACCATGCCAGCTGTGGCAGGGGCTAGTGCCTTGATCAACACCCACTACGCCGCGCTCATTGCGTAATTCATCATCCTTACCATTCACACTGGTTTTGTTACTTCCTGAAGGCAAAGGCACATGCATTTGCAATATGTCAATGCAAATAGTCAGAAACACATTATTTGACATTTTTTAATATATATGGACTTCTGAACGTTGAAATGTAATTGCACATACAGGCTTTTAAAAAACAAATAAAACTGTCTTTGCTATTTTGTTGCCTTTATTAATGTTCACGAAGCTATGTCAATTTCTTCTTACTTATGTAGTGATGGCTCGTGTAACTAAGCATAGTATTGTCATATACAAATAAGTGTTTCAAAGAATATAAAGCTCAGAATGAAGCCCCTAACTCCTAAAGGATGCAATAAACACCATAATTCGAGAGTTCAATGGACATTGCATTTGAAGTCTGAAGTCTCTCAAGTAGTCCCTATTGTAAGTTTATGTATTATTTCAACTAGCTAGCTAAAACCCCAATTTCAAAATTTAATGTGTAACTATTTTTAGTCGTCTAGCATTAACATTGTTGTACGACGCCATTCACCTATCTAGGTCTGCCCATGGGGACAATCAAACCCAGAATTGAGGACTTTACACCGATGATGGATCCTATAGAGAGAAGACTCTCTGCATGCTCGGTCTGGCTGTCTTACTCAGGTCGGTTGGAGATGGTTAATTCAGCAATAACGCCTATCACAACCTATTCCATGTGCACTATTAAACTTCCGAAAGGGGTCACTGACAATGTGGATAGAGCTAGGAAACAGTGCCTCTAGAGAGGCAATGATATTCAGAAGAAGGGTGGAAATTTGGTAGCTTGGGAAGTTGTGATGAAACACAAGGAGAAGAGTGGGCTTGGAGTCATCAATCTCCGTCTCTAGAATGATGCCCTCCTTCTAAAGCAGTTGGCCAAGTTCTACAACAATGTTGACATCCCATGGGTGCAGTTGATCTGGAGCAAATACTATGTGGACAAAGTGACGCACAAGGCGAGGGAGGTCGGCTCCTTCTAGTGGAAGGACGTTCTTCATCTCCATGTGATCTTTCGCAACATAGCCAGGTGTGAGATAGATGATGGTGCCACTATGTGTTTCTGGGTTGACCCGTGGTGTCGGGGTCATAACCCCGGGGTGTCTCAAGGCATCGATTAGTTAGCAGGCCGCATGGCCCACAACGCAACAGTCAGCAAGGGCCCAAACAACCGAGGCCCAGCGAAAGCCGAGCAGAGCAGGCTAGGCGCTGAGGCCAGGGGTGTTCACGACCCCTTCCTCTAGCACTGGTCACGCGATGCTCAGATGCGCGACCTCTCCTCCATCATGACCCCTAAAAGTCAAAGCATACCGCCAGACGAACCTGCTCTGACAGGGGCGAGCATGCCGCACCGATCCCTCAAAGACCGGTGTGACGATAGTCACCTCGGTCCAGTCGGACACCATCTCAGTGCCGTGTCACACCGATAAGACAACACCGCACAGCGGTGCCATACTGCTCTCTAAGACTTTTTATGTGATGTGGCGCTTTTTAAATGACAGAAGGAAGAGAGCGAGAAACCGGATTAGACATGGCGGGCAGACCTCCGGCTGCTAGCCTGCTAACACTACTTCTGAATTGCAGCAGCCACTAGCCGCCCTCACATCTCCTCCTAAGATTCCTCCATACGAGCAAGCCATCGCTCTTGTCGCAGTTCTAGCGCTGTGTTGGTCTGCCTAATATGCGTCTTTCTTCGTTTATACTACGGATTAGTACAGTATCAATCATCTGGAACCAGTCAAGTGTCAAGTCTTTCTATTTTGTAATTTTAGTAGCCTTATACATTACTCTTCACATGATTCCATTAAACAACTGGATATAGGACTGGTCGTTAATCTTCACCTTAATCATGTGTGTGCTCACTGCTCAGAACACATGGAAATGTGTACGTGTGATTATGTCATTCCTAGCTAACTGAATGTGCACGTGCCATTTGTCCTGATGCCATTTTTGGCCCTGTTCGCTTTAACTACTTCAGCAGTACTTTTAGTGTTTTCCTCCACAACAAATCAGCATAAGCATCAACATAAACCAAATTTCAGCAAAACGAACAGGAAAAACTAGTCATGTGCTCTTGTTTAATCATAGGAAAAGATGTGCCAGCATGTAATTGGATATTTCCAAGATCTAGGTTTTAATTATTAGGCAAAACTAGTCCATCAACCCATGCTATCGCACGGGTTAAAATTTTAGAAGATATAAGTATTAGATATTGTTTAATACATATGACTAATAAAGAATTATTTATTTTAAATTACATGTTTTTTCTCTTTATTTATTTTCCAACATAATAGCTACTCATAATCTATATCCAATTATCATAAACTTATTATAATAATTTTTGTGAACAGATTGATCTATATATTTTTTCATTTATGTTCATGTTTTTCTTTACATGACACCTTTGTATATTTTAAATATACAATTAATTTGAAACCTTACCATTAACTACGGTGGCTCTTGTTGCATTATATATCTTACGAAGTCATGAATATGAATTTTGGTTTAAATTTTATTCTTATTGATTGATACAGATTATTATATTTTATCCTCGGTTTAAGTTAAAATTCTTGTGCTAGCTTATTGTATCTTTTATTAACTCTTTTTTTTTTGCACTTTTTGGAATAAGGATTTTAGGTGGTAGAGCACGTTCTTAAATACTATAGTATCATAAGCAATCATTTGAAACCTGCACCATGTTGCTTAGCATAAATGCTAAAGCTTGAAGTGAGATGTCGGATAGGGGTAGCAGTGCTAAAGATTTGAGGGGATATTTAATTTTTCTAATAATGAGATGAGAATTGGGTTACGTAGACTATCTATTATAACAAGGATGAAATGGATAATTATATGCAAATTTAGGTCTACTTTAGATCATATTTCTTGATGGCATAGTTGGGTAACTTAAACATAGAGGCATTGGTTACTTTATGTTGTTCTACGCAATAGCAAAGGTGGATAATTATTTAGAAAATAAAATAGTTCTAATAACTATTATTATCAATGGTGATTATGTTATTATACCAAATTGATGGTCAGATCTTTCTAATTTTTGTGATATTTTCTAAGATCTATATATTGTTTCCTATCGAGTCTTGAATCCATTGGTCATACTCCATTGGGGACCTCTAGTTAAAATTTATAGTATTTATCTTTTTCTTGCATGAAATTTGTATTTAGTTGAAACATATTCTTAAGATATATAAGCTCGTGTTGCGTCTCTTTTTGTGACTTCATGAATTTATAGTTTGCCTTTCAACTTTTAACGTAGTTGTTGCAAAATTTTCCACTTGGTATGTAAGAACTCTAGTATTTTTTATCTTTTATTCAAAAAATATTATTAAAAGAAATTAGGTCTTAGTACTATTTTTTTCCACATGTTAATTTGAAACTCAGCTTGCACCCTAGCACTAGATATTTTAAATTTGTTGTATCACATGATTATATGTGTAGCATTGTTTTAAATATCATAGAGTGCTTAAAATTAAATTACCAATATTGAAGTGACACAATGTTTCAGTCAAAATGTACAAATTTATTTGAATAACAACTTATAAAAAATTATTATCATGGAGTATCAATATAAATTAAAGTTAATTGTGAGTGTTGTTGTTATGTGGTTTGTTAAATGAATATTTTCCATGCTTCATAAGCTATTAAAATAAATATTTATCGTAGGTATACATGTTAACTTGGTATATACATGGTGAAACATAACAATAAGGTTATTTAAAAAAATATTAGTTTATTTTCTTGTTAGTGTTTACATGTAGATTTGAGTGATATTTTTGTTTATTTTTTTATAACAGCTGAGTTAGATACAAATAAAGGTAATACTTTGTATTATCTTTCATAATAATATATATGCGTGTAGGTTGAATGCAAACTTAGGAGGTTACTTTGTTTTGTCTTTCATAATGACAAAGATGGATAATTTATAAAATAGTTATGGGTATTTTAAATTATCTTTCATAATAGTAGATGTGTGTAATTTAGATATAAAGTTATAGGGTTACTTTAAATTATCTTTTTATAATAGCAAAGATGGTTAATTTAAATGCAATGTTATGAGGTTATTTTGAATTATGTTTCATAATGACAAAGGTGTGTAATTTAGATGTAAATTTAGGGGGTTGTTTGAAGTATCTTTCATAGTGACAAATGTGGGTGATTTACATACAAATTTAGGGGGCTATTTTGAATTATCTTGCATAATGGCAAAGGTGGTTAATTTACATGCAAAATTAGGGGGGTATTTTATATGTTTTTCATAATGGCAGATGTGAGTAATTTTTATTCTAAATTATGATATATCCAATGGCTATTATCAGCGATGATGATTGGAGCCTACTAAATTAAAGACTAGATGTTTCTGATTATCATGAGAATTTCTAAGATTTATCTTTTTGTCTAGCGCGTCTAGTGAGAAGTAATGTGGTGTCTCCGTTGGGGCTCTAATTAGTAATACTAATAAATGAATATTTTCCATGCTTCATAAGCTATTAAAACAAATATGTATCCTTGGTATACATGTTAACTTGGTATACATGGTGAAACATAACAATATGGTTATTTAAAAAATATTGATTTATTTTCTTATTAGTATTTACATGTAGATTTGAGAGATATTTTTGTTTATTTTTTATAACAGCTGAGTTAGATACAAATATAAAGGTAATACTTTGTATTATCTTTCATAATCATATATATATATATATATATATATATATATATATATATATATATATATATATATATATATATATATATATATATGTAGGTCTAATGCAAACTTAGGAGTTTACTTTGCATTGTCTTTCAAAATGACAAAGAAGAAGATATGTGTCGGCAGCATAAGAAGAATAGATGACACTCCATCAACTGTTATTTTCACACATTCGATCCTTAATAATGTGCTTAAATTTGCAGAAACACTTTAAATCCACTCAGGAATACGCAGCAGAGTGAGCATGCAGCAAGGATGATGCAGGAGCATGATGAACATGAACAAGAACGAACGTGGCTACTTCAACAATGTCTTATTGGTTGGTTCCTGATTCTTTCATTTTTGTCCTATTAATTGACTGTGAAAAATAGTTGCAATTGTGTGCAGAGTGTATATATCTTGGAAATGTTATCTTGATGACCGTATTTAGTTTGATTGAGATGAACGGGCAATATTCCAATGTACGGCGACACACTAGATACATTTATCGAGTGAGCCATGGTCGTCCTCCGGGGTTCGGGTGTCCACCTGCACATACACCAAGGCCTCTAGACTAGACCCCTCAGTGCTTCCAAACTGTGATGCTGCAACTCATTGTTTCTAGTTGTATAACAAATTCAGTTTGTTAGGAATTTTGAAAGAAGTTTATGTCATTCTTATGTATTATGGCCATTTTACTAAGTAAGGCATTAACATGCTAAAGTTCATCTTACGGCAGTTTGTTGGCTTTGTGGTTTCAGTCGTGTGCGTTTTCAGTTCAAGTTCAGTAGGGTTTTTTTTTTGGGTGCATAAAAAAATTATGTTACCAAATGTCATAGAATTAATAACAAGAGACGAATAGACATATCTTTTCAATTTCCATAGTGTGATTGCCCGGTTAAAAGGCTGGACAAGGGATATATAATCCCGGCCTAAATTGACAGCTATTTCGAGTGCTCATGTTTCCCAAAAACAAAGGGAAATTAGCAATTACCTTCGTCTACTTGGCTTTACCATCAATGTATAACACCTCCAGAGTGTAGGACACAATCAATGAATTACCGGATTAATTACCGAGTGTGGGCCTAAAAACACTCGGGTTGAATCTGTACTTTCCAGGCTAAATGGTCCCACATATTATCCCGGCTAATTACACCGGAGAGAGGAAGTCGAAGTGTGGGCTCTTAGGAAAGGATCTCTATCTCGTATGTTTGGCCAGTCCCCGAGTATTCACGTAAAAAAAATGAAAGAAGTCGGGAAAAGGTGGTGTACGTACAGATGGCGGAGACGGGAGCTCCTGCTAGAGGAATGCAGAAGCTTGGATGTTGCGCAGACCGCGAGAGTGGAGGCAACAAATTACAGCAGATGTGCGAAGAAGTGGGCGGCTCAGGTGAGGTGGATGACGGTGGATCGACTCGTCGCCGAGATGCTGGTGTGGGAGCCGGCCGCCGTGATCCTCCGACGAGCTCACCTCCAATAGGACGACGACGTGAGTTGGATACCTCGTACACAGGCAAAAAACAAAGGCAATACGTATAGTGCTGCATGCGCGACCGTGAATCGAAGTGGAGAAACTAGAAAGAGATGTGGGCCATGTGGGATTGGCCTTGCTCAAAGCCGCAAAGCAAACATAAGACACTAGTTGAATACCTCGTACACATAGCAGCGAGAGCTTGGCCGCTCCTTCTCCAGCAAGCGTGCCAGCATCCGCTTTAGCCTTTAAAACTGTGGCGGGTGGTGGTGTAGCATACAGTAGCACCGAAGTGGTGGTCATTTCCCTGCTCGAGAGCGGCCCTCCAGATGCCGACAGGCAGATTCGCAATTAACCTTTAAAAATATTATTTAAAAAAAATCGTGGTCATCTGTGCCTCCAGCAGCATCGGATCCTCCCACGCCTCTGACTGCCATCGGGATCGGGTCCCTACTACTTGAGCCTGGAACTAAAGACGATACTGTTCAAAGTGAAAGTGCTACTCCACGGGCCTCACCAAATCGAACTGAATTGTGCGTCGTCATTATATATCGTTAACAGGAGCTCGAGCTGGTAGTACGTCCTGAAATGTGGCAGGTGTCTCCTGACCGTTGGCCATTGGCTCTCAACAGCCGTGAGGGCGCCATGCACACGAGAACGGACGTGGGGGCGTGATTTGCGGTGCGACGCCCGAGTCCTGAGAACGGACGTGGGAGCACCATGCCCGCTGACGTGGCTGTGTTGTGTAGACCGTCCCTCCAGCCCCGCGACCGCCACAGGGCGTAATAAAAACTATATATATGAACATAATGAACCCTCCTCTAAAAATGTCTACTTTTAGGATTTTTTTTATTTTTAACACTTTTTTTAAACTATTTCTAAAATTGACACTGATTTTTTTTTTCAAATCTAACACTTTTGGTCGCGCCTATTGCCACGGCGCGGCCAAACAACGCTGTCGCACCCAGCATGGCGGCGCGGCAAAGGCGATGGCGTGGCAGGGGCACGGGCCCTAACCGGCTGACGTGGCAGGCGCTGTCGTGCCGCCTATCTTGGCGCGGCAGTGCCGTGCCATCGCCCACGGCGCAGCAGGTCCGACTTACTTCATGCTTGTTTGGACACACAAACTCCAACGTATTCTTAGAGTTTATCACAGCTCGATCTTCACAATAGCACAGAGGAGGTTCCTCGTGTCGTCTAACTACGGCTAAATGCTTCTCCTCCTTTGTCATTGGCGAGGGTTAGAGGGAGGTGGAACCCACCGCTCATGTCTTCCTCTACACCAATCGTCGAAAAGGAGGTACCTTGGGTCAAACGTGTCCCGACCGTCGATCCACTGAAAGAAAAAGCACCTCTCATTTGCCTACACAACAAGATTCCAATAAAATATTAGTAACCTAGTAACACAAATGAAGAAAAAACATACGAAAATAATTACTTACATTAAAACGACTGCATGTGTAGAAGCAACGAGCCGCTGTGTCTGGATGTCTCGATTGAAACACGTCGGTCGGACGACTACAGTCACAGTTAGGGACAGGGAGGTCAGGAGGGACGGGGGCATCTTTGCTAGACGCGTCGGGGTACAATTCTCTAGAACGACCCCGTTTTCGCCACAACTGCTCCTGATACATGTCTTGCATCTAATAAAACGGTTGTAATTTAACATCAATCAAAACATCGCAAATTAATGTAAAGAAGAACCATTTGCATTACAACTAAAATAATACCTCACACTAAATACGGTAACATGATTCTAACTAACTAATTAACCTTAACAATGACCCAACAGTGCGACGAGAATGGACTGCAATGCTACCATGTCTTTTCAGTGGCGCACACATGCAACTGGCAGTCTGGCCAAGTGGCCATGGACCCTGCCTGCGCCCAGCGGACTGCAATGCTACCATGGCTTTTGTTCACTTGCAATTGGCAGTCTGGCGTCTCGCCATGCTCAAGCTACCTGAGCTTTATGTCGTGCACTCTGACGTTCCCAAACCAAAGGTAGCCCGTAGCCTGCTGCTGTGAGACAGAGCAGAGGACGAGACAGGCAGCGATGCTCCCTCCGTCCTTTTTTTTTAAGACGACACGGGGACAAAAAGTACCCACCTAAGGCCTGGTTTAGATGTTGCATTGCGATTGTAATTTGACTGTCCAGCGGTGTCTTTTTTTTTGTTTTAGCTGCATTTCTTCGCGTCACTTGATTCCTTGCATCCCTAGGACCCAAATTAAATGAACACATCTTAAGGCACATGTTAGGACACGGTTAACGCGTGACCGGGCGCGCTGTTGACCAAGCGCGCGACCCCGTCCACATGCATGCCATGGTGGCATGCGCCCCCCGACAGCCCCGTCTGCTTGCCCTCCCACGTTGCAAATCTGGACAGGGTTGCATGCGTTCCGACAGCCTGCTTGCGCACGATCTCCCACGCGACAAAAACGAAAAAACGCAAAAACATTTTATTCAAATTCCTATAACTTTTAATTATTAACATGTAAAACTATAGTTGTACAATTTGGTGGCAAATTATTGCAACAAACCTAAAAATAGAAGCTGTTGCACAAGCTGAGGGCAAATTCTTTTGTGACAACTTATATGTGCAATGGCTACCTTTTGTGACACTTTATACATTATAGGTGATGCAACTAATATAAAGAATTTAGTAAGGCATTCGAACGTAAAAGATGACTGAAAGCTAAAACTAAAAAAATAAAAACTTGACTGAAAACTAAAAAAATAAAAAAAAAGACTGAAAACATGGAAATAGGAACTGAAAAATACAACAATCAAAATAATAGGTGAAATAAAAATGAAATTGACAACCACCAAAAAAATTGAAATTAAAAAAAAAAAGAAAACTAAAGCAGACACAATAAAAATTGAAAGACGAAAAGCACGTGTGTCCAGCTCATTGAAGGCCTTTAATGTGATTATGCTTCAGCGACGAGGAATAGATGGCAGCGTCATAAGCTTTCTTCGCTGCACTTGGCGCCATTCCCAACTTCTTCATAAGGTGTCGCACCGAGTAAGCGGGTGTTTGTTTCTCCTCCTAACCTTTAGTTGCTGTTCCATCGGATATTTGGACATATACAAAGAGTATTAAATATAGACCAATTACGAAACTAATTGTACAGTTTGCGACTAATTTGCGAGACGAATCTTTTAAGCCTAATTAGTCCATGATTTGACAATGTGTTGCTACAGTAAACGTGTGTTAATGATGGATTAATTAGGCTTGATAAATCCGTCTCGTGGAGTACTGACGGATTCTGTAATTTATTCTTTTATTAGTATCCGAACACCCCATACGACACACTCACGTGACACCTCCTAAATTTTAGTCGTCGAATCCAAACAGCCCTTACCCACGTCCGGGGCGGTTCATCAACCCTGCTCCCATGAATTCTGAGCGTGGGCCATCGTCATGCGGCCCCATTTGCTCAGCCTGAACGACATGCTGGCTCACTCAATGTGCTCCCTGCTCACTGTGGCGGGCGGTGGTGTAGCATACAGTAGCACCGAACTGGTGGGCCTTTCCCTGCTCAGGGTGGACAGGCCTATCGGCAATCCCACGGCCGATATTACATGTCGGCCCTCCAGCTGCCGACAGGGGGGCTGTCGGCCTTCCATGGGCCGACAAGTGTCACCTACACGTGTGTGAAGAACATAGGGCTGGCACGGACGTGCGACTGTGATGCGTGTAACATGCTCGGACCATGATGCTAACTTTGTCGTTGGGTGCGTGTGCGTCGGCCTAGTCATTTGCACATCTCTGGACTACAGTGGCCAAGTGATTGAGTTACTAAGTGTCCGAGTAACTAACCGGTCAAGTGCCAGAATAGCTAATTGCTTGAGTGGCCGAGTCACTGAGTGGTTAAGTCATTGAGCGCCGAGTGATCAAGTGATATCAATAATGATGTCTCATTAACAAAATAATTTGAAAACCATATCTTACTTGAATAATAAGACGTCAAGCATTATTATAATCTTAAACACGTGCGTGCCGGACGTGCTTGGGTACCAGTAATAAATAATAAAATAGAAAAGTGTTAGAGAATATTATATGATTTAGCTATAGATTTCTCTCTCAAATTAATCCATGGTTCGTATGTAATCTCAATTCTAAACATAGATGAAAATAACAAAAAGTTTTTTTGGCTAGGCGTGCATGTCATACGCTAGCACCATCTATCTAGCATATAGGGGCGATAGATGGCGACGTCAAGCGGATGGCTCCACGAGGACAACGCTGGAGCATATTCCGTCTGTCAAAAAAAAAAAGTTACAAGTCTCGTGCCGGTCAAGCTTTGTTAACTTTGACTAAGTTTGTATCCACAAATAAATTTATTATAAAAATACATTTAATGGTATATCTAATGAGATTAATTATGTGCCATAAGAATAATATTTTTTATAAATATTTGTTTAAAGTTAAACATGTTTGACTTCTCGGGAAGCAAAAATGACACTTTTTATATATGCGACAGAGGGAGTACTATAGAAAAACATGTCTACTCAGCACTTGGGTGTTTTAGAAATACCTAACACTCGGGTCTTAGATGCCCCTAAGACGCCTGGTTGAGAACAAAAACAAAATCGAGTATTTCTAATCCATAAAACACTCGATTGTTAGGAGCACCGGCTCAAAATCAAATAAATAAAAAATGAATTCAAAATATAGATAATCAAATTAACCAGATATTTTCTATGAATTGCAAAGTGAAAGATCTCTAAGTGACTCAAAATTAGAAATATAGACAAAATCATTACAAAAATTAAATTAAAGAAGATACGTATTATCAAACTAAGCAGATATTTTCTATAAATTATGGATGAAAAGATCTCCATTTGGGTTCAAAATTAGACATACATACAAACATATAACAGAATTAATAAAACATATGCTTGAAACAAAACAAAGTATATTCATATAGGTATCTAGTTACAACAATTCTCTATAAATTATATCAAAATAATCATTGCGAATTTAATATAAGTATTGTGTAAGGCCCCATTTGGATATATGGGCCAGTTACTATCTAGCTCGATCACCACTCATGCATTGTCTATAAACTATAATATTTTCAACAAACACAACTTCAATTCGCTCCTTCCATAGGTTCCCATGTCATAAGCAAGATGAGTGAACTCAATCCCTTCTTTGGAAATTGGAACATCCTCTGTGTATGCTATGCTCGATCACCACTCATGCATTGTCCTGGTTGGACTCCAGTTAGTTGGTTGGAGCTGTGGTAAGAATCCAAGAAGCAATTGTCGCTCAGATTTTTTTTTAAATCGGCATTCGGCCATTAGGTGGTGACTGTCTCGTGGCTGCACCGACGACATAGCGGACAATGCTTGTTGTTCGGCCATCCTCTGCTTTCCAACATCTATTTTGGACGATCAACCACGCAAAGAATTTGCATTTAGGCGGCTGCCAGGCCTTCCAAATGATGGTTTTGTCAGCGGCGGAGCCACGTTGAGAATTATGATTGAGAGGCAAAGTTATAAGGCCTAAGTTTTGTACCCGATCTGCACCCACAGGCCAACAGCTCCGGCAAGCAAGAGAGGCCAACCGTTAGCAGGCCAGTCCATCTAAAAATAGTCCATCGCTCAGCCTTCAGCCCATGCACCACAAGACTAGATCCCAACATATCCGTCTTGCCACAAAGGGATTTTGCATGGCTACCCAAGCTTTGTCAGGCCACTTCCATTCATGCCACAATTATCGTAGGCACAACGCCCATGCAAATTCGTCCAAATGAAGGATACCTAGCCATCTTGTTCAATTGGAGTGCAGGCTCGAGTCCAATTGACCTTGCATTTTTCACCCGTTATTTGTTCAGATCTAGTCCACACAAAGCTGTTTCCCTGCTTGTCCTGGGACTCTAACATTTCCTTTGGCACTTTCAACGTGGTTAATAAGAAATAGAACAATGGAGAGTGAGGATAGATTTAACGATAATGCTATGACTCGAACGTCCGACGTTTCCGGAGGCGGCAGATAACGATTGGCTGCGGCGCCCGAGCGTCCTCCTCCATTCATCTCTCCACGGCCTTATCCGCTCGTCGCACCGTCCGCTCATTCCCACGCCGCCTCGCTCCCTCTCGGACGCGCGCCTACTAGCGACGCAAGGCTCCGCCGCACCGCGCACCCGATCCCACGTCATTGCTCCCCATCCGCTCGCACGCGCCCCGTGGCTTGAGCGCCTCTCGCCCCTCCCGTCGCGCATATCGCCGGCTCCCTCCCTGGCCGGTGGTGACGCCCTCACCCACCTTGGCGTCCTCCTGCCCCATTGCGGCATCCTCCTCCCCTACCCCGGCGGCTCCTTCCCCCACACCGGCGGCTCCTTCCCCCACCCCGGCGTCCTACTCCCCCACCCCGGCTGCGCCGCCCCTCCCCCTCACACCGGCGTGCTCCCCCCACTGGGAGCCCCCAATGCTCGCAGATCCGGTGGCCATGGCGCTCCCCGCGCCAGCCTCTCTCTCTCCCTCCTATGTTGCAAGTGTATGTTTCAATTGTTTCAGACGTTTCAGAGGTATGTTACAGTTGAATTATATGGATGTTGCAAAAGTAGATCGGGGGGTGTTGCATATGTTGCAAGTGTTTTCAGAGACATATTGCAAGCGTTTTGTTCGAAATATTTCATCTGTTCCTAGACGTATTGTTTCAAGCGTTTGATCTGAATGTTGCATATGTTCTACACATATGTTGCAACAGTATGTTCCAAAACGTTTCATTTGTTTTAGTCTTCCGTTGCAGCAAGTGTTTTCTTGTTGCAAGTTACAAGTGTTCTATCTGGATGTTGCATATGTTTCACACATATGTTGCAATTGTATGTTGCAGATGTTTCATCTGTTTTTGAGATGTATGTTGCACTCAAATGTTTCATGTTGCACGTGTTTCATGCTGTTCGGAGAGTCAGGGGCGTCAGGGAATGGGGCGTGGCGAGCCGGTGGACGTGGCGTGCGGTGGCGGCCCACCGGGGGTGCGCCTGCTGGGGCGAGGCGAACGGATGGGGATTGGGGCGGGGGGGGCGTGTCAGGCGTGCGGGGGTGGGGGCGTCCGATGGAAGCTGGGCCCACGTGCATGTGTGTTGGAGCGGAGGGGTTGCGGACGGGCACGTGGGCATGGTAGAGCAGCAGCGTAAGCGGGCGTTCGGACGTGCCCTGTCGGTCTGGACGTCCGGGCGCTAGGCGTGCCGTAGATTTAACCAGTGTTGTACGACTAGCCGGACCCATGCTCTTGCCTCGCCAACCTACTAAACTTCCAGCTGATTTGTCCATCAAAGGTTGAAAGTCAGCATTGTGCATTGTGCATTGTGCATTGTGCCGACTCATATTTTGGCTTTCAATAGACACCTTGAACTTTCTACAAGATCAAATATGGGAAACAGTCAAGAGGATCAGATGAAGTGATCGACCACTTTCAAGATGAGCTATCATAGAGGCGATGACCAAATAGGTGGCTCATGCAGTGCCAACATATGCGATGAGTTGCTTTCGGCTTCCACCATATTTGACACGGTGGCTCAAGAAATATACGGTGCTTTCCAGCCAGACAGTGTTGGAGAATGCTCCAGCTCCAGTGCAGTGCAGCAAAGGAATAATCCTTATTACACGTGTGTGAAGAACACAGGGCTGGCACGGACGTGCGACTGTGATGCGTGTAACATGCTCGAACCGTGATGCTAACTTTGTCGTTGGGTGCGTGTGCGTCGGTCTAGCCATTTGCACATCTCCAGACTACAGTGGCCAAGTGATTGAGTTACTAAGTGTCCGAGTGACTAACCGGTCGAGTGCCAGAATGGCTAATTGCTTGAGTGGCCTAGTCACTGAATGGTTAAGTCATTGAGCGCCGAGTGATCAAGTGATATCGATAATGATGTCTCATTAACAAAATAATTTGAAACCCATATCTTACTCGAATAATAAGACGTCAAGCATTATTATAATCTTAAACACGTGCGTGCCGGACGTGCTTGGGTACCAGTAATAAATAATAAAATAGAAAAGTGTTAGAGAATATTATATGATTTAGCTATAGATTTCTCTCTCAAATTAATCCATGGTTCGTATGTAATCTCAATTCTAAACATAGATGAAAATAACAAAAAGCTTTTTTTTGGCTAGGCGTACATGTCATACGCTAGCACCATCAATCTATCTAGCATATAGGGGCGATAGATGGCGACGTCAAGCGGATGGCTCCACGATTTTTTAATCCGCTATTTGTGCTTTTGCAAAGTGTGTGTGACGCACATAAACCACAGCACCTTGGTCTGGGTAGGGTGTGCTTACAAAAGGAGCACACTACCCTCCGGGCTTTCGTCTTAATGAGGCGGAGCCCCCGTGCTAAGAATCACGATGTGGCACTAAAGTATACATTATTGATTAATTCGCTATACCATATGGAACAAACGTTCTAGCTTCCCCACGTGCCAGGCCTAGAATGTTATCTTGTAGGTATCATTATCAGAAGGTGGTGGCTTAGCCCTTGAATTACATATACGCGTGTTGCAACAGGCGCATGTGAACTCATAGTCCTTTTTCTGCCTAGTGTGAGGTGGGTTAACCTGCTCGATCGGATCCTTGCTCCAATCATCAGCGGTGCATGCTGTGGCAGCTCCAACTGTTAAGCGAGAAAAGGGTGACCATCCAAATAGCATGATTTGGACCCACAGGGAAGAAAAGCGGCCTAGTTGTATGTGACACTCGGAAGAAACGTCACTAGCACGATGAGTACTTGCCCAAAGACGAGGAGTGAAAGCCTGTTTGGGACACTGATTCCGGCTTCTGAAGTTCTGATGCCTAGCAAGCCACGCTCCACACAGAAGGAGAAGAGTGGCGTGACCCGACCACCTACGTAGTGCAGATGCAGACCGCCCTGCCTCCCGCACAGCGAGTCAGCGACGCTGCAGGCGAAGCCGGCCAGGCAGGCGGCTGCAGCCGGCCTACAGCGCAGGTGACAAGCACGACTGCACAACCGCGCCGCATGGCGCACGGGCGCAGGCATCCATCGGCATCGCCGGTCACGGGACCAGCAGATGCTGCCACGCCGTGGTGGCTGGTGGGCACGCGCGCACCGGCAGGGGACGCCGTGGTAGTCTTTTCCGTGGCGGCTTCCGCGGCGGATCGCCTGGTCCAGCACCAGCAGCGGCGCACAGCAATAGCGGGAAGCTGCTGGGACTGGGAGATTGATGCCAAAAGGATTTGACGCAGGCGCCTGTCTTTTTCTTTTCAGCCACAGACGCCTCCTAGTAGGCCACCGCTGTTGTTCGAGGGGCGGGGCGGCCTCGCTTTGCTTTCGATTCCATGCACGCACGGTCCACACAGCATCTCCCCTTTTGCTGTGGTTGCGTGTCTCAAGGATGAAGGTTCAGAAGCGGTGGGGCGACGCAGGTCACGCCGGAATGTCTCGCCGTTGACCGCGGTTGCGTCCCGGTTTCTCTGAGGGCAGCAAGTCAGCAACTAGCAAGGTACGACTGCATGTTCTGCCCAGTATGTCCCATCGGAGATTTCTGAATAAACCGTGCACTTGCGCACGCACAGATGACATGCCATGAGATCACAGGCAAGCCAAGCCAGCACTGGTTACGTACACATGGAATGGAACTTCATCTACAGCTAACTCGGCACCGGTAGCGTGGTTAATTGGTCGCAGGTGAAGTATGGTGAGTCTATAATTATGAGAAAAATGATATTGTACGTGGGTGGGGACTAGTGCACCGCGCCCATTGAACCTCAACTTTCAGCAATCAGATAGTAGCATGACGAGCATCGCTCGAGTCATTACAATCGGCCGGTATTAAGCAATTCCAACGTTTGATTTGAATCGCACGTGCCATCCCGTTCTGTTCGGGCCCCGCGTCCGCTTCCGATCCGCTCAGCCCATCAAAGATCAGATTGACACTCCCAACTCGACAAATATCAAGGGTCCAGATCAAAGAAGCTATTTGTATTCAAACCGGACTAACGCAGGCGCTGACTTCGAATAAAACACAAGCACATCATGTTGAAGTGAGTGAGAGGGGAAAAAAGGCTGCTGTATAGCATATATTTGGACCTCTTTGCGTGCAAATCCCGCGCCTCGCTCTGCCCTCATTTCTGCATGCAAATGCACATGCACATCCTACCTTGTTGGCAATTTGACATGTATACAGCGCGTTTATATTACGGATAGCTACTACTAGTGCTACGTACTACCGTTCGCCTACACATTTCCTTCGTTGTCATATATCAGGTAGCGGCCCACGCCAAGCTAGCCAGGGAGTGGCACACTGGCATACCGGTCGGTACGAGATTTCACTGCTCTGTTTTCATCCCTTGTGGCATTGGTAGTTGCTGCTAAGTAGCTATATATCCTATCCTAACTTTGAGAAGTCAAAAGGAGTACTGGTACTATGGTAGACAGGTAGTAGCTGCTGATCCGTTCAATTATCACTCGGCTGATGATTCAGTGCATGTAATTACCGTGTGCGCTGCATCGAGCATCGACCACCTTGCTGCATTGGACACTGTCAGTAAGAGGACTCCTCCCGAATGGCAATATAATCATTATAAGGTCCATCTGTACGCTCGCAACAAAGGCTAGTTGGTGGCAATGGCAACGCACAGCAGCCAGTAGGATAGCAGGGTACAAGCCAAGGAGGCCTGGCAGTGGCACGGGTGCGGACTTCGTCGGACTTCTAGCACGATTTGACTTGGGACTTCTGACGGCACATGGCTGGTGGACCGGGTATTATACGGATCGGTGTGATTTGGTATCACCGGGTAGGATAGATGATTACTTTAGAGTCTTTTTAAATGTAGAGATAGAGATTCACTTCAACATGATGTCCTTGTTTTATTCGAATTTCGAAGTCAGCACCTGCGTTAGTCCGGTTTCAATACCGATAGCTTCTTTGATCTGGACCCTTGATATTTGTCGACACACGAGCTTGATATTTGTCGATATATTTGAGTTGGGAGTCAATCTGATCGTTGATGGGCTGAGCGGATCGGAAGCGGACGCGCGGGCCGGAACAGAACGGGCTAGCACGTGGGGAAAGCTAGTACGTTTGTTCCATATATGGTAGAGAATTAACGATCTATACTTTAGTGCCACATCGTAATTCTTAGCATGCGGGTTCCGCTTCATTAGGGCGAAAGCCCGGAGGTGGCGTGCGTAAGTTGCTGTGGTTTGTGTGCGGCACGCACACTTTGCAGAAACACAAACAGCAGATTAAAAAATCATCGGGTCATCAGCTTGACGTCGCCATCTATCGCCCCTCTATGCTATATAGATGGTGCTAGCGTATGACATGTACGCCTAGCTAAAAAAGCTTTTTGCACGTTTCAATCTTTTTTGTCTTTTTTATTTTCATTTTCATCTATTTTTAACTACAAGTATTTAGAATTGAGATTGCAAACAAATCATGGATATTTGAGAGAGAAATCTATAGCATATAATATTCTCTAACACTTCTATTTTACTAGTACCCCCGCACGAGTTTATGTTTACAATGCTTGACGTCTTATTATTCTATAGTAAGATACGGTATTTAAATTATTTTGTTAATGACACATGATGATTGTTTTCTTAAAATACCACTTCATCACTTGGTTGCTCCATAACCCGCTTAGTCACTCAAACACTTAGTAACTCAATCACTCGGCCGCTCATCCAATTAGTTACTTGGCAACTCACTCATCCGATCACTCGGTCACTCGCCCACTCGACCACTTAGTCACTCTGCCACTCAATCATTCAGATCATCTCCAATAGTTTCAAAACCTACCATCAATCTTGTTTTTTTTTGGCATGATTGAAAAAAGAGATATATATCTCTAACATTCCTTATCCCAACTACCGTGTCTCCGCACTCTCAATGCTGCCTAGTGATGGATCGGTGGTCGCACCGACTGTTGGAGCGGACCGGGTGTGCCAAGGTCGAGGCCCAGACACAAGACCCTATGTATGGGCCGGGCCATCACAGGTCCAATGGTTATTGGGCTATACCGTGCTTGGGCTGGGCCGTGGGACGTGGGCCTTTTGGCCAACTATAAGCTAGACAATCGAAGTTCAAGAAGCACACCTATCATCACCTTAGAGAAACTTTTGAAACTTGCCCTAGAGAAACTTGCCGACGAAAACCCACCCAACCCCTTCGATCAAAATATGTAAGAGCATGAAAAGATATGGATATCGACGATCTGAACTTCACACTGAGGACTGTAGAAGAGAGGATTCACGTATATACTGGCATACTGCTGTCTGCTACCACCGACTGACGCCCTGCTCGTGTTGCAACCTCTGGATGTCGTCTAAACACACCTACCCAGCAGCCCATGTTGTTGTGGTTTGTTTATGTGCGGCACGCACACTCTAAAGCAACAATCCAAATTGATCATAAAAAATCCGTCAATCTTCAGCTCGACGGTCGCCATCTGGTGCGAATCAACATTCGAGATCACCTCCTAGAGAGATGGTACTGGCGCATGACATATACGCCTAGCAATTACCTTTTTTCCATCTTCATTTATCATTTTACAATTTTTTTTGTTCACACGGGTGCCCAGCCCTTAATATAAAAATTATCTATTCCATAATGATATTCTTAAACTACAAAGTGCATTCTTTGAATCGTTATATTTTAATTCCTACAATACATTTGCGCGCGCACCATTATTATTATTTGTTTATGATCTAGATTCATGATCCATGCTCATATGACACTATGACGATAATGTGCGTCCATCATGATACGAAAACTCAAAACCATTCAAGAAGAGGAATGACACCCTAAGGCACACCAACATCGAGACCGACAAGGTCACTGGTAAGGGTTTTCGCTAGCACCCCACCCACTGCCGACACGCAAAAACAATATGTCATCGATAAGGTTTTTGCTTGGTGAATTTGCGAACAACGCACTTCGACCGCGAAGATCATCGACAACACCCTCTTACTCCTTAGCACCATGACTCGAGTGCCCCGCTGCCTCCTCTACGCGCCAACGCGAGCATCCTGGTGCTTCTCAATCAGAGTCCGTCATGCGGCGCTCGAGGTTGAGATCGACATTGGAGAAGCATTGGTCCACCTACGTGCTTTGTTCGGCAAACAAACTCTAGATCTCCTCGAGAAGCATCTTCCAATTGGAAGAGACGACTTCCAATTTGCGCTGCAACTAGGTGTAGTGGTTGTGACCAGGGACCGGCAGCAGCGGATCTTCCAGATCGTGCGATTCCGCTATAAATCAAGGGGTTATTTGGATCCATATCATTATAATTTTTGCACTTTTGAGATATACCATTACTATTTGTCTATTTAGAAACTTGCAATTATAATTCCTCTCTAGCTTGAATCGTGCCATTTTCTATATATTCGGCAGCATTGGGCCCACGCGCAGGTGACTAAAGGCAACATTCTCGTATGGCCCAAAATACCCTTGCTACTTCTCTCCCTCCGCACGCTGACGTGTGAACCCCACACATTAGCTTCTCCTTCAATCTCAGAAGAATTATAATGGCAAGTCTCCAAATAAATGAATAGTAATGACATATATATCTTAGAAGAGCAAAAATTGTAATGGCATGGATCTAAGTAACCCTGAATCAAGGGACGGGCCGTGAAATTATAGGAATTCGACAACCAGTCAGGTTTACCTAGAACCAATTAATGAACTAAACCAACCAGCCGCAAGCCCGCTAATGTCAATCAATAAAAAAAATAGAAATGTAATAGATCAATAAATGAGAAATAAGAAACGCACGATCAGCCGCGGATCTACAAATCTGATACCAGAAGCAGAGGCTGGAGCCCGGAAGTAGGGCCTTGTTTAGATAAGCGTTAGGAATCAGTATTTGGCACCGTAGCACTTTCGTTTGTATTTGACAATTATTGTCCAATCATGGTCTAACTAGGCTCAAAAGATTCGTCTCGTAATTTACAATCAAACTGTATAATTAGTTATTTTTTTATCTACATTTAATACTCCATCCATATGTCCAAAAATTTGATGTGATGAAGAGAGAGTGAAAAAACTTGCAATCCAAACGAGGCCTAGTTGGGGAAAAACAAAGGAATGATAGTGTTTGAGCTATGATGTTCATACATAACTCAATGCACACGTAGACTAGTGGCAACTCACGCAGTCACAGTCCTGGGACGAGTCCACTCTGGGCCGGCAACGCGGACATTAGGCTTGCAGCTTCTTTCACCCCGCCCATGGACGGGTGTGCTTTGGATGCCATCTTCAGACGCTGTCGCAGAGTCGCTGACGTCATAGTGGCAAGGACGTACGGAGTATGATGTAGTAAAATTTAGTTATTATTGTTTTGTTTTTCGAAATTTCAGTCAGACGAGCGAAGCTCAGGAGCACACGTGTATTAGTGCCAAGAATATAAACCTGAATATTTGGACTCTCATCGTGCAGTGAATCTACAGTACGTACTTACCACTTTACTCAAAATGTGTATGAGCATGAAAGGAAACCGACGATGATCCGAACTTCACGCTCAAGACTGCAGTAGAAGAGAGAGTCCACATATGTAGGAGTATACTATATTTGTGTTGACTCGTTGACCCCATCTTCATCTCTCTAGCTAACAAAACAGAAAACGGTAGTGCTAGCGCCGGGACGTCCGGACTCTGTTTCAGAGCTCACACTGCCCGAGTGACAAGAGGGGAATGGCGTGCGGCACCTCCGATTTGGAAGGATCCGGCCGCGGCGTCGTATGGATACCCTGCTAGCGTCGGAAGAGACGATGCAGCAGAAGGTGGGGAGGAGAAATGCAACACCCGATCTACTTTTGAAACATCCAAATACAACAGTTGCAACATACGTCTGAAGGTAGTTGAAACATGCTTTTAAAACACTTCAAAAAAACACATGAAAACACTTGAAAACCATTGCAACTATACGCAACATCCAAATAAAACACATGCAACGTATGTGTGAAACATATGCAACATCCACATAAACACACTTACAACGTGCGTCCGAAAAACATAGATGAAACATACTTCATAAACATACACTTGCAACATGCCTCTGAAACAACTGCAACATATGCAACATGTGCAACATCCCCCGATCTACTTTTGCAACATCCATATAAAACAAATACAACATATATCTGAAATGTCTGAAATACTTGAAACATACATATGCAATGTAGCGGCTGGCCCGTTTCCTAGACACTACTTTCAATCGGACAGAACAGTGATTGGGCTTGGACCTCAGGTTCAGTCTTGTGGGGTAAGCTGTGTGGTCCAAAGTGAGGCCTGGTTTTGTAGGAAAATCGGCCCAACAATTCCTGGCCCTGTTAAGGAGTTACGGGCCTCTGGTTCCTTTGTCCAGCCTGAGCCTGCTTCTGTTTCTTGCATAAGCCTTTGCAGGATCCTTTGGTAAGACTACTAGGCAAGACTCTTGTGTGGAATATACGGCTCCGGTTGAATCCTAGACAACCATAATGATTTTGCTTAACAAAAAATACAATTATTATGACTAGCCACTCCCTTTGATAAAAAGTTTTTTCACGCATTTCCATGTCATTGACTGAAAAGGCTGGAGCATTCGCATCAAGCGTTAGAACTGATGTAATGGTCATAAGGTCAAATTCTATGAAGATAACTAGCTTCCATTTCACCCTAACCCTTTAATTAATATTGGGAGGTTTACATCTTGGTAAACTAAATAAAAAAACTCAACCCGCGAGAAAGCCAATACAATAATAGTAGAGTTGTGGGATGGCACTAACCTCAAATGTACTTTGAGAAGATGTGCAGATGCATGGCTCATGAACTTAAGGTTAGAGGTCATTCGGTTAGCTTCAACTATCTGTTTTTAATAGGAAGATGCCTCTATTTGGCAATTTAGCTCTAGCGGTTTGTATATTCCTCTCAATCTCTATATAGAACCTTCAATTTTAGGGGGAGGGGGGCTCCTATACACGTACGTCTCTGGGCTTTGGTAAGTAAAAGTACCTTAGAGTCCTTTTTTCATGTGTGGTTACTCTCTAAAAACAAGCCATTAACTAGAATAATTTAAGTATTAAATTAAGAAGAAAAGTAGAAGACATGTCTTTGTCTTTTTATTTTGTTAAGGAAACTATTCATCATTTATTTTTCGTGGAGTGACTTTCTATTTGTAGGGCAAGATATGGTTAAGTAAAAGAAAGTTCATAGTATGCAATATCTCTCTACTATGGCCCTGTCCGGGCTCTGGAAACTTAGAAATAGTTTATATTTCTAGGAGGCCTCGTGGAGGGATATGAAATCTCTCTTGCTAAAGGTTGCTATTTTGATCCAAAGTTTTTTATAACTGTATTTTGATCCTAAGTTGGGTGATCCTATGTCCACGAAGCCATGTTCAGGAGTTCACCTCGAGACCCGCGGAGTTGAAGAAGCTAGCAATAAGACCAATGAGACTCATGTGATGATCTTCAAGAAGAACAAGTGGGGACAAGTGTTGTACATGAATGTAGCAAATTGATGGTCCAATACTTTGCCACCGAAGGTGAGGCCCCGTTGTCCAAAAGCTCGTCTTTGGGAGGGTGTGACAAATGGCTCGAGTTAACTAGGCTAGGTTTATCTTCTAAGCTGTGAGTGTGTTTTAGCTCTGTTTTTTTTGCAGGCCTATTTCCAATTGGTGTAAATGTGAATAATGGATGTAATAATGTTTTGGTCTGTTTTCAATGCTCTTGCCCCTTTTACATGCCTTTTAATTTATATAAGCAATTCCCCTCGAGCTCCTATTCTATCTGCATTTCCTCTTTAAATTTAACTCAAAGATACATTTCAATGTCATTTTAAGGTTTTTTAAATGAAGCAATCAACCATTGTAGGGCTCCATGCACCAAGGCTCAAATCTTAGTGTTCATCAACTTACATGTTTATATAATTCAATGGATGCATACATTTCGGTCATTGTAGCAACTAAGGATGTATACAATCACTGGATTATACAAAATGCAAGTAGGTGCACATTTGAACCCTGTTGGGTGGGGCCTGCACCGATGACTCTACCGACCAATATTGTATTATTGACTTTGTACACAAGTGATCAAGGACTAAGAACATGTTACTAAAAGTTAATTATTTTTATTTGGATTGTAACATCAACATTTGTGCCATCTGATAACAATCTTTAAACTATCTATTAAGGGGTATGGATGGCTTTTGGTGTGAAACAAGAGGAAACCTTAGTTAGGACCAATAGGGGCATCTCCACTTCCACCCCAACACACGGATGAAGATGGCAGCGACGGATGGAGGAGAGCCCTCATCCTTTTAATATTATTGTATATAGATATATAATCATTTCACATGTCATCGTGTGCAAATCCATGGAAACATAAAAAGTCTTGCTCCAAGTTGACTGGAGTTTGGTACAAATCTGTTTTGGTTAAACTCTACTCCTTTCGTTCCAAATTATGGTTCGCTTCAAAGTTTTCCAAAATCAAACTTCTCTAAGTTTGAACAAGATTTGAAAAAATACATTACATACAAGTACAAATATATGCAAAATTAAGGCATATGTGATGAAAAAACAATGAAACTAATTTAGTATTGTAGATGTTGATAAAAATTCTGTAAACTTTATCAAAAGTAGAGAATTTTGACTTGGAACAAAGCTAAAGTGCGAGCTGAGAGATTAGACGGGGGCAAAGATGTTATAATTCGAGTTATTTTGGAATGTATTAACTGTGCTCAAAAGGGTAGCATTAAGGAATTGACGGGGATTTCTAGATGTATGTAGTACTCAAAAGAATCACCACAACATGCCCGGAGAAGTTTTTCTACAAAGAAAAAGGATAATTGTGACTATATTTATATATTATTATAAAATTGATAAATAATAATGTGAATAAATTCATCAACGAGGATCCCATTCTCTGTTATAGCCGTGGCAGTTATGAATTTGTACGTAACATGTGAAGATTCTCGGTCATAGCTGTAGCAGTTATGAATTTGTACGTAATTTGTGAAGGAATTTATCAACGAGGATACCATTGCCTATCTTCTTTGATCGAGTAGTATTATACGCTGCCTTGCATTATTGGATCATCATGACTTGGGTTTTCTTACGCGAAAGCAGCCGTGCCTGTTTTGTGTTTTCTCCAATCAAGTTTCCTGGGCGTTACGTTTCGTGCGCGTCTGGGCCTTTACATAAGCAACCCCGATGCCCCGACTCCTTCCCCTACCCCTTTCTTTACCCACCACTCCGTCTCTCCGCCGCTTGCTTGGAAGACGAAGAAACCCTCCCCCACCAACCCAATCCAGCCAAATCCGGTGAGTCCCGTGCGTTTCTCCTCAGCTCTTCCATCAATCGGCCCAGGTTTCCGCCGATCGGGGGGCTTCCTCTAATCGATCTGGTGTCTGTTTTCTGGTTTTGGTCTGGGTGAACTCTAGGTCCCGGAGCAGTTCGCCTCCTTCGTTCGATTCGTTCGCATCCCCCAACGCGGTTCGATCCAACCGGTAAGATTTTACTCGATTGGTTCTTAGTTTTTGCTGCTCGATCGGCTCGATTGATGTGCGGTTTTCTCGGTGATTTGATTGAGGGATTGGTTGGTGCCTATAGGCAGGAAGGAGCATGATGGCCAAGACGAGCTCGTTCAAGCTGGAGCACCCCCTCGGTTCGTATAATGTTCCCCATGCCCCCTTTAGGTTTTGTGGTTCTGTAGAAAACCGTTGATCTCTACTGCTTGCTTGTTGGTGGCTTGGATGATTGACTGTTGTACAGATTTAGGAGGGTAATTTTGCGGATTGGTAGTACTCTGAGGAACTGAACAACTTTCCATCTAGTTGAATATATTTATAATCAGTCGTGATTGGTGGAGTTTCCTTATGTGATTTGCTTTGATTTGTGGGCAAGCTTGCCTCTCTTTAAAAGCTAGCAACTGCAGATTAAATTATACATATCTCGTGCCAAAATTTTTGAGCAGCCAATGATTATTGTGGGATTATGTATTTGGTGTTGATTGGGTAGAAGTAATATGTGACTACAATATGTACTTTGACTTAGCGTTCTGCCATTCCAGTTTGTGTTAGACAGTGATATTCAGTAGTTGTACATGATACAAGTGGCTAGTCAATCTGAAAATCTAAAGTGATCATTGGGTTTGTCGTGTGAGATTTTTGCTGAAGTGGTTCCTTATCTGGAGGATCATATATTTGAGATTTACTTACTAATTTCTATGAATCACATAATACATTTGACTCAGAAGAAGTTTGTACCATCACAAGAGTTTGGGCAGCTGTAAAATGCGTTTTAACGTGAAGCTGCAATTGTCTCTTTTAAAACTGTTTTTGGTATTGTAAGGTTGCTGATGGTTAACAATGTGGTCATGCCCTTGATAAGTTACAGGGCAATCTGATTTTATTGTGCTTTGTCCTAAGTTGTTACTATTTCCTAGTTAATTTTACAAAAAGAAAAAACTATCTTATATGGTTGAATTGACATGAGTTGGTTGAGCTGGTTTCTATCAATTGATTGACATGTGTGCCCTACTTGACATGGATAATAATAGTTTTTCTGCTTTTCCTTAAGAAGCTGATAAGATAAAATCTGTACTTGATAACATTTGATGACTCTGTTAGTTTGAGTTCTCTTTGGACAAAGACAATTCTATGTCCCAGCTAGCTATGATTTCCAACATGTTCTCAGTCGCTATGGCCTTGTTCCATCATTTCCCTGTGAGACAATTTAGCTTTTTATTCAGTTTACATCACTGAACCCTTAATCTGGCATGCCTTGTGTTGCAGAGAAGAGGCAGTCTGAGGCTAACCGGATCAGAGAGAAGTACCCTGACAGAATTCCAGTAAGCTTCTACCCTCCTGTCTGCACTGCTTCTTTCTTCATGATCGCTTTGATCCAATTTATGACAATATTTTATAATGCAGGTGATTGTTGAGAAGGCTGAGAGGAGTGATATTCCTGACATCGACAAGAAAAAGTCAGTTCTCAACTTTTCTAAGTTAATCATAACTGTTATACAGATATGTTGATCTTTAAATGTTTATGAGTTAATGCTAGTGAGATTTCTACCGTTTTTCTGATAACTGATGGTAGTTGGTGCCATCCATTTTGCATTATATTGGGCTGCCCTGATATAAATGTGCAACAGTATTGCATTGTGGTCGTTTATTGCACACATTATTTCAGTTGTCCCAATTACTATATCACGATCTATGGTGCCATAGAAATTGCTTGATAATTGCACCAAATTGACACTATTCCTAATAAACAGACTTGTTGAGTTAAATATTTACTACCCTGTTCACTTATGCTGAAATTTGGCTTATGCTGATGCTTATGCTGAAATGTTGTGAGAGGAAAACACTGTTCCATGGCTGAAAAAGTAGCTCAAGCGTGGTCCTGAAATGGTTGGTGATTTTAGTTTCATTTTTTTGAATCCAAGGGGCTCCATTACCATTCTGTATCAAAAGAAATGCTACTGCATTAAAGCACTATTGCACACATCAAAGTGTATTGCACACATCAAAGTGTTATATGTGCCGTGTCAGCCATAGCAAGCAAATAAACTGTTCTGATTTTCTGATTGCCACCACTTTGCAGGTACCTCGTCCCTGCTGATCTTACAGTTGGACAATTCGTGTATGTTGTTAGGAAGAGAATCAAGCTCAGTGCTGAGAAGGCTATCTTCATCTTTGTGAAGAATACCCTTCCACCAACAGGTCTGGAAAATAAATACAGAAACAACATACATCTGGCTCTGATTTTGCTTCCTATAAGACCTCATGACACATACGTTGAGCATTTGGGGACATGATCCCTGTTCTCACTTGATTTTACTTACATTCTCACTTGATTTTTTTTTTTTTTTTGCCATTCTCACTTGATTTTACTTGTACTTGTGCAGCTGCTCTGATGTCATCAATCTATGAAGAGAACAAGGACGAGGATGGGTTCCTCTACATGACTTACAGTGGTGAGAACACCTTCGGTCTGCTCTAGATGGATGGCGCAAACACCACAGCTCACCGCAATCGGGTCGCCTTGCCCTTGCTTCCCTACTAAATGCCCTGCCCATGCCTCTTGTAAATAAGACCTGCTAAGCAACTGTGTATATTCTGGTTTCCTCGTTGCCAAGTGATTGCACTCTACTGCTAAAACCTACCTATCAGATTGTCGTCGATGTTATGGACATCCTTTAAACCAAGTAATTGACTGGACCTGAATCTTGGGTCGGTATGTGACATCTCCTTTGTCAGTTTACGGTTACTGGTCCTTGTAAGGCTGTAACAAGGTCAATCTGGGTCGCAGTATGCCATTGAATCAGATTGCTGTTGCCGTTTTATTGCTTGGCTGCTTGCTGCTGCCGACAGCAGCAGCTGATAGAAAAGCTCACCGGCAGGCACGAGGGCCTTGTGTCGCCGGTGCCATTACTGCGTTTAGGCTCTGGCCCTGTTGCTGATGGCTGCATAGCCTGGGTGGTGGTGGGCGTGGGTGTCAGGATCCGGGAATTCGAGTGTGTTTGATTGCCTGGTTAAGGCCCTGTCTAGGCTTCCCTAACGTAGTTATCTCGTGTTTGGTTGCATGCCTAAGCCTGGCTCAACTAATGCAAAGGAGGGGGGCTGGCCTGGCTTGGCTTGCTGGGAACGCTCCATCCCATCGTTCCCAGCAAGCCTGGCTTGTGCTACGACGCTGGCCCACGGACAATGGTCTGCGCACCTCCGAGAGCGTCGCTTCCTCCGCGCGAGCTCCGCCTTCCCCGTCGACGGCCAAGCTCCGCGTCTCCGCTATCCTCTATGTCCCTGTCGCCCACCCCCGGCCACCACGCGAGCGCCGCTGCCCCTGCGCGACCTTCCCCAGGCCCTGCGTGCGCGCTATCGAGGACGCCGACGTCGGCCATGGACGCCGCGAGTGCCCTGGCGTGACCTTCCCCAGGCCCCAAATCACCACCGCCGCCATGGACCGATGGACGACTCCAGGTCGAGGTCGTCGATCTCCCTGCCTGAGCCACCTCCGGCTTCGATGTCTCCCTCTACGGGATTGCAATGTCGCCACGAGCTTGCCCCGCTGCTCCTCCTCGACGATCCGTGGCTGCATCGTCAAGCTCCACCGAGCGTCGGCGACTCGTCGGCCTCACCCCGACGCGCCCTAGTTGACCCGCTTCTGCTGATGAGCGCACCACCAGCCTGATCGCCATGGTCACCTCCTCCTATGCCGCCACTCGCCGGAGCTCCTCTCTCTCTCTCTCTCCTGTGATGGCGCGGTGGTGGGGCTGCTGCTGCTCTTCTTCCTGCTCGCCGGTGGTGGCGTGGGCTAGCTGTTCGACGGAATGTCCCTAAGAAGAAAGAACTTCATAGGTGCTGAAGAGGTGACGGTGATGCAGCTAAAACTCACCCACACATGTACAAGGTGATTGCATTCAATTTAGCCAACCAAACAAGGCAATGCAGGCTTAGCTAGTACCGTGAAACCAAACACCAGCCTCTTGCGATGCATACACCCAGTGCCGGTCTTACCATTTCGAGGGCCCTCCGGTGAACTCATCGCGACGACCCCTCTAGACTAAGTATAAAATCCTATAATATATATACCTAGGGCCAGGACATGAACTGAAACAACTGATCGCCGATCGCAATTCGTAAGAAGGCAAGAACCAAGATGTCGTCGTCATGGAGCCCTGCCTAGTTGCCGCTGTCGTGCGCCGTGTCCATGTCTCCGATAGCGCGGCTCGTTGGCTCCGTGTGTGTGCGTTGGTGCAGCATCACGAACTCGCGAGTCACGATCAGAGTGTGCGGCTGTGGTGCGGCTCCTCGTCTCCTCTGTCCTCTATGCCGGTCTGTCCGAGGGCCATGGGGAAGGGAAACTGGGAAAGAAAAGGCCGGCGTTGTTTTCTTAGGCCGCCTGGCCAGTTCTCTGCATCTCTTTCGTCTACTCATTAGTTTGTGATGTCTAATGGACTATAGGAACTGGGGGTTTGTATAACTAGGCTTGGGCCCCTCCCCCGCCTGGGCCCTCAGCCGTCGCACCCCGCGCCCTACCCCTAGGGCCGGCACTGCATACACCAGGCTGTGGACGTTGGGGCCGGTCTGTTGCTGCTACTAGCATTTAGGCTGTTGGTACGGCATGGGTTATGCTCTTCTGGAATTTTGATTTGGCCGTATGTTTTGCTGGCTTATGGCTAAGGATTGCCAGGTTTGCCATTGGGTTAGTGAGTGAAGGCGTACACATTTGAAACCCATTTCTCATCAGCCTGGACAGTCGTGTCCCTACGTACGACAGCTGCTGATGGGAAGTTTGAACCTCTCGATGACCTAGCTGAAATTACAGCAACAGTTCATAGCTAATTGACACGCACAGAAGTTGGTATTTGATCGGCCTAAGGCTTGGTAAGCTAGAGTGGATGGACCAATGAGTCCAAGACTGATCGCTTGGATGGTCCCTTTTGCTGGCCGAGAAAAGGACAATCCAACGTCTATGCATTCTCTCATTGATGTATGCCTGTACAGGCGTGGGTGACACACTGTTGGCCGCCAGCAGGCAGTAGCCCGGACAGTGCCAGTAGGAGCAAGTATTATAGGAGTAATATGATATGATGTAGGAGTAAGTAGGCTATGTTGAGTTGGAGAGAAAAAGTAAAAGAGAAAAATAGTGTATATCTAATTTTATATATATATATATATATATATAGCGAAAGTTATGTATTTCTTTGGTTTCAAATTAAATTATAAGACGTTTAAGCTTTTCTAGATACATTAATTTTATTATTATTATATATGCATAGCAAAAATTATGTATCTATAGAAAAAAAAAGGTCAAAAACGTCCAGTAGCCAAGCGAACCATGTACTTACTCACCCGCCGCCTCTTGTTCAGTTAGATAAGACTTGCACAATTAAGAAGTACTCCAATTAGGAGCAAACAGATCGATATTATCGTCCGTGCATCATCGATCAGCGGTACGCCGTGAGCAGGGACGGATCCATCCTCCTCTCCTCTGATTCCTAAGCTAGAGATCGAGCTGCATGCCTGCATGCATGCAGGGAGAGACCAATCTCTAGCTAGTAATAGCTACAGGTAGCGTACCTGCTGCTTTCTCTCGTGTCGTCGCCGTTGTGCACGGCTGCACTGCACGGGGTGCATCCGTGCTGCCGTGCATGCATGCATGGTCCATGCGTCGTACTGTACGCACGCAGTAATTGTACGGGTATCTCCGTCCCCTGACTTTGCCATGTGTTGTCAGAATGTCAGCTACGAAACACGTAGGCTCCACATGCGATGTGCGTCAGTGCGTGTGGCCACTGCTACTAGCACGCAAATCGTTTGTTCATTGGAATGTACGTAGTAGAAGTATATTTGTATACATTTTCTAGGAGACGCAATAATCACGCAACGGAATGGAAGCACATGCCGGTCGTCCAAGCACAAGCAACATGTATATTTTTTTTCTCACGGCAACGGTATGTACGCCTCGTCCGTGACCATGTTGCGTGACGCTAGCTAAGCTCTCAATCAAAAAAGACATGCAGTATATACGTTGTGAACCGCGCGCCATCCATATACGGAGTATAACTATTCCTGCGGTCCGGACTGGCGGCCTGGGTACAGCATGCATGGCCGGATCGAGTCGGCACTCGGCACTACAGATACAGCCTGTTCGCTTGCTCGTAAACGATCGTAAATTTCCAGCTAAGAATAGTGTTTTTCTCTCACACCAAACCAGCTAGCAGTAAATAATCCACGATACGATACGGCCTGCCGAACAGGCTGACATAAGGAACGAGCGCAGGCGGGCCGGGGAGGAAAAATAAACAAACCGCATGCGGAGGCCACGCGCACCTGCGACACAGGCACACAGCGACAGCGAGATGCATGACTTACCGGTTACCGCAGCAGAGCCGGCGATCGAGCCACTGTACGTCCCGGCTGGCCGGCTGGTTGCTTGGAAGCATGGTTTACCGCAGCGGCCGGCGTCGCGGCACCGGCCGGTGTGACGCCGCTGCCGGAGCCGGTGTCATCACACACGCACACGGCAGTCGATAGTTTCCGTCAAGGCAATGCACACGCTTGTCCGTCGCCGCATCCACATGTGCCGATCGATGACCATCGCACAACGGCACAACGTACGTAGAGGCAGGCAGAGAGAGGACACGACGCGACGCGACGGCCAAGGCAGAGGCAAACATCCCATGCCATGCCTGAAGTCTGTACGTAGTAGGGCGGGCGTGCGTGATGGCAAGTTGCTGCAGAGCGCATTCACCGCGGCCTCCCCCAGCAGGCAGCAGCAGTGCCCTTCGTCTGTGCCGCTGCCGCCCTATAGGAATCCATCTTGAATGCCTCCCGGCTCCATGCACCAGTCCATCGCCATCTCCATCTCTCTCTCGCTCGAGGCATCTCGTTGCGATCGAGGGTGTGGGTGTGACGAGACTCGCCCTGATCGGCCCCCGCGCGTCGTCTGTTCAATTCAATGTGGCACTTCAATTCTCCAACCTCCTCTTTGTTGGGTTGTTGGCGCATTCACTCGCGCCCTCGCGCTCGCTCGTCGATCGCCGCTACCACGCATGCACCTAGGCCGGCTAGCTCAGGCCTGCTCCTCTATGTAAAGGCACTGTGGGCTGTGGCTGCTTCAATTCGGCGTTGCTGTCCCTCCATCCATCCGGCCTATATGTACCCATGAACGTCAGTTCACACGTACCACCCACCGTGCTTTGCATGCTCCCCGGCCATCTCCTCCTCACTCTTAGATCATGTTTGGTTCTTCTGAGGGTCTGTTTCGAATAAAGAAATATAAAACAGGGGAAACGAAGAAAACACAGGAATATGATATAGATGTGTTGCGGGAAAATAGGGGAATGAAAAAACACACGAAACATATAGATAGAGGTGTTTGGAACGTAGGAATTATAACACAAGATTCCCAAAACATGAGGTATGATTAAAAGAGATGAATACTTGTTTTATTATTAAAATATTTGTCATTACAACATCAAATTTTAATTAACAAATAAATATATGTGTAAAGTTTTTTTGCAAGGAGTAAAGGAAAATATTAACAATTTAATATAATTAATAGACATGTGATTGTTCCATGACGGGAGCAAGACAGGAATAAACAAGCACGGACAACAGCCGTGATTAGCAAGATAGGACTAAAACAGAATAGTAATGTGTGGCAGATTAATTTGCTAACATATAGTTTAAAAACATTTATGTGATTACAAATCAAATTTACCATTTTAATTGTTTCTGGCACGTAGGACCTGTTGTTGGTCAAAAGATATATGGAAAACTCTATGGTGTCTCACATAAAAATATTTAACTCATTCATTGTTGTTTGTTCTTATCCAAACCTTCTCTTCTTTTAACGTTATCCGTTCACTGCTCATGCTCTCTCTCATAAAAATAGTTAACTCATTCACTTGCTGAACTGATGAATCGCGCACGCTCTCTGCAAACACGCTTTCCTCGGGCTTCCGCGAAAACATTGGCTCCCGGTGGATGTTCTGATTCATTTGTTTTGTGAAGCATGCTGCTCTTCCTGGAGGAACGGTAAAGTCTGGTTCCATGGATCCAAACGGCAAGTGACATCATCAAAACGTTGGAATCACTTTCCTCTGAAATTCCTCTACGAATCCCTCATTCCAAACAGCCCCTAAGAAAAATGAGAATGACATCTAAACATTTGAACTTGAGATTATAATCCAACTATGTGCCAAAACCTACTATTTGGAGATTTTTACTATACACAAACACAATAAAATGAGGTCCAACCACTCCTTTTTTTTATCCAGAATCCAGTCTACATTCATGGCCTGTTTGGAATGCCGGAAATTTTTCTTAGATTCTTTGTTCAATTCCATGTGGCACTTCAATTCTCCAACTATGTGCCAAAACCTACTATTTAGAGATTTTTACTATACAAACACAATAATCACTATGGAAATGAGGTCCAAACACTCCTCATTTTTTTTATCCGGATCGAATCCAGATTCTACATTCAGGGTCTATTTGGAATGCGGGGAAATTTTCTTGTTCCGGCATTTTCCAATGAAATTCCAGTACGATTCATGCAAAATATAATTCCTGTGTTCCAAACAGACCCTCACTATCTAGCATCCATAGGCCCCGTTCACTTCGCTGAAAAAACAAGCCGAAACACTGTTTCGGTTGATTTGTTAATGAGAGAAAAAAATACGTTAGGCTGAAAAATAAGCTGAAAAGTACGGATTATAAGACAAGCGAACAGGGTCATAATCCAGATTCTATCGTTCGCGATCTAGCTAGAATTCAAAATCTCACTATAGGAATAAGATCCAAATAGGGCCTTAGTTTATTTTATTTTGAAGACATGGGACAAGGAGGTGAGCCTCTAGCTATCTTATCTAAGTTGGATGGGAGGTGTGGTATATAATGCATGCATTCAACCATCTAGGTCTTAATAAGTCCTCCTAAATTCGAGTTTAGATATATTTTTCTTCTTAATGGAAAACCATCTTGGATGTTAATCACATCCTTCAAAACATACAAGCACCAAACTACCACTTACACGTGTTAACATTGACGCTGAGTCGAAGACTCAAACTTAAATCGACAAGTTCCATTGTAAGGCCAATCTCAGTGAAAGTTAGTTTCATGTCCAGTTCCCAACACTCCATATATGTTGAAAATAGTGTACACTAGTTTCACCCCATGAAACTCATTTCATCTCATAAAACTTTGATAATCTCTCTCTCTCTCTCTCCATTTATATGATATCATGTCAGCATATTTTTTGCTAAGTTGGTTGTTTATTTAATGGGTGTTAAACTCTACTGAAACTTTTATTGAGACCTGCCTCAGCCCCGGCCACCCTCCCAGCCCCGGCCCCCCTCCCACACCTGCTCTCCTTTGCATCACCTCCAACAAGACCTATTAAAGAAGCCCGTGCCTTCCCCTCGTCCTGCTCTCGCTCTTCTTTCACCTTCCTCCGCATGAAACAAAAGGGGGGTGCCTTCACATACTACTGTTGTTCCTCAGCTGTCATCATTGAGCAAGTTAATTAGTCGTCTTATTAGTGTTCTTCCATTTTCTTCCGCAATGATGACTTGCTATTGATGCGGTTTCTTCCTCGCTCCTTCAATTCGGTTGTGCTGCCATCTCTGCTCCGATACGCGGTAAGAATTAATGCTAGCTGTGCTTTACCGATCGAGCGATTCTCTAGTAAACCTACGGGATATTGGCGCGGTTCAATCAGAAAGCTTGCGCTCCAAAGCCCAGGGGCTCCACTCTTTGATTGAGCCGTGCCAATATCACGTCCTCGCTTTGCCCATATATATCCTCATTCTCAATCCTTTGCCAATTACGTAGCCTGAATCACATCTTCTCGTGATTTTTTTTGGGTGTGTTTGTGGGGTTGTTCTTAACAACTTCATGCTAGAGTTTGTGGAATCTCAAAGCACTCATTTCTCCTGCACGTGCGTTTCTGTTAATAACATATACTTACCCATTCCAATGCTTTCTGTGTAGTAGTGTACGTAGTACCCATGACCCATCCTTCGCTTCTATCTGTGCTAATGTTATTCTTCATCATTTCATGCTTGCGAGTTGCATCCTCGTATCTGCAAGAAATAAGATGATTTATTACATGGTATGTAGCATTCCTCTCGAAAAGGCGAAGACATTGTATATTTAGCATGATTCTTTGTAAAGCTGCGTCTAGCAAGCGTGACTCTTTTGCACCTTCTCTCTCCTTGTATATCATCTTTACAGTAGTGCATCATTTTTGTAGCTAGCACTATAGTCTGCTGGGAGTCAAGAGTATTCATGACTATTCTTAAGCTGAAGATAGCTAGGACGACGATGACAGTTCACAACTTAATATTTACTACCTACGTGTAGAATTAGCTATGGCAAAGTTTCCCACTCTTTCATGAGATTTAGCCCTACATCACAATTTCTCGATACTTTTCCCTTGTTTTTCTTTGCATATACAGTATATAGCTAACAGTGCGCAGAAAAACTGCTAGATAGCTAGTACATCAACGACAGTTCATGCTCAATGTGGAATGCTGTTTTCGAAGAGCAGTACAGAGATGCAGTTCTCTTGGAGACCTAATGTATATCAATTAGACACTACACGCAGAACACGCAATGACTTGTAAAGAGGAGCAAAAGAGATGTATATATTATGCAGAGAGACAAAAGGATGCATGCATGCATATTATTGCCATCGTTTGTTGCTAGCTACAGCATGGGCAGTTTCTGCAAAACCGAAAGCTGATCATGAACATGTTACATGCCCAAGGGAAGCCGGCGACGACCGATCTACTACTACTACTACTACACCGCAAGTCTAGCTCAGTGCCAGTGGCCTTGGCCTGTACGTCATAAAGAGCGTAGCTTGAAAAGGGTGCTCGCAGTCTGCAGAGTGCAGAAAGGGCATCTCGAATGGACAGTTGGAGCAAGCTTTCATGTTTCTGCATTCTGATTTCCCTGATCTTCATTACTATGGTCTTGTTTAGAGGATGATTGGGAATCAGTATTTGGCACTGTAGCACTTTCGTTTGTATTTAATAATTGTTGTCCAATCATGGCCTAACTAGGTTCAAAAGATTCGTCTCGTAATTTACAATCAAACTGTGTAATTAGTTATTTTTTTATCTACATTTAATACTCCGTGCATATGTCCAAAGATTTGATGTGACGAAGAGAGAGTAAAAAAACTTGGAATCTAAACAAGGCCTGTCTATCAGCAGAAAGACACTGTGTTTCGATCCCCAGTGTAACAACAAACCATGGACCTCTTGTTTATCTATCTCTGCATTGTTAATTTTTTTTGGCGAGGAAGTGAGGAACTCTGCATTGTGTATATATTCAGCTAGATCTGCTATTTTGGGGACCGATGAAGATGCGGTCGTCATGAGTGCCCGGTCACCTAAGCACTACTAGCTAGAGGTACACTGGTCCTTCATGGACGTAGAGCGGCTTGCACGCAGATTCTGATTGCGTATTGGCATTTGCAATCTCTTTGAAAAGCACATTAAGTTTGTTAATGCCTGCATGGTCCTATATGATTTTTCATTTTTGAACGAATAGGCAGGTACGAGACTACTGCCAATTTCTATTATTATTATTACGAATGAAATGAGCATTATATATATATTGTGCTATATAAATAGGCAGGTGTACGTAGAATATAATGCCGTACAGATTTGCAGAGCGAGACATTTGAGCTGCTCCCCGGCTCTAACTTGTGAAATCACAGTAGGTGGTGGACTGGTGGGGTACGTATATACTTGAAGAAAACAGACATTTGAGACGTTTCAGTCGTTCTGGGCCGGCAGACGATGATGCAATGCTGGTACGTAGTAAGGTCGTTCAACGGCAGCAGCGAACAATATAATTATTGGCCGCAGAAAACTGGCACGCTACTACTAGTAATTTCGTACAGTATGTTTTTCTCCCAGCCATATGCGTCGCAACCTAGCTTCAGATTCATTGACGTTAGGTTACCAGGATTTTTCTTTTTTCTTTTATAAGGTTTGTTCGGTTAGTCTGCGATCCGAGAGGAATGAAGGGGCCGAGATTGAACCGGTGGTAATTTTGCTTCTGCGTTTTTTTTTCAGGGTTCAAAGCAAACAAGATCTAATTAAGTATCTGATGGGGCAGTGAAGGTCGATCGGAGGTAATCAGGCTCCTTTGGCTGGCATGCATGAGGCAACGAGTTCAGGGATCAGGGGTTTAGGAATGAGTAAGACGACTGACTGATATAAAGGATCCAAAGCTGCAACCTGGCAGCGCTGCAAGATTTCGTTCGCATTCAGATAGACTGCATGCGACGTTTGGAAATTAGAAGTCAAGATACAGACGAGGTGCCAGACAGGCACGCACAAAGCTTAAGTCCGCAGGGAAGACAGGATCGGATCAGGGGCCTCAGTAACTGGTTCAAGGAATCAAGGCTAGCTCTATAGGCCCACACATAATAATTAAAATCTTCATCTGGCGGGAAATTAGAATTCAAGATATATACATGCAAGTAACATGTGGGTGCCATGGTTCAAGACTTCAGGGTGAGCAGAGAGCTTGCAGTGGCAAGTTCCACTTGGGTCGTAATATTGTGGCCCAACTGGACTTTCCAGCCCGTGATCCAACCAACAACTATGACCGGAGCCCGGAGGATGCAACACCCACTCACCCAGCAAGATTCAATTCATCTGCTCAAAAAAAAAAAAAGAAGAAGAACAAGAAGAAGAAGAAGCAAGATTCAATTCTTCACACAGGCACATGCTTTGTTTTGGGGAAAGAAGGCATTATTAGTCAGGCATAGATAAAACGTCAGCTGTAAGATACGCTTACAGAAGTTACAGTTGCAGGCTTAAACAAACCTGTCAAGGACAAACCGCAACAAGAGAAATGCAATAGAAAACTGAGCGTCCCATTTGTACAATCTACGAGGGCTTGTAGTACTTGGTGGGCACGAACGGCATCTTGGTGACCACAGCGTCGTAGGACTTGCCACGAACAACCACCTTGAATTCTGTCCCAGCCTTGTGCATTCCCGATTTCACGTAGCCCATAGCGATGTTCTTCTTCAGGCACGGGCTGAACCCTCCGCTGGTCACCTCGCCGATGCTCTCCCCCGAGCTGCTCACGAGCTCGCTGTGGCTCCGCGCAGGCGGCCCTTGCGTGATCATGCCGACCCGCCTGATCTTTGGGCCTTCCTGAAGCTGCTTCAGGATCACATCTGCACCCAGGAAGTCGCCTTCCGCTTTCCTCCTCTTGCCAATTGCCCATGAGAGGCCGGCTTCGACTGGCGTGATGTGTTGCTCCATGTCGTTGCCGTACAGGCAGAGGCCTGCCTCCAGGCGGAGACTGTCGCGGGCGCCCAAGCCTGTCAACCGCACCTTGCCTTCGGATTTCTCCAGGATGGCCTTTGCAAGATCAACTGCATTCTCTGACGGAACAGAGATTTCGAAACCATCTTCGCCGGTGTAACTGAAATGTAAGAAATAAGGCATCCTTACAATACTGAAACCATGTTCAATTCTGAAACAAATATAGGAAAGTTCACATCAACTCGTCATCATCCAAAAGATACAAACTACAGATGTTGGAAAGATGAAAAAGAACAGCTATGTCAATAATTGTGGAATTCACATAGTAGTGGATGTAAAATCCTAAACTGAACTCGCCCCCTCAAAAAAAAAATATCCTAAACTGAACAATAGTCAAAAAGTTGTTTGAGCAATTGCTACCAAAGTACACCACTTTGGCATGCTGGAACAAATAGGAAATGATATAGATTTCTTTAGGTATTATGGAAGAGCGATGGGTAATCTATGAGAGGAAGATAGTACTTAGGTTGCTAAGGGTTTTGTCTGTTTTTTAAATAATGGCAGTGAAGAATCAAAGTAATACCCAGTTCTCGTGAGAAAGCATGAATATCCATTGATGTCAATGAGCTTGAAGTCACTGAAGTACATTTTGCTCAAATCTTCTTTCGTCAGCAACTGGAGAGTTGGTGCAGCAAGAGGACCCTGCTTATGTCAAGGAACAGGTTATAATGCTGCCTTTTTATGAACATGGAAAATGGTACACAACAGGACTCGAGAGATGAACTTTCTACATGCCATTAAAGTGAAAGTTGAACGCTTCTGTGAGATCATATTAAGTATGCTTAGGGAGAAAACAGATTTGGAAGACTGCTTTGGTGCTTCCAAAGCAATTAGACATGAAAATCATATACACATCATGCCGATTGATTCTGTCCATGATTAGTGTGAACAATTAGCTACCTACCCCATTAAGATTTTTGAACCATGAATCAGGTTGAAAAAACGGTTCACCAGGAACCAGGTTCCATGTGTTGCATTAACAATTTCATAGGACTTTGGAATTGAATGTTTTGACACTCCACTCCAGGCATTTCTTAACCACAAAAGCAAGACCATGGAGGAAGCTTTACTTCCACCAACCAAGAAAAGGATAGCCAGACCTGCTTAACTGCTGTCTAAGATAAACCAATCCAGTGAAGCCCAGAAGGCACTCTAAAGTAATCAAGATTTGATTTAGCTACTAGCAAGCAAGCACCATTGCTTGATACCTAAATCAATTAGTAGATACAACTAAATGGCATTGATGTCTCTCTTATGATTCATCAACCTGAAAACCATAGTTAACAATTGTAAAGAAACCCACCAGATACATAACATCACAAAAATTAATGTTTTACTATCAATATACATCAAGATCAATCTTCTGGTCTTCATACTGAACTACTGTCATGCCACCACATAGTAGGATATTGACCAAACACAATCGTCTTGCTAAAAGGAGTCATCACACAATATTTTGACAAAAAAATTCAAACACAACAGGCTATCACAGAATTCACTGACAAACTGCAAACACTATGCACTATCCTAGCACTCATAGTCTATACATCACTGGGCAGATACTGAAATTAAAAATCCTATATATGCCACAGCTGAAACACAAAGCAGAAAATCATTTTTCTGGGAACAATCTACATTCGGTCATAAATTTTGATTGCAGTCATTGATATAGGCCCTGTTTGTTTCAGCTTTTCTGAGTCTCGCTTATAAGCTGAGCAGGCTTATCTAATAAGTCACGATCTGGAGAATTTGCTGTCTGAATAAGCTGGGCGTTTGGCTGTCCTGATTATTTATGGTAGATTATCTATTCTGGAATATTTTTAAAGTTTGAGATAGCAATATGGTTCCATTAAATTGCAATGTACAATAATAGTCGTAAATAACATCCATTTGGGTATTGTAATTGCTACAAAATACTCAAGTTTCTAACAATGAATCACCCAACCAACGCATTAGCAATAGCATCACGGAAAGCACACATATTCATATCATCCGAACGCAGGCGCAGACAGGCGCCAGATCCCATGCGGTGGGACGCCAGGCGGAGTGAGAGACGCAGACGATTTAACGGATTTAGCAGAGGGAAGAAAAGGAAGGACGCGCGCACGCGCGAGCTTCGCTCCTCGCAACACAGATCCGCCAGCTCGAACCCCCTCCAAGACCTACACAAGTTGCGCGCCGCTCGCAGAAGAAGAAATGCATCACCTGCAGTACCTCGGAAGAGGATTCGATAAGAGGAGGAACGGAGAACGGCGAGCGCCATGTTGCTTACTCCGGACACAATCGGCAACACGGAAGGGAGGCGCAGCGTGAGGCGCGCCGGCTGGAGATCGAAGGAGGAGGGGGACGGCGCGGCGCACTACTAGCCGGGAAGCGGCGGCGGAGAGGCAAGCGGCGCCGGGAGGGAGCGAACGGGGGAAGGAGCGAGCACGGGACCGCTCGGGTCTGAGGGCATGGAGAGGAAAAGCCTGCGCGATTTGGAAAAAGCTGGGTTCGGCTCGCGATCTGGGAAGCGTTGCGGGCGACCGTGAGTCGCGGAAGCGCGTTCGCTGATAGGCTCGTAACGCAAGGCGTTTGTGCGGGCTTTTCAGCTTATCTTGCTCAGAAGCTGAGCAAACGCTCTCCCAAACAGGGCCATAGTACTAGATTAAAACCGCAATGTGTCAAACAAGCCTCTCCATCTATCTAGTGATCTTGCTGCACATTTGAAATCAATCATATCTTTTTTTTTTCAAACACTTGGCCTGTTGTCACTCTATCGCCAGCATATCTCCATATATCCTAAAAACTCCATTCCCCGAAGTAATACCACTCAGGAACATAATATAATATTTACCCATCGCAGTCAGTCATCAACTGAATCAGAGCATGAAGAGGGCAAGAAACGGCAGTGACCTGCAATGCGAGCAGCGATCGCTCGTCGTGGATGTGCCACTTGACGTCTCCGCCCTTCTTGTTGAACGCCTCCATGTGCGCCTCGATGTGGGCGAGGTCCTTGTCCCTGCACCCGGCGTTGACGACGAGGTAGATGTGCTGGTCGGTGACCTTGGTGACGACGGAGTCGTCGATGGCGCCTCCCTTCTCGTTGGTGAAGACGGTGAGCGTGCCGGTGCCGTCCCTGAGCGCCGCGACGTCGGCGATGACGAGGGACTCGAGGAAAGGGATGGCGTCGCGGCCCCTGAGGCTGAGGCCGCACATGTGGGCCACGTCGAAGAGGCCCCCGTTGGCGCGGCAGTTGACGGTGGAGTCCATGATGGAGTCCCTGTACTGGATGGGCATGCTCCAGCCGGCGAACGGCACCATCTTGCCGCCGTGGGCGACGTGGAAGTCGTAGAGCGCCGTCTTCTTGAGCTCGGCCTCCGCCGCCTCCGCGGCGCCCGCCAGGTGGCGGACGCGCGCGGGCGCGAAGGCGGCGCGGCGGGCGAGGGTGGCGCACGCGAGGAGGCCTCTCATCGTCGCGAGCCCCGGCAGGCAGGTGGCGCGGGGTTCTCTTGATTGATTAGATGCTCTTGGAGATTGGTGGGAGGGGGTGGGTGGAGACGGTGAGATCGGGATCGGGTGTGTGGTGGTGCGCGCGCTCGTAGCAAAAGGCAGCAGCAGGTTTGGTGGTGGTGACGGATCAGTGAGTTATCAGTGCTCGCTCGCCTGTGTGGTTTATGGGTTATTTTTTGCACGTCTTTTGTCGGGTTTGGTGGTGGATCGTGACGGATCCTCGACTAAAACCTCACCCACTCCGTGCAGGGTGCAGGGAGCAGGGCTGGTTTCCATCCACGCTGTGCGGTTCGGATCGGGATAAAAAGATTGCAGCGACTCAGTTGAGTTGTGGGCCTGTAAATAAAACAAATCAAAAGATTCTTCAGCACAACATTGCTGATTTGGTAGCACATAAGAATGTTTAATGGAAGACAAATTATGATATCGTCGTATTCGGGCGATTCTAACCAAATTCATTCAAACTGTGCTGGGAAAACGCTATTAAAAAAACAATGCATGCAGTATACACGAAGTTTTCATAGCTATGTACGTATTTCTTGTAGAGAACTTGAGAGTTCAGACACTCGAGAGATGGTGGGCTGGTGGCAGAACGACTGCACTGAACGACTGAACGAGACCAGGAAAGGAAGGCACAGCAGGCTCATACGTTTGCAGAGAGGGATAAACTGAGGGATGTCAGTGTCCGGCAAGAAGCCATGCCCTCGCCACTTCATGCACCAACTCATCCGGAACTGTAGAAATTGTATTCTGATGACCACTACCATATGGGATTACGGAAATCTCAATCGCAACATAACATTTTCCAGACAGTTAAGGGTAAGCGGAAAAGCAACTAGATAAACATAGCCTTATACTTCCTCCATTCCAAATTATAAAACATTTTGTTTTTTCTAAATAATTTTTTTTTTGCTACGCAGTCTAGATATATAGCAAAAATAATATATCTAAAAGGCCAAAACATCTTATAACTTGCAATGGAAGGAGTATATCAGAGCAAAAATGATTCTGCAGTCTACCGCAACCCTAACTGCAAACTCAAAATAATACCCCCGTACCGAATTGTCAGTACCAATGAGACATTGCAAACTGGACCAGAATTCAATAATCGGATCTAAAACTACAAAACTCATGTCCTTTTTGTTGATGCCAGTCAAGAAAACACCGCAACGGCTCACGTTCATCTAAAAACTCTGCTTTAGAAATGTTACTTCCTCCATTCTAAATTGTAAGTCGTTCTAGCTTTTTTTTTAATACGTAGCTTTTCCTATGTATCTAGGTGCATACAAGCTGTGTATCTAAAAAGACAAAATGACTTAGAATTTGAAATGAAGGGAATATTACCTATGCACGGCTCTATATAGGTATATTCACAGGCTTAAAAAATGATAAGGTCCATACCGAATTCTATCGGTACCAACGAGGCCTTGCGAACTGTACCGAATTCTATCAGTATCAATGAGCCTTGCAAATTGCACCAGATTTCGATGGTCACCGGCTAAGATGTTATCCAATCACACAGTGAACTAATGGTGAAGCATCTAACACTTTCTATTTGCTTCACCATCGATAGGATCCAACATGCAAAGGATAATCAATCACATGCTTCAGTAAGTAGGCTACGCCCGATTTGAGCAGCAACCGATTGCGCATTTGCACTCACATCCACCCTGTTACCATAGGTGAACCAAACACAACATGTAACCATCGATTCACTTCCCATTCCAGCGACGAAGATATTCTCTACCAAACAGCACTAAAAGTTCAAAAGGCCTTTACCTTTATGCAACCAAACAGCACCTAAAAGTTCAAAACTCATGTCTCTTCGTTAATGTCAATCAGGACACCACAGCGCCTCACATTCACCTCAAACTCTGCTTCAAAAATGCTAGTATCGATGGCACGGCTCTATATAGGTGTATTCACAGGCTTTCATCTCCCAGACACGAAATCGGATAAAAACCGGATAAGAAAAATTTCACGACACTCTGATTAGTCTGGCGGTAGACACCCAGTGAGTTCTGCGAGCGTCTTATGACTTGGACCCCGAAGTTTTCTTTGAAGATGCTTTCTTCTGCTTCTTGGGTGCGGTCTCGATTGCCTTCTCAGCATCTGCAGCCTTCTTCTTGTCTTTCCTCTCCCTTTTCTTAAGAGCATGCATATGGGCCTTAAGAACTGTTGCGTATGAAGCTTGGAACTTTGCGTACTCCTTTAGAGAGACCTGGAGGACATCAGAAGTTGAATTACAGTAAGTTTCGTGAACTCATTCCATGAGCCATGCAAATGACTTGAGAGTAAACATAGAGTTCCAAAAGGTTGGGATAGTGTTTCGGAGCAGGAAGGAATGAAGGATACATGAAATTCCCATGAATTAAGCATCACGACAACAACAAAAGAAATTGCAAATGAGTATGCTCACCTTGGAATTGCATGGAAAATACCAATGTCAACATCTAGGTAAATATAACACTAGCAGGCTTATCAATCTCTACTGAAGCATTTGGTCAAGAAGATGCCTTAATTGGCTGTGCACAAATTTGATACAAGGACAAGTAATGTGCACAATATAGAACAAAACTAATCACATATAGTTATTAATCTGTGTTACCAGAATACAATTTTCCTTGCAGTCATATTTCCATGATGAAGAAAATGCAAAGTTACAAGAATTACAACAATAGAAACCAAACAATGTTTATGCTATTTCATCATTTAGAAAGTACAACTCAGAAAACACAAACGTATAAATGATATACATTATTAGCAATGATATCCTATGGATTCCAGTACTAAGAAGCTGATTTCTATAGTTTCCCTCTACTTTCCATCATGCTAGAATGCTACAGAAGAGAAGCTCCACATACTGCCAAAGCTATATGTTCTACCCCATGTGGCCTTTGGCCTTGACTCACTCCACTAGTCGTCATATGATTTCTAACATTGAGGACACTGTTTTGATTTACGAAGGTTGTAGGGTTTCCATATACTTTTTCTACATACCTAACAAAATGGCACACCCTACCACCATGTGTTTATAATCAATAACCACGATGTTTTAGCACATAGGCAAATACAAACGAAAATGTCTGATCCTAGATTCATACTCATAGCAACTGATGAATGGACATAATTAGCAACGAATTTGCTAGCAAACTGCTCACCAATCACCACTACACACTACACAGTATGCACAAAACCAGCAATCTTATCCAAAACTAATCACAGCCGCAGAACAAGGATGGTCACAGTACCGAGGTGGAGATGCTCTTCTTGCCATCAGAGGCACGGATGAGGCACCGGTGCTCTACCTCCTGCCCCTTCTTCTCCATCTTCTGCAACTGTGCCTTGCCCTTGAGAGTCGCTGCCCCAAAACAACAATAACAACGCATCAAGGGTCAGACCTCAACTCCTCAGCCGCTCCAATCTGCAAATCAACACGCAACAGAGAGGGCACTCACATCGCTTCATGGTGACCCACACGGATCCCTTCTCCGTGCTCCGCTCGTACATGCTCGTCAGCTCGCTCAGGAACCGATCTGGTTGCAGGACCACCTGAACAAAGCCACACAGATCAGGGGCGGACCCAATAAAGGACATGGGTGTACGCATCTAAACCCGATAACTTTTTTGCAAAACAATCGAAGTCAATCGAAGTTAGTAGGCATAATTCATGTATACGCTTGCGATTAGATCAGGTCCGATTACAAATTGCCAAATAGCTTAGGTTAGGCTTTGGGTGCTGCTCGGTTTCGCACAGCAGGGAGAGAAGAGAAGGGGTGGCGTACCATCTTTGGGTGCTCGTTGCCGGAGAAGAGGCCGACGAAGATCTGGGCCGTAGGGCGGCGACGGCGGCGTCGGCGGTAGCGTAGTCGTCGCGCTGAGATAGGAGAGACGGAGCACGCCGGGCGAACGAATATAGCCCGGGCGGGGGGCTGTTCGGCCGAGGGCCGAAGGGGAGCGCAACCGGACGGGCCTTCTTCTCCTGCGTATGGGCCCGTTCGTTGTTTCAAACAATTATTTACATTTTTTTCTTATTTCTTTCTTGCTTTTTTAGTTTTTTATTATTTCTATAATTTGTATTTACTCATTTCATGGAACAGATGGATGGATGAATATTTTTTGGTTTTAAATTATTGATGAAACCGTGATGATAATATTTATTGGAACATTGTAAATTAGCAAAGGGAATATCTTTAATTTTATGAAGGTGGATCTTTTTTTCTCATGAACCTTGAAACATTTTTCTCTTGAATTTGAACCTGGAACATTTTTGTCCTAAATATTGGACCAATTGTTCCATAAGGATGTAAACCAAGGGCATTCGGCTCAAATAAAAAAATATTTCAACTTTATTAGAAAATATTCTCTAAGAAAATATCATCAAAATGCATCAAGGGCGGGTCTTGTTTTTAATATTTCATCGTAAGAAACACAATGGTGCAATCATAATTTTATTTGGATGCATTATTCAGAAACTATGACTTTTTGTCTCAATTTTTTTTTTTGTCGTAGGTGAATAAGGTTCCTCCACTCGAACAAATTAATACCATTCCAGTATCAACCAAAATGGCCGGTATATCTCATACTTATGACTAGATCCACTTTGGTACATAAGTAGTTCCATCTCGTCCCAGCATCAATGCGGGCCAATACTAGTTAATATCAGTCACTCCGCCCTATATCAGTCATTCCGGTTATACCATGGCCGGTGTCAAAACTCAAGTAAGACCTGTTTGATATGCAATTTTATGACTTATTGAAGCATAAAATCAAGCACAGCTGAGCAAAATTGAGCTGAAAATAATGAAGTCATAGAGTGACCGACATCCGACATGTCAATGTCATGTCTTCATTTGGATAAGCCTTTGAAATTGTAAGCACTCAAGGCTTGATGGGTCAACAGTCTGAATGGTACACGCAGAGAAATGAGAAAAGGCCGCACATGGGCCAAGAGGTCAAAACCAATCCGATGGGCCAAGACAGCCATGCCAGGGCAACACACTTTCAGTGCTGCACAACAGCAAACGAAGCAAAGCCTACATCCGATGTCGCTCTCAGTGATAACACGATCGCGGGTGATATCTTTCAGCGACGTGAAGCCGCTCAGCGCCATGGTGATCTCCAGCTCATCCCTCAGCATCCGTAGTTCATTCCTCACCCCAGCCTTGCCGTCCACAGCAAGGGCGAACAGTACGGGCCTTCCAATCTGACAGAGGACAAGCATGACCATGAATGCACGATGCAGTACATGTCAACAAATGTTCACGCATTGACATTGTTCAGTCAGAGTAATCCAGCAGCGGACTTACAAATACTCCTGAGGCTCCCAGTGCCAAGGCCTTGCACACATCAGTGCCACGGCGGATGCCGCCGTCAAGGAACACAGGCACACGGCCCTTTGCTTCTCTTACAACCTGAAATTTTCCTTGCCAAGGTAAGTTAGCATCAAACCATGAACCAGAGATATCCTAGGCAGCTGTGCAAACGTGCCTGTGATTGATTTGCATACCTCTTCCAGGCAGCTGATGGTTGCAGGAAGATAGTCTAGCTGGCGGCCCCGTGGTTGGACATAATGATGCCGGCAACACCGCATTCAATAGCAAGTCGAGCTGCAAATTTGCAAATGTTTTATGGGATCATAGATCTGGTTGAGTGGCGTAGCATTAAAAAAAATAACTGAAACCAAATACTTACCATCTTCTGCTGTTATGACTCCTTTCACTAAGATAGGCAACCGGGTAATCATCTGTAGCCACTTGATATCCTGCATTACATTGTGTTGATAGTTCATTTTCACTGAGGTTTATGCATGAGATATTGTCCTCTGATGGTTGAAGTCATTGATAGCAACTAACATTAGCTGATTAGTATGTTGCAAATCCTACCTTCCAGGAAAGAGAGCTGTCAATATATGCAGCAAGGCCGGAAGCATTAGTCTGAAATATCAATATCACAAAACAGCTGTTGTGAAAATAATATAAAAAAGAAATGAGATATATTCATCTCAATTTTTACCCCCATGCAATTAGACCAGCTCAAATTTTCAGAAAACCTTGTCCATTTTGCTGAGATCCAGTCCTTCAAAGCACTTCAATGCCACATTTTCAGGCAGCGTGAATCTAGTGACACATAGAACAATACATAATTTGTTGTAAAGATGTACTACTCAGATACAGAACTCCTGCTTAAACTGCATTGTATATATTCAAGATGCAGACCTGTTCCTAACATCAGCTTCCCTGCGACCAAGCCGTGGAGCATCGACAGTGACGGCAATTGCCTTATAGCCAGCATTTTCAGCCCTTCTGACAAGAAGTTGCACAATATCCCTGTCCTTGAATACCTAAATATGGAAATGACAGTAAACAGGGGAAAGTTCAAAGCAAGCAGGGAAAAAGGTAAGAATGTAAATATGTAATGATGAGCATGAACTTCATACTGAAAGTTGGAAGAAACGGAGTCCTGGTGCACTTAACTTCCTCAATGCTGCAAGATGACCATGAAGACAATGTCTGAAAATTTAACCAGTAAAGGAATTAATATGTGAGCCATCACTTAGCCGATATAAAGGTGCGATCTTGCAAACCATTATAGTTCCTGCAGCAGCTGTTGCCTGGGCAGAAGCAACCTCTCCTGCATTTCAGATGAACCTCCATAAAAGAACTTTCTTTTTAATGTGGCCAAAAGTAAAGAAAAAAAAGTGAATTGTAGCAACAAGATAGAACCTTCTTGGTGGGCCAGTTTTGTGCAAAGCAGTGGGAGCCACCATAATTGGCGAGGCAAGGGATCTTTCCGAGCTCGATCTGTTGCTCACACACTACTCGGACGCCATGCACACTGCATGTGAGTTGTGAGGTCTCCGAGGATCCGATGATGGAGGAGATTGCAGCCTCGCTCGCGGGCTGTTGGACGGCGGCCAGTGACCGCCTCGAACTCCCTACTCAGATGGCAATGGACACTCCACTGTCGTCTGAGCACGGTCAGGCTCAGGTCACGCCACCTCGGGTGGTGCAGACCACCCACCCAGGAGCTGGCGCGCCTACGGAGGACGAGGTGGGTGGTCCGCAGGGCTTTGGTCCGGCCGAGCCGACGGATGCTGACATGTTTAGCACGCCGCCTCGGGACGACCACACGGGCGACGTCAGCGATAGCTCTGCCACACGCCGCCTCAAGAGCTTCATCAGGCGAGTGCCGAAGAAGGTCGACTCTCCGCTAATTCGTGAGCCTCCCAAGCAGCCCCTGCTAAGCCGGCGCTCCGTTGCGGAGCAGACGACTGGCGACTCAGAGCCTCTCTCGAGTACCTGCTTCCGAGCGAGGTGATGTCTTTCATGCAGCGTATGGGCTACACCAAGGATCCATTAGCGTTGGAACCGAAGGCCTTTAACAGGATCTTCGACAACAACTTGACTGTGTCCAACGTCGTAGCACTGGACGCGCTCTTCGCGGATGGCGGCAAGAGTTCATCCAGGCAGCCGCGAAGACGCAGTGCCTAGGTTGCTCCGCTGCGTCGATGATCACTCAAATGGTCTAGCGATTACCTCACTAACATGATGATACTGTCCCTTATGTCAGTGACATGGGTTCACTTGTCAGTGACTGCGTCTCAGAGACTCACATTATGAAAAGTCTTCGCCCCATGGTCAAAAAAGCAGTCGAGTGAGCTTATATGCTTTATCCCCAGTCCCCCCCGAGTCCGCGTAGGCGCAAACCCGACGGCGTCCCATTCGACACAGCATAACGCTTGCAGTGTCGCCGGAGACGAGCACCATGAGCCCCATCACCGGCTATCGCAGCGCCGCCTCCTCCTCCTCCCTCACTATCGTGGGGGAGCGGAGATCCCCCGTGCAGGCACCGCGGTTGAGTGCCGACGATTACCGCTCTCTGGACGAGGTGACGACTGACGACCCTTTCCTTTTTCTTTTCGGTCTCCCAATTCCATGCTCTTCATCACATACAAGCACTATGGCCAGCTAGATCTGGCTTATCATCAGCTTGACGGGCGTCTAAGCAAATTTAGCTAGATCTGGCTTATCATCAGCTTGACGGGCGCCTAAGCAAATTTCTTTTATACGATGGAGGATGTAATAATCGCTGCTAGGTTGATTGAAAATTTGAACCTTATTCTCGGCTTTGATTTTACAAGGAGCAATACATGGAATGGTTAGTGTTCCAGATTGTTGATGTTCTGATTTTAACTTTCTTTGTGGATAAATAGTTTGTATTCTGAATATTAACTTTCTTTGTGGATAAATAGTTCTGATTTTACAAGGAGCAATACCGTCGGGAGGAGGTCGCCGGGGAGGGAGGGAGGGAGGGAGAGAGAGAGAGGTGGAAGAAGGGGGGGTCGGGCACGGTCGACTGATGCGGAAGCGAAATATTAGGCGACCGTCATCGAGCATTTCTGAATTTTAAAACGATTATCATTTCGAGATGGAGGGTGTAACATTTAATATTTCTATATGACTCCTAATAAGATTATATAAAACCGTATGAGAATACGAGTTGGACTAATATATCGAAGGAGGCCCAAGTCTCGTAAAGTCCTTTCCATGTACCCAAACCCAAACCAACAAACAGCGCCATTCAACACTGCCAACTACGACTACGGTGCAGGTGCAGACGTCATGAACCGGCACACACATACGCAGCTTCCTTATTATTTGCCTAACGTAAAATGAGAGCACAACAGCTACGAATAGCGTTATCTCGAATTAGGACAGTTCATTCGAGACCAACAGCATGCTGAGCTGAGCTGTACATTCTACAGCCGCGAGCGGCCGATCCTGTCGCTGTCAGTGATGACGTGGGCGCGGGTGATCTCCCTCAGCGACGTGCAGCCGCTGAGCGCCATGGTGAGCTCCAGCTCGTCCCTCAGCATCTGCAGCACCTTCCGCACGCCGGCCTCGCCGTCCACTGCCAGCGAGAACAGCACCGGCCGGCCGATCTGCAGCACCAATCAACAGTGTTAGGTGTCAAGCTTGAACGAGATAACAGTGTTAGCAGTGCCCGGACGCCTAAACAATTAATTTGGTCTGCTCTTAAGGGACAGGAATTGATGCATTTGTTTAATTGTTCTATTTTGTGAATATATATCAACTTGTTTGTCCTTAATGTGATCCGTAGTGTTAGCAGGAGCAATATACTAGTGTTACATAAAACAGAAGGACTAGAAGTATAGAATAGACAATTTTACACATTTATAGTATAGATAGATAGATAGATAGATAGATAGATAGGAGAGAGTAATCTAACGCGTTGTCGTACATCATGTAGTGGCGCTAGCGAAGCAGGAGCATCCAAATCGACAACGGCAGACTGAGAGCAAGGCTAATAATACAGCCTGCTGCTAGTTGTATGAATCTTTACGGTCTACCTCTCAGTCCACCAAAATTATAGTTAGCTCTTCACAATCAATACATGGTCCACTTATCTCTTATAAAGTTTTTTTTATTATATATGTAAGCCGGCTGTAAGCTAATAGTTCGCTTTCCTCTCACTCCTCTTCTATCTCCTCCGCGGTAAAGTTATGGGTGACTTTACCTCACTTCGATGCCATCCAATTCCCATCCAACGGTTGATGAAGTCTTCACTTTTTTATTACTACTAGTGCCTAACCTGGATGCAAATAACAGTTCAATTAAAGCCCAGTTCATTGACAAATGAGTTATATAGCTGCCGGAATTTTTTTTCTCTGTGCACTTTATCTTTTATATCATAACTTTTACGTATAAGCTTGGATAAAGATAAAAAAATTTGAAGATGTGCTATATGTAACGGCATAAATAAATTGCTCCAATAATCAACTCGCTAGTGTTGCTATGTAACGGTGTTGCATTTCGCTAGTGTTGACACTAACAAAGAAAAACGGATATCCTATTTTAAACATAGGATAATCTGAATAGAATTTATGGATAATCCATATCTACCGTTTTTTTTTCTATTCTATATCCTATCCCGCATCCGCACATATTCGGATTCGAATTATCCGTATCCGCATGGATATTAAAGATCTCCTCTATATCCTCAAAATTTGAATTTGGATCGGATCGAAGAATTATCCACATCACTTTGATTTTTTGATACTCAACTAGAATTTAGGGCCTATATTATGAGACTCATGCTCAGCTAAATAGCGAGTAGCCAAACTAGTTAGGCCAGTCTCAGTGGGGAGTTTTATTTTCCAGATTCCAAGACTCAATGTGTTGGCTTGAAAACGGTGTAGATTTATGCATTTATAAGTCGGTGCATGCCATTGCGAGAATGACATTTTTTCAATAATAAAGATTTATTAAAACCTAATTAAATCTTTATAAAATTCATACTAATTCATTACAGCTCAGAGAAATATTAAATTTTGTATATTTTTTTTTCTAAAGACAAGCTTTACCTTTACATAGTGAAGCTATGCTTGAATGTATTTGGATCTTTTGATTCTGTTGGAATTCATTTTTATGTGATATATATCTACTATTTTAAGGTTTTATTGTTGTCATAAGTCAAACCATTTTTAAGTTTATTCTATAAAAAAACAATGTTAAGTTGACTAAAGTTTATGTTTTTATCCTCTTTTTTATATCACAATCATAAACACGTGCGTGCCGCACATGCATGTCCACTAGTAAAGATAAATTTCATACCAAAATTGTAGATACTAAAGAGGTGGCCCCACTTGTAGTTGATAATATTTTCGTTTAAAACCATCTTAATACTGAAATAATCGATATACTGTTTAGTATATAAATTTTTAGACACCAAAATGAATTTAAATGAAAAAAAGACATGAACTACAAAATTCTAGATTTTTTTGAGCTGTACAACTTTATATACATTTTATTTATTTTTATCTGAGCTCACATGTTTTTTAAGAGTCCGTTGCTTTTTTGTTCATCTCACTTTTGAACTAGGCGTTATTTGGGCCGAGCATTATAACGGCCGGCACACATAAAGTCGTTTTCTTCCCCGGCTATTGGATGTTAAATGAAAGGCATCGGAGAAAGGTGGAAAGTCACCCGTAACTTACACGGCGAGTCAGAGAATCTGCGCCGGACCCATACCCGCCGGCCGCCAGCCGCCAGCCGCAAGCCCAGCGCCCCAGCCCCACGCGTCCACACGACACGAGTAGCGCTGGAATTGCCGCATTGGACTTGGGCAGTTGGGCGACCAACCAACGGACGGCGCGCGCGAGGCCAACTTGGCCGGGGGCACGCGGGGGCACTGATCACTCAAATGGTCTAGCGATTACCTCACTAACATGATGATACGGTCCCTTATGTCAGTGACATGGGTTCACTTGTCAGTGACTGTGTGTCAGAGACTCACATTATGAAAGCTTAGTCTTCGCCCCATGGTCAAAACGCAGTCGAGTGAGCTTATATGCTTTATCCGCGTAGGCGCAAACCGGACGGCGTCCCATTCGACACAGCATAACGCTTGCAGTGTCGCCGGAGCCGAGCACCATGAGCCCCATCACCGGCTATCGCAGCGCCGCCTCCTCCTCCTCCCTCACTATCGTGGGGGAGCGGAGATCCCCCGTGCAGGCACCGCGGTTGGGTGCCGACGATTACCCCTCTCTGGACGAGGTGACGACTGACGACCCTTTCCTTTTTCTTTTCGGTCTCCCAATTCCATGCTCTTCATCACATACAAGCACTATGGCCAGCTAGATCTGGCTCATCATCAGCTTGACGGGCGTCTAAGCAAATTTAGCTAGATCTGGCTTATCATCAGCTTGACGGGCGCCTAAGCAAATTTCTTTTATACGATGGAGGATGTAATAATCGCTGCTAGGTTGAGTGAATTTATCCCCAACCCCAAGCTCGAGCTATCGTTATAAACATGTGAACTGTGGGTTTAGTTACTATACTCAGCTCTTAGGGAGAGCGGGACTGGGAAGGGACTTGCGATGCCTTGTTTCAGGAGTGGAATGCAGCAAATTAGGGGATTTAGGGGGATCCACCCAACTAAAGTTTAGCTAGCTAAAATTTCGAAGCTAAACTTTAGCTAGGGTGTTTGGATCCTCCAGCTAATAGACTCAGCTAAACTTTAGCTGGCTTTAGCTGGGTTGAAACAGCAACTCAGCTAAACTTTAGCTGGTCCTTTAGCTGGACTGTTTGATCCCTAACAGCTAAATTTAGTCAGCTAAAGTTTAGTTGGTGGATCTGAACAGGCCCTTGGGTTAAATAGGTTTTTGGATCCATCCATAAATGAATTCAACAAATGTGTTTGGATTGGTAGGATATGGATGGGTTAGGTGGGTCAAAGCATGCAGCGACCATGTCATCACGCGATGTCGTTGGTGAGGCCGAGGGCGGCCAAGGCCATACGGCAAGGTGGTGGCATCATGGGAACATGCACCTAGACCTTGCAGACGTCTTAGCAGCTCTCGGTGGCGCCTAGTGCAGTGGTCAGCTGCTGGGAGGCCTTGCTGTAGATGCGCGTGGGTAAAGGTTGTCAAGCGATTCATGATTCATGCAGCACAAGCAGCAAATTTATCTTCTGTGTGTTCAGTTAAGCCATGTGAGGAGTGGTTGGTTTTAGGATATGAATTCATAAACCTTCAATGTCTACTATTAAACTTCCCCACGCTTCTACTGTGGCTGGCAAATGCCTCTATGCTTCTATTAAATCTCCCTATGCTTCCGGTGCATGTCCAGTGTAGTAATTTCATGAAGGTTGCATCTTTGCTATCAGGTTGCTAAGTTTTTACATGAGGGTGGCCTTGAAAATTTGAACCTCATTCTCGGCTTTGATTTTACAAGGAGCAATACATGGAATGGTTAGTGTTCCAGATTGTTGATATTCTGATTTTAACTTTCTTTGTGGATAAATAGTTTGTATTCTGAATATTATTTTGGCTCTTCGTGCTTACATATTTTTTCTTTATTATTACAAGGTCAAAATTCCTTCAATGGGCGTAGTTTACATGCCATTGGCCCTACTCCAAACCCTTATGCGCAAGTAATCAAAATTATTGGAGAAGCTTCATCGAACTTTTATGAACACCCCGATATCTCAATACAATGCTTCGGATTTGGAGATGGTACTGACAATGTGCAATCTCTACATATCCTAGACATTATACAAGTTAGAAAATGACTTCAGTTTTTTACTTATAAGTGCCCCTACATCCCACTTGTCTGCATCGCAATGATTTTCTTTTCAAATTTGTACATCTTTGCAATTTAGTCAACTCTGAACTGTGTTTTTTTTATATATTTTTCTAGTATGATCCATTATCATAACACCACAATCTATATGTTTGGCAGAGTCAACACGCGACAAAGATGTCTTTTGTTTCAATCTTAATGAGAGGCCTTGTCATGGATACAGAGAAGCCTTAGATCGTTACAAGGAACTAGTTCCTCATTTGAAATTTGCTGGTAAGTTGTTATTTGTTATTATGTTTTCACTTCTGTATTTCAGTTAAAGTAAGATGACGAACCATAACACCAACATAATTATTTTTCCAACAGGACCAACATCCTTCGCACCGCTTATTGAGATGGCCATGACTGTCGTAGAGCGAAGTGGTGGGCGACACCATGTGCTATTGATAATTGCTGATGGACAGGTAGTGATTTCAGTCTTCTTGTTTGAATGTAGATGTGGTAATGGAGTTGGCGTAGGCAATGTGATCTTCTTTGAACTTTTAAGTTCAATGTTATAGAAATGCGTTGTTAGTTGTCTTGAATCCTGATGTGGGAATGCAGCTATAAATTGAAAATTTTTAGTGCTTTCTATTGAACCACATAGGCTTTGTTTTGAATATCAGTACGTTTGAAGATTGGTCTGTAGATCTAACAGTTTAATTTTTTTGTTATTGGCTCTTAAATATTCCTCAGCTCAGGTATATTTTCCGTTTTAGAATTTCAGTGGTCAGCTAAAAAATGACCCAGATAGTGAGTAATAACAGGTTAGGGAGAAGAAAGCTTGCTGTCTCACTCACATTAGTCACATAGGATGATAGGAACAATACCTTTCCTCAACTTTGACCACCCATATATACACAACTGTATAGTTTGGTTCACATAAAAATAGTAAAGTTAGACTTGTTATGACTAAAACTTGCCAAATATTATATTTTACGATTTTTACTGATGCATTACTGTGTGTTTTCAGGAGGCTGTACGAATAGATAATGAATCTGGCCAAGTGACAGTTCAGGACCGAAAGACTATTGATGCCATTGCAAGTGCTAGGTAAATCTTGATTGACCGGTCATTTCGTTACAATGGTTCCACTGTGCACTTATGCTGAAAAGATTTGTCACATCAAACTTTAAAGATGCCCATTTAGTCATTTTTCTGTACAGAGTTTGCATTTTGACTAGTTTCTGAGTATGCCACTCACTATCCCATGCATGTGTAAAAATATGCAGCAACTTTCCATTGTCCATCATTTTAGTGGGTGTTGGCGATGACCCTTGGGACATGATGCAAGGATTTGATGATGCCATTCCAATGCGGGCTTTCAACAATTTCCAGGTATGTATAAAAGCTATACAGCTGTTTCCTCTGATATGATTTTATGATTTTGCCAATAATTTTTTAAGAAGTTAGATGTTTAACGTCTCTCTTACCTCGTGAAACTATCTCCACTTGTAGTTTGTGAATTTTTCAGAGATTATGTCCAGAGAAACTGCAAAATCAAGGAATGAAGCTGCATTAGCATTTGAAGTTTTTTCTAAGGTACCATTGCAGTTTAAAGCGGCCATGGAATTAGGAATATCAGGGTATGCTTCTTTCTTAAGTTGCATTATGTTTTTTCTGCATTATAAACTACTCTTTTAAAGATACTGACACATCAATATGGAAAGCAGTCGGAATTTGCCAGTGTCTCCTGGTAGGGCTCCTCGGGCACCCCCTGACGAAGTAATTCCTCGGACACCTGGTGCTTCCTCGGACAGGTCTGAAAGTTTTGGCAAGACAAGTGCTGACGAAGAAGATTTATTGTTGTCCTTATCCCACGTCCTTGAATCTGATGGGGCTGATCTTGCCACAACAACTAATACTTTGTCTTATCAGGTATTTTATCTGTTATTATATAGAAGGCATATTTATCAATATATTTAATCAATAATACACTTATCAACACGTGGCATCACATCAAATTTACTTTACAGAATTGCCCTATCTGCCTCACAAATCTCATGGACATGGCATTTGGCTGTGGGCACATGGTGAGTCCCTTAGTCAAGTGGGGATTGTTTCCTTTTCTTTTTGGTTAAGACTTTAAGAAAATATACTGGATTATTATACAGTAAATGAAGAATTCACTTTGCAGTTTTGTGGTGACTGTGGAACTGAACTCGAGCGATGCCCTTTCTGCAGGAGTCCAGTCACCACAAAAATAACTCTACATCAACAGGTACTTCCACTTCAATTCTCTTTTTAAGTGCTACTACCCACTTCTGTTGTTGTAGACATCCAAGTGGTACCGATCATATAGGATGTGTTTGGTTGAGGAATAGGTGGTCCATCATCTTCTCACTCCTTACTTTTTTTCCATGGAATGGAATGGAATGTATTGATCCATAATCACCTCATTCCCCACAAGCTAATAATTAGTGAATAAGCATGAGGGATGGAGTCACTACACCAAAATCATGGGATGAACTCATTATGTACCACCTCATCTAGTATGGGTAGTTCCTCAAGCAAACAGCCCCATAGATTTGACCTCATTTTTTCAAGGGCTCTTTTAAGGTACTCGATCTAATCTCAACACAAATAGATATGGGCCTTCGATTTTTTAACCAATGAGGTCATTAAAAATGTTGTTAGCACTTAGCAACTTAACTGCTACAACCGGGTTGCTTCCTAGGAGTTCCAATGAAAAGTCAAATTCTCACAGATCCAAGTTTCCTTCTTTGGTGTCCCCCAAAAGGAATGCCCATGTGTGCATCTCATTCTATTCCTCCCCTTTCCTTCAATCAGAATTTGTTTGTCCAAAAGTAACCAATTTGGTGAAACCATCTTCAAACTAATCATGTTTGCATCATTATTACATACTCACGCCACACTCACTAGGACCATAAACTGTATTAACACAAATTTGCGATCAGGCATTTGAACCCTACCAACAAATTATGATGCATTTGAACACACATCATGCTCCATGAGATAAAAAGGGTATTTAATTTGTGCACCAACGCATGATTAATCACTACTCTTTGTTAGAATCTCATAATTCGTGGTGAATTAAACTTCAAGCGGCACATAATTCTCACACTAAGGAAACGTGTCACTCGCAAGTTTGACCCACAACACTTTTGTTCTAATGATGAATTCGTGGTGCATTTCATTTGTTAAGCAAGAGACATTTAGTGCACACAGGATCAATGTACATTTAGCATTGACCATGCATAGCTATAATTAGGGAACTGTTTCCTTCAATGCTAAACTTTCCAAATGAAAAAAAAACTGAAATACTTAAAATGATCATGAGTGATCTTTTAGCTTGTATAGGAGGTAATAGGGCACCTTCTCTAATCTCATCAGTCGTTGGGGTTAAACAAGTCAGACAGTTCATAGTAGTTTTAGTACCAAAGATTAGCCTTTTTGAATTACTATGTGTCTGTTCCACAAACCTATACAGGTGAACCACATATGCACAAATCTAGTTGCGTACTCTGGATTCTATCCTCATCCCACTTGGGCCTAATATGATTTGGGCATCCCTTCTCCGACTTAAAAATGCCCTCATCTTTTTTTTTCTCGGACATGCATAAGAGTTGCATATTATTTTGTTGAGAAGAAGAGAAAAGTTTAGAAACCCTCATAGAACCACACCACATCCACTCACACGGTCACACCATATAAGTATGCAACCGCACAGACACAGATTTTTTTGTCACACAGACGACCCATCCTATATATACGTCTATTACAAACAAAAAAAAGAGAAAAAATAGTGACATGGTTAGTTTCCATAACAAATTCAGAAGTCCCTTTCTATGTGAAATGTGTTTACATACATTAACGGTTTTGAATGGTCGACACATTAGTAAAGCATCTCTAGAAATATATATTTTTTTGCTTGCTGTTAGATCTATTAGGAATTGTAGGATGTAATGTGTTTACATACATTAGCATGTTTCCTTATCATTTTTCAAGCCAAATAGTGTTCTGAACACACACCCCGCAATGTTTATCAGGATGTGTGCCCTGTCTGCCTTGGGGACACCAAAGACATGGCTTTGAACTGCGGGCACCAGGTGAGCCTGCTACTCTAGCCCTCCAGTTAACTCATGGCATGGGATTAATGAACTTCTTTTCTTTATTGATTGTCTAGGACCTGCAGAAACATGAACATTATCATTTTTTTGACGAAAAATTATAATCCATTTGCAGACTTGCTGCGCTTGTGGACCCAACCTCGAGTCATGTCGGAAATGTGGTGATCCGATCACAGAGAGAATCAAGCTTTACTGATCACAAGGTAGCAGTTTGAACCGCAACATATTACAGTTGCTGCTGCTGCTGCTGTTATAGTGTTATTAATCTTCGGTTTGTTTATCGTTCAGATCACACAGGGTCTTGCACTTATATGGTCTGATCATGGATCAGCGCTTCAGCTGGTACACACGAGTTCAAAATTGTGTTTGAACTTGGACAAATTTTCCATCGATTTGGTTGGTTCACGGGGGTAGTTATGAGTGTTGTCTGAGACAATTGTAGCCTTTGAACCCCCACTTTTTCCCGTTGCAGGTGTGCTTTGATTGTATTTCTCTACTACTAAAACCACGAGTGTTTCTTCTTTTACTGTCTTGCGTTGAATCCCTTTCACGTCTGTCTTCCGGTCTCGCATTTGAGCACGTCTACCGTCTGACTTCCGTTCCCTTAATTTCCATCAGTAGCATGAATATAGTAGGCCAAATAGTCATTTTGGTACCTCAACTATCGTTTGAGGCTTAATTTTTTATTTAAACTTTCAAAATAGTCGTTTCAATCCTCAAAATTTACTTTTGGGTTTAGTTTTATCCTAAAACTATTAAATTGATTCTTTGAGTACTTAAATTTTACATTTTAGGTTCAATTTAATCCATGGACCCACATAGTTCATGGATGAAATTGAGCATAAAAGTAGAATTTAAGGACTGAAATAGTCATTTCGAAAGTTTAGGAATGGAATTGAACTTTGGACGACAGTTGAGGGATCAAAATGACTATTTTACCAATATAGTACAAGTCCTATTTTGGTTGGGTCAGCACCGGTATGGTAGCAGAGGATGAAATAAGTGTTGACATCGTTGTGTGGATGATTAGGGATGAAAACAGGACATACATTTTCCAATGTCCGTCTGTCCCAAAATGGTTTAACCCTTATTTGGATAGTGCATATATATGAATCCTGACATTTAATAATACAACAACAACAACAAAGTCTTTAAGTTCCAAACAAGTTAGGGTAGACTAGAGTTGAAACCCAGCAGAAGCAATCAAGAGCATATCTAAGACTAAGTCTTTAGGTATATTTCATCCTTTCAAGTCTCCTTTTACTGCCTCTACCCAAGTCAACTTCGGTCTTTCTCTGTCTCTCTTTACGTTACTATCCTAGCTTAGGATTTCACTACGCACCGGTGCCTCTGAAGGTCTCCGTTAGGCATGTTCAAACCATCTCAACCGGTGTTGGACAAGCTTTTCTTCAATTGGTGTTACCTCTAATCTATCACGTATATCATCGTTCCGAACTCGATCCCTTCTTGTATGACCGCAAAAATAGGCGCAGCCGCTTGGGCTCTCCCATCGGAGAACTGGATACAGTATTTGTTAATGGTCAATTTGTTCTTATTACTAATTTTTAAGTTCATATTTGTAATGGTTTACACCTCTAAGCAGGAAGCTGCTAAAAATAGATGGATTGCACAATATCAACAACTAATCACGCACGCATTGCTCTAAATCCATAATATAGAATAGGGGGGAAAATGCATGAAAATCTCAACCATGCACCTAATGATAACAACAATTAGTCCTTGGCTCCTTGCTTATATTGTACAAATGTGTGTATTGTCCTCTTAATGCATTACAAAAGCATAATAATGTTTAGCTATTTAATTTAATAGACCAAAAGCAGAATACAGAAAACAACTTCCTTTGAAATCTAAACATACAACTGCAATGTTTTCAATATTCTTAGTACAAATATATGCAGCTCACCTGCGTGTACTTGAGAAAAAAACTACAAATAAATGTAGACTATTGTGTTGCAAATGAAGACACTGCTCAAAGTGGAGGAAAAGTTATAGTGCTAACTCTTGTAGCTACACCTGCAAGCAAAGTGCTGCAGTCTTATAGTAGAAGTTGAATATGAAATATGCAAAAAAAGGGGTTATTCTTAAGAACCCTAGAACAGAGACAACATGGTAGACAGGCAGCTCAGGACAGAGAATAGTATATTCTACGCCATCTCAGGATATCCTACATTACTACTCTAAGAATATTTACAAAACAAGGTCAACACATCAGCAACGGCTTTAGCTGCCTAGGAATCAATCAATGGGCAGTACCAATGCAGTCTTAATTATGACAAAGGGTCAAGCTATTAGCACATGTTGTGTGAAGTTCTGCAAGAAACTGCTTAATCACCAACTTGTCCCCTTCTTGGAGAACTTGTAACGATGCATCAAATGTAGGAGTAGTCGAATTTCTCTCTTATGGATCAGCTAAAACTTCATAGCATCTACAATTTACAGAAATTAGGAATTGTCCAATCAAATAAGATTCCTTCATTTTAGATTTGATTTTCTGACAAATAAAATATTTAGATAAACTTACCAATCGCAGCTGCCGTTAGCCTACACACACAAAAAAAAGAGAATCTGCAGTAGATATAGCACATGGACATTTATTGGTTCGTACAGCTGGGAGCGGGGGAGGCAAAGGCAGGCAGAGTAGAGGATGGAGATTGGGCAAGTATCATCCAGCTTCCTGCCTTTTGAGTTTGCCTCCCATCACGTACATTGTGGATGAAGACCGGTGATTTTGAATAAATAAATAGTAAGCCAGAATTCTGAATTCGAATTTTGGAGTCAGTAATCTTGCTACTCATGGAATAAGTTTGTGACAAAATTATATAACACTTAATTCACATGGAGGACCCCATATGTTTCAGAAAATTTGCCACACCAAAATAAGCTTATGACTTTCAGAGAAAAGTATGGTTGGTTGTATATGCACTTATGCATTCATTGAGTTATGTCGATAAAATTGTATAGAATATAGCCATGAAAAGATAGCCAGGTAATATGAATACAGTTTTTTGCTTGAACAATGATCAATATTATGAATGTAAAACTTTGTATTCAGAAGCAAATGATCCTCAACAAGCTTGCATCATGCTCCCTTCAATCAATGTCACATTTCTATGTTTCACCCAAAATTAGCTCTGCAAGTGCTACTCGGCTATAACTCCTAGAAACATTAACCATTGAGAGAGCACTTTACCTTGCTGGCATTTCATCGAGCAGCTGTTGGGCGCCGTCCATGTGGTCGACCACTCCGTCTGCTAGGCGCTTGCCGGTGCGCTCTGTGGCGCGGCAAGCCGCTTAGGGGCGCGTGAGGCTGTGCAGCACTGGTGTCACTGGCCTTTTTGCATCGTGTGCATCTTACGTGGCGCTGGCACGGACCCGGGGTTCTCCGCGGGCGACGGGTGGCGGCAGGCAGGCATCAGGGATGAGCAGAGGTAGGAGCAGAGGGATGCCGGTGCCTTTGGCTTGAGGACGGGGCGGAGGAGTGGAGCATGGCCGCGGAGGAAGCAGTGAACATCGAGGCGCCAGGCGGGGAAGGGAGCTCGCAGCATGGTGGATGCGGCGCCATTGTGGCGCTGCAGGACCTCAGCGCGCGGCTGATTAGCGCGTGCGGCCACCGGCCAGATCGTGCAGGATGCAGCGGAGGCAGTTCGTGTCGGGGACCAGGCCGGTGTCCCGTGTCCGAGGACGGGCGATCTGGAACGACGATGGCAACGGAGGGGACTGAATTTTTTGGAAATGGTAGCTGGATTGGGCACGCTGAACGTCCGATCAAAATCCGACGGAGGAGAAAATCGGACGACGTGGCCCAATGACATGCTGTCGTTTATCCTGCAGATTCGTATTAAGGAGATAGCAACATATTATAAGATAAATTAAGAGTAAAAAATATTATATTACAAATTTTAAAGGATATGTCTCCGTTTTCAGGTGACTGATGGTTTGATTGCACCATCCTGGATCGTTAGATCAAGATCTAACGAATATAGTGTTTTCTTCTTCCTCCCGCCGCTCGCCCCTCCTCTGCGGCGTCCTTGCCCCCGCCGCCCCACCCCCGCCGCGGCGAGCTAGGGTTCGTCGGAGCTCCGGCAAACCCTAGCTCACCCGCGGCGCCACCTTCTTCCCCTCCCCTCCCCCTGTCACCGCCGCCACCACTATGGCCGGAGCTCCCCTGCCCCGACCACCCCTACCGCCGCCAGGTCTACTAAACCGCCCATCGACCATCCTCACCGCCTGGCCTACCTACCTCCCCTCGGCCGGCCATTCTATACCCCGCCGAAGTTGGAGAAGATAAGGGGAGCTCGCCGGAACCCTAGAAAGAAGATCTAGAAGGAGGAGGCCTACTTGGCGGATCCGCCGCCGCCACTGCCAGATCCGACGGATCCGCCGTCGCCGCCACTGCCATGGCCGGCACGGGCGCGGGGAAGAGCTTGCCTTTGCCGGGCGCGGACGCAACCGTCGCGAGGAGGCCGCCGGGGAGGGAGGGAGGAAGGGAGAGAGAGATAGGTGTGTGGAAGAAGGGGCGGGCACGGTCGACTGATGCGGAAGCGAAATATTAGGCGACCGTCATCGAGCATTTCTGAATTTTAAAACGATTATCATTTCGAGATGGAGGGTGTAACATTTAATATTTCTATATGACTCCTAATAAGATTATATAAAACCGTACGAGAATACGAGTTGGACTAATATATCGAAGGAGGCCCAAGTCTCATAAACTCCTTTCCATGTACCCAAACCCAAACCAACAAACAGCGCCATTCAACACTGCCAACTACGACTACGGTGCAGGTGCAAACGTCATGAACCGGCACACACATACGCAGCTTCCTTATTATTTGCCTAACGTAAAATGAGAGCACAACAGCTACAAATAGCGGTATCTCGAATTAGGACAGTTCAATCGAGACCAACAGCATGCTGAGCTGAGCTGTACATTCTACAGCCGCGAGCGGCCGATCCTGTCGCTGTCAGTGATGACGTGGGCGCGGGTGATCTCCCTCAGCGACGTGCAGCCGCTGAGCGCCATGGTGAGCTCCAGCTCGTCCCTCAGCATCTGCAGCACCTTCCGCACGCCGGCCTCGCCGTCCACTGCCAGCGAGAACAGCACCGGCCGGCCGATCTGCAGCACCAATCAACAGTGTCAGGTGTCAAGCTTGAACGAGATAACAGTGTTAGCAGTGGCCAGGCCAGTGGGTGTGTCGTCCTTACGAACACTCCTGAAGCTCCCAACGCCAGGGCCTTGAACACGTCCGTGCCACGGCGGACGCCGCCGTCGAGGAACACCGGCAGCCGGCCTTTCGCTTCCCTCACGACCTGAATTCATGTGGCCCTTCTCGTAAAAACCTCAGCAAACATGGAAGTTGGAAAGCCAGGAAGCACAAGCAAAGCTTCTTCTGAAGACTCGGCTATTCATAATGAAGCTGTCTGTGCTTTTCTGGAAAACGTAACCTCTGAAGCTCTGAATCTGAATACAGAAGGATAGTTAGCGTACCTCTTCCAGGCAGCTGATAGTTGCAGGAACATAATCTAGCTGGCGTGCGCCGTGATTGGACACAATGATCCCAGCAGCGCCATATTCAATTGCAAGTCTAGCTGCATTGCGTATATGTTTAATGCTGATGCGAAACTGAAGCTGCACCTCAAGGTCTGAAAGTCTGAAACTGAACACTTACTGTCTTCTGCGGTCACGACTCCTTTCACTAAGATCGGCAACGAGGTAATTGTCTGCAGCCACTTGATGTCCTGTTTGTTGTATTGCTACTTATCAGCATTTTATTGCCACATACTAGAACACTTGAATGCAAGTAGAATGAAATACTATTGCATTTGTGTTTTTTGAATGCATCTTCCATTTATGTCAAACTTCAGATTAGCTGTTATCTGAAACTAGGAAGCTAGGGTGTAGTAGTGTAGAAATAATACCTTCCAGGAAAGAGTGCGGTCAACTTGACCAGCAACATAGGAAGCAAGGCCAGAGTCGTTTGTCTGACACATCAAGAGATATTTGGTAAGAAAACCTGAAGAAATAGATGCATTTTTATAGCCCTATGTCAAGCTCAGTTTTCAGGTAACCTTGTCCATCGTGCCAAGATCCAGCGCTTCAAAGTTTTTCAACGTCAGATGTGGAGGTAAGGTGAATCTGCATGGTTTCACAGTATATATGCAGCGTGTATTCGATTCCTAATAGAAATAATGAACATTCGTCCTGTACAGCACACTGGGTTCAGTTGTTAGATTCGCACCTGTTTTTTATATCAGCTTCCCTGCGGCCAAGTATTGGAGTGTCTACAGTGAGTGCAATAGCTTTAAAGCCAGCCATTTCAGCCCTTTTCACGAGTTGCCGTACTATATTCCTGTCCTTGTAGACCTGATGGAGACAGATGATTCATGGTAAGATCAGTGTGATGAATAAGCAATGCCTCTTGTAAGTTCATGCAGATAATCATGCATACATAGAGCTGGAAGAAACGTATGCCTGGCCCAACTGAGTTGACCTCTTCAACGCTGGAAGTAGACCATGAGGACAATGTCTGAAAAAAAAACATAAGATCAGTCATAGGATCAGCACAATGGATTAGGGTGTGTTTGGTTCCATGGATATCCATGGATATATAGTGTTTGGTTGGATGGACAAGCTGAACCTGGATATCCACAACAGGAAATATTCTGAGTAGATGCTGGATATCCTGGCCCTCAAAAATCTGACGGATGAGGATGAGGATATCCACATATTGATTAGCGCATGTTTTGTGTGACAATTAGAGTAGTATAGTGCTAATTAACATATTTTATTTTTAATTAGTGATTATAATGACAAGATTAGTGTCAGTGCATATTTATTAGGGTATAATTAGTTGTTGTTATTTTTAAATAATAGATATAATTAGTTAAGTATTCTCATCCTATGCAATCTTATCCATCCAACTAAACAGAAAAATGGCTCGTCCTATCCATCCAACAAACAAACATGATATCCATATCCCAAAATCCATGGATGGCCATATCCCATCCACCCTTCGTCAAACCAAACACACCCTTAGTGTTCAGGTCATGACTGAGGTGCCACAAGCAGTGTGATCTTTCAAACCATTATTGTTCCTGCAGAGGCTGCTGCTCTTGCCGTAGCAAGCTCTCCTGCATTCCAGATAATTTCTCCATAAGAACTTTCCTTTGAAAAATGAATAGAAAAGTGTAATTATTGAACATTCGTCCGAACCATCAGGATGGGCCATTTTCTGCATGGCCGAAGGAGCAATCATAATAGGCATGGAAATGTTGAAGCCCAGGACGTTCGTGGCCATGTCGATATGGGAGACGTCAATCAGTATCCGTGGTCGAAACCTGTAATCATTTCCACAAGGAAGCACAAAATGAGGTTCTCAGAGAACAAAGGAGGCCAAGAGGGATTGGTACATTTTGTGCCCCGATTATCACATGCAACGTCTCCTTTTCTCAAACTTGAGTTGATGACTTTGGTGTCAGTGTGTGTGTTGTGGATAGGTTAATTCTTACTATTGTCAAACGTGAATAAAAACAACAACGGTTGAATCAGCAGTGTGCTAACAATCGAGTTAGTGAGCAAAAAGTCTTGGAGATAACTATTTACTGTCTACTACAAACATGCCAAATGCCATACTCAACGTCATCTGTATGAAAATTCAGAGTCCAGATGCATGACCGAAGAGCTGAAACCTGCAAGGACAATAATTTTGCACATGTCCATGCATTTCTAATGTCATGTGTCGTATCTGAGAGTTCCTAGTGAAGTTGCCATCTTCTTTTGACCATGCAGGCCACAAGTCACAAGACAACTTCTGATCTCTTGTCCTCTACTCCATGTGATTGGTCCACTTTGCTACCATTTACTTTTATTAATCAAAGGTGATTTTATCCGCTTAGACTAAACAATTCGACAAAGTGACCTCAGACTAATTGTTATCATGAAGCTATACATTTTCCACAAGGATTGGAGAGGCGCCACATGCATTATCCTACACGCTCAAAAACTTAAAATAATATATGATTTTTCTTGATACATGACAATTTCTATCAGATATCAAAATTTATGTCATCCTTGTATACTTGTTCTGAACGTTTTCCATAAAGTTCCTGATTTTCAGTTAATTATTAGCTGCTGACGTGAGTAAAAACAAGAACAGTTGAATCAGCGGTGTGCTACCAATCGAATACGGCTAAAACCTACTGTTTTGGAAGGTAGCTTGGCTTACAGAATTCTGGAGAAGGCCTCCCTGTTCTCCTTGAGCGTCCACTGATCTTCTGCGCCGGAGGCATAGTAGTCGTACACCATCTTCGGCAGCTTCTCCTTGGCGAGCTTCTCATACTCGGTGACATTTGTGATCAGCTCCATGTCTCTGCCCAGACAATTCCTCACAGTTAGTTCCAGTTCATCGGCAGTTCAGACTTTAGACAACTTCTCTGATCTGCTAATACCACATATTCCACTTTCCATCATAAGAATTCACTTTCCATCAGAAGAATTCAGAACAATATAATGATGTTCTTTTGAGACTGATGATGAAAAATAACAAGAACAAGTGGGGGTTGCCGTATAGTTCAATACAGAGAAATCAAGCAAGGTTAAAACACAAATCAAAACATGGGGCAAAGCAACAAGACCGCAACAACAGAATGATTCGCGGATTCAGAGTTAGGGACATTCTTTGGTAGCCTAGCTAGGTGCATCACATAAATCATCACTGCAAAGACAGGAACCGATCCAATTGAGGCCTCCAATTGATTCCAGCGACCGAGAGGCGAGAGGAACGATTACCCCTACCCTTTCCTTGCGCAGAAGAACCCAAACAAGAAAAAGGGCTTAAACAGGGCCGGAAAAACTAGACCGAATGAAATGAAATGATCAGATGCGAAGGTTCCCTGGGAACTCACCGAGCGCGCAAGGGAAGCGGAAGCGGCCGAGGCTCTGACGGACGCCCGTGTGCCGGCCTTGGAGTGATGAATTGGAGCAGGGGTCTCGTGGTGTGGCCAGCCGTGTGGGTATTTAAACACTCAGATCAGATGGTGTCATGGTGTGTTGTACTGCTGTCACTGTGATGCGCCCGCCCGTGAGGGCTAAGTTGAGTCCTGAGCATCTGACGTGGCAGCATATTTGCTTGTGGGCATGCCATGTAAGGAAATGAGGAAAGAAGAATGAGCAACTAGCGATTCAGAGAAATGTTTCAGAGCAGTGCATGATACTGTCTCACGTTGTTTTGGTCCCTGCACATGCCCTGCAGTTTTGTAGCCGTTCAGGCTCGCTGGACTGCAATTGCAAAATCGCTGGGAGTTCGGCAGCACGGTGCACGCACAAGCACGCTAATGACAGGATAGAGCAGACGTGCGCCAACTTGAGCTTTGAGTTCCGCGCTTGTATTGTTTGTACAGATTCCTGTCCTCCTGTCATTTTGCAGTGTCATTTCTGTTAATTGGCACGAACACAAAATTCTTCATTCTCCGCAGCATCCAAGGCGCGTGCCTGGAATCTTATGTATGTATGTCCAGTCCAAAGTACTACCTCAGCTACGTCCTGTTTAGTTCCACCAAATTCTCAACTTTGACACTATGCAAAAAGAAGATTCTCCGTCATATCAAACTTGTGGTACATGCATGGAGTACTAAATGTTGACGAAATCAAAAACTAATTGCACAGTTTGGTTGTACTTTGCGAGACGAACATTTTGAGCTTAATTAGTCAACGATTGGACAATTATTACCAAATAAAAACAAAACGACACTGTAGCTACAGCGCGTTTGGCGGCGCCAATTCAGCCCAACTAAACGTGGCCCTACTTGTACGCAAGTTGTGGCGTCTCAACTGGACAGGCTGATACACTTATTAGATGGATTTCAAGAATCAGAAACTACACCGGATCCTGAGAGATAAACACGTACATCATGGGCAAAGATCCTGTGAGCTATTCCTTTCACATTGCAATTTGGAGACTGTCAGATGTCGGATTGGATAATGTTATAGTATTAACTTAGCATCATCCATTTTTCCTACGCAACGGTTCAACGAGCCCCGTGTTAAACTGATGGACCTACGAATTGAACTGGTCTGAGTGCATGCGTTAACCCTTTATAAATTAGGATATGGGAGAAGCCTACATTTATACTATGTCCAGCCCAAGTGATAATAATACCACTAAAATATGTATATCCCAGCTGTTGTATACAAGTTGATGTGTCTCAACTAGAGAGCCCGATTAATCTAGTTTGATCTCGTTGAATTGTGAGAACTAGAAACAGTGGACTTCACTATGCCTGACTAGCGCTCCGTTCATTTGGACTTGTTTGGCTTATAAGTCGTACTTTTTCAGTCAACGAACAATATTTTTCTCTCATACCAAATCAACCAACAGTACTTTCAGCCATGGCTTATCAGTCAAACAAGCCCAAACGAACAGGACGTAGAGTTTTCTGCATCAGCCAAATAGGCACCATCACGTGTCATACTTGACGTCACCTGTACTGTACTCTGTAGAGCGGGTCTCAGACTTGTTCGCTATCAGAGGCTCAGAGCACATCTCTATCTCTCAAGAGCCTTTTACCTGTGTGTCATTAAAAAAGTTTATAATTACATACAAGTCATTAAAAAAGTTGACCGCACACAGGTGTCACTGCTCTAAACTTCTTTGCCTTATAAGCCATTCCGTCATTGTTCTGTTTGTTTTTCGCCGTTTGCTAGCCCTTATAGGTGGGACCGGCCAGTGAAATTGTCCATGTTGCCCTTGGACGGTGGAGACCGTGTTGACTACGATTGACAGCCACCTCAGTTCCTCACTCTCCCCATCTCGCTCGAGTCCTCTTCCCCCACACCCTAGCGACGTTGACGGGGAGAGAAGAAGACGATCTAGCCCTACTTGCGGCTGCGCCGCGGAGAGAAGAACCCCCTAATCCCCCGTGCTTGCGTCGTGGAATGGGGTAGTGGAGCAAGGAAGAGGAAGCCTGAAGGAAGAGACCGTGGATCCTCCTGATTGGCGGCACATGGCCGCGAACAAGGGGGCGCGCGCGGGCGACCGGCCTCCTTGGCTTCCTAACGGGTGAGTACCATTTTTAGGGGTTTTCCCCGCTTCGATTGCTTGGTCCTTGTGATTGTGGTCAGTTAGGTGTAGTAGTCGTGGTCGATATAGTGTGATTTTAGATAGATAGATGTATGTAAACTCGCTGTTGTTCATCTGTAGGATGGACCCTGCTAGTAGCTACAACCTAGAAATCCGGATAATTGCTCGTCATACTCGTGCTCGGTGGTTTAGCTTGAACAAAGTCGTCGATGCTGATCGTACCAACTTCGTAGATCTAGTTGCTGAAGTTGAGAATAAGTATCCTTCTGATTATGGGGATGTTGTGAGATTGTTTTACTTCTGCATTGAAAGACAGATGAACATCCAAGTTTGCACCGACCAAGATTTGCTTGATATGTTTGCAAAACATAATGCTTCCAAGTGCTGCTTCTTGACTTTTGGTTACCACAGCCCCAGTACTGAGCCTCCTGAAATTCCTCCTTGGGATTTTAGCAGTTCTTGGCAGTCTGTTGAGAACCCCTTCACTGCCTTGTCCTAGCATTGCACAACCAAGCCATACCCAGAGTGAAACTGCAGATGATGAATACCTGGCTAATCCAAACCCATCCATTGAGCATGTGGGTATTGATGAGGAAGGGTTATTATAGACCTTGGTCCTCAACATCCACCACCTCCAAAACCTCAGAGTCAAGGTTGCAGCAAACAAAGGGATGGTGAAGGATCTGATGCAGATACATACTGTGAAACAGACAGTGATGATGAATATGTGTCTGATGATGATGATAATTATGAAATAGAGGATGTAGATGTCATTGTTAAAGATAATGAGCCTGATCATATGCCTGATGCTGAGTATGACAAGAAGGATCCTCCTATGACAGTAGGCAGTGTGTATAGAGACATGTATGCATTTAAGTTGGCTTTAGCTTCACATGCTGTCAAACATGAGTTTCATTATGACATTGAAAAGAGTGACACAGGAAGGTACAGAGTTTACTGCTGTGGGAGTACTGAGGGCTGCGGGTGGAGAATTCATGCCTCAACCATGAAGGATGATGAATCAATTAAGGTAATATGTTAGTTTCGAATTTGTATAGTTTTTTTATCTGTCAGTTGCTTTCAGATATAAGTATTTCATTTTTATGACATTTGCAGGTGAAGAGGAACCCATATCCCCATACCTGTGAAAGCAAAAGGAGGTCTGGCGTTTGTAAAGGGGTTACACAGTTTTGGGTCTGTGAACAAGTGATTGACTGGTTGAAAGAAGATACAACTGTTGGTGCTACTGAACTCCAAAGGAGGCTGAAAGATGAGTACAAAATCTTGATACCGTACAGGAGGGTGTGGAATGATAAGAATCTTGCATTGGACAAACTGTATGGGCCCTGAAATAAAAGCTTTGATAACCTGTATAGATTTAAGGCTCAGCTAGATGAAATATATCCTGGTTCATTTGTTGTGATTGATCACCACACCATTAACAAGAAAATTAGGTTTAATAGGTTTTTTTAGCCCTGAAACAATGTGTTGATGGCTTCCTTAGAGGTTGTAGGTCATATTTAGCAGTAGATAGCACTTTCTTGTGTGGAAAATTCAGGGGACAGTTGTGCATTGCTTGTGCAATTGATGCGCACAACTGGATGTACCTAGTAGCAATAGGTGTCATTGATTCTGAAACAAATGAAAACTAGGTTTGGTTTATGGAGAGGTTGAAGGAAGCAATAGGCACCCCAACTGGTCTGACATTCTGCACAGACTGTGGATAGGCAGTAATGCATGGTGTTAGTGAGGTCTTTCCACATGTTGGACATAGAGAGTGCATGTGGTATTTACTTCAAAATTTTAAGAAAAGGTTCAGTGGTAAAAATTTTTATGATCACCTGTTGGCATCTGCCTACTCTTGGAGCAAATACATGTGTCTGCCACTCCAGCTAGGGGAAAGATGTGTCTGCCACTCCAGCTAGGGGAACAAGCAGCAAGGCTTCAGCTGACCCTTCTAGCCCAGCTGAAAATACCAGAAGTAAGAAACAACTATTGCTGGAATGAACAAAGGTGACTCCACCATGTTGTTTTGATGATGCATTGGTGCTGTACTCCTGGAGAACACCTTGGCTTTTGTGGTATGAAATCATTTGGATGGTATGAAATGCTGATGTAACGGAGCTGTAATATTTTGCATGTTGTTGAATGGACAATCTGAGAATTTTATATTTCTGGACCATCAGATAGCCTCTTCTTCCTGAGGGCATGCTTATCTTTTCCCCCTTCCGTTAGCCACAGTTAACGCTGCATTTGGACGGAATGGCTTGTAATTCAAAGAAGTTTAGAACAGTGGCACCTGTGTGCGGTCAACTTTTGCTGGGGACCTAATACCGGGGTACCCAATGAGGTGGAATTAATAACCATCGAACGTTGATGCTTCCGGTCAGACAAGAATGCTACTACACTTCTTGCCCAAACGATGAAAGATTGGTTCCTCCTCGCCTAACCCCTAAGGGCTAAGACTTCTCCTCGCCCGACGGCTGAGGGCTAGCTCCGCCTCACCCTGACGTCCGAGGGCAGACTTTGCCTCGCCCGACAGCTGAGGGCAGGCCCTGCCTGGCTCGATGTCCGAGGGCAAGTTTCGCCTCACCCGACGTCCGAGGACAGGCTCCACCTCGCCCGATGGCTGAGGGCTGTCTTCGCCTCGCCCGACGTCCGAGGGAAGGCTCCGCCTCGCCCGACGACTGCACCCTGCTCCTTCGTAAAGACGAGCACAGGGTATGATAGGACATTCGAGTCAACCGCGGTACCAAGGGCCATGTCCTGCATGCCTACAGGAAGGTACGTTAGGATACGATGGGATGGGCGCTTTAAGCCCTTTCCGACCTAACAGAGCCCGAACAGTGTTGTAGGCGCCGACTTTTGTCCCACAATGTTGTAGGTGTCACCATCAGCCCTCGGGCGTGGATACTAACACAGGCATACGACAACCACAACAATCCAAGGAGGAACTCACATCATCTACAATAACAGGCGTATAGTCATTTCCCTGTCTACTCCCCACAGAGTCATGGCTCGGCGCCCTGACACACCACACCGTCTGCCGGGGGAGGATGGGACAGGACCACTCGCTGAAGCAAAGTCAGAGCCCAACCTTATTAGGATCATCGAAACATGCTATCCCTGACGTGATCTGCCATGTCAGCAGGGCAGGCTCAAGGGAAAAGGAAGACCCAGCACCCCCGAAGGACCTTTTCTACCTTTGGTTTTTTCCTCTTTCTCCCATTTGTAAGCCCTGCTCCCCCCTTGGCCTATAAAAGGGAGGGCAGGACACCCCACCAGAAAAGACCGATCCTTTTTGATACGCAAGACGACAGATCGATTCGACAGACCACACACAGCCAAGCAGCAACCAAGCTCTTGGCGCCCTTTTGACCTTTCCATCAGAGACTTGGGACCTGCCCCAATCTCGTTCGTTTGTACCCCCTACTACGAACCCTTTTCGGTACTAATAACACGAGCAGCAGCAAACTAGACGTAGGGACATTCTGCCCGAACTAGTATAAACCTTGTGTCCTTTAGTACACCATCCAAGCCTAACGCGCAATAATTATAAATTTACTAGTTGGTGTTTGTTCAAAACACCGACAGTTGGTGCACCAGGTAGGGGCCTTTGCGTGTTCCAAATCAGGCCTCGGATGGCTAGCCACGCAATCAGCTAGGTCCCAGGCGCACATGTGTGTTTCTTTGACCTAGACTTCATCGTCACGGTGGGAGGAGAGTTGGCGTTGGCCCATGTCGCCATCCAATCTCTCCCCTCCATCGGCTTCAACTACGGGAGGCTTGAGCGCCAGCCCGGCGTCTCCATTGGACCCCAGCCGTCTAGGGAGGACCCAAGCCGCCTCACCCTCTCTCTAGAACATTCTGCACGGAGCGCCCCGACGGTGCTTCCGTTCGGTCTCCGCAATGCCGCGGCGACCGTTAGCCACCTCATGGCACAGCGCACGATCTCGTCCCCCGCGAACAACAAGTTCGTGGGGATGATCGAAAGCGTTACGGAATCTCTCCACGGCCTCCTCGCAGAGGGGCCAGGGTCAGACTCTGGCTCTAACTCCAGCAGGAGGAGCCATCACCCCTCCCAGGGATGTTTCATGGCGGGTACCTCCATGGGACACGTCGAAAGCGTGTCCGCGGAGGAGGCTACCCCGGCAGGCAACCTTGGCGGCGAAACCGAAGGGGATACAGCGGCCCCACCTCGTGTAGGGGTGGAGCAGCTGAGAGACTAAAAGCGGGAGATCAACAAAGCTGGACAACAGCTTGTTCAGGAATACGCGAAGGTTGATCGGGAGATCGAACGCTACGGAGACGGTGGGCGTGTACGCGCCGTGGCCCGTGACATAAACTGAAGGATCATCGCCGACGATGAAACCCTTCCTCACTTCACTTGGGCAAGCCAGAACATCACCGCCGCAACGACCTTGCTCCATGGCCTTCTAGAGGCCGCAACACCTGAGGATCATCGGGCCCACCATGAAATTCACACGCTGCTCGAGCGTGCGGCAGCGCAGCAGGCGGAAAGCTCATTGTCTCAGCGACGCGAGCTCAACACCAGCCAGCGCATGCCCTTGGTGTGCCCCGCCAGGGACGCATCAGTCCACTAGGCACCACAAGGCGGTAGGCAGCGCGCTGCGGCTTAGATACATCAGCGTCTTGGCCATAACAGCGACGCACGTAGCACTCTCGATGCCCGTAGACATACCTACAGCGAGCTCAAGAACTACCGTCAGAAGGCTGGTGAGACGCTCTGTGGGGTAGATCCGGCGCTTCTCCCAACAGTGCAATGAGCTCCCCAACGTCGCCAACACCGACGTGATAGGAGCCTTCCTGTCCAGGATGACCTACGAGTCCTTAGTTCATAAGCTGGGATGCAAGGGCCTATGGACCACCAAGGAGCTCCTAGATATCGCCACCAGCCACGCCTCAGGAGAAGAGGCGGTCGGAGCGATCTTCGATCACCTCGAGGGCAAGGCAAGGCGGGACGAGGGCACCGGCGAAGGCACCTCCAACCGTTCCACCAAAAGGAAGAATAAGAAACAACGGCGCGAGGACTCTCTCGTGGCCGCTTCTAACCGCAAGGGTGGTTGGAAGCCCATAGAGGGCACTCCGAACCACTTTGAAAAATTACTCGAGGGGCCGTGCCCGAACCACGCCTTTCCTATTAAGCATCTACTCAAGGACTGTGGCCTCATGCGGCGGTTCTTGTCCAGAGGCTCCAACAAGGGGGGTAGGGGAAAGACCCTCCCCCCACTACGGACAACGTTGAAGAGAGGGACGACGGCTTTCTAACGCCGGATGGCTGCCTTATGATCTTTGGAGGATCAACGGCCTACGACTCCAAACGCTATCAGAAGGTCACGCGCCACGAAGTCTACACGGCCCAACCGGCCACTCCTCCCTTTCTCAAGTGGTCGGAGTCCGCCATAACCTTTGATCGAACCGACCATCTAGATATCGTCCCCCACCCAGGGAGATATCCGCTTGTGGTCAACCCAATCGTTGGCCCAAAGCGACTCACTAAAGTGCTGATGGATGGGGGCAGTGGCCTCAACATCATGTACGCCAAGACGCTCGACGAGATGGGCATCGACCGGATGCGCCTCCGCCCAACCCAAGCGCCTTTCCATGGCATCGTGCCCGAGAAACAGGCCATGCCACTCGGGCAGATCAATCTGCCCGTTACCTTTGGGGATCAGTTCAATTATAGGACTGAGACCCTCACCTTTGAGGTGGTTGGATTCCCTGGAACCTTCCACACCATCCTGGGACGACCATGCTACGTGAAGTTCATGGCCGTCCCCAACTACACATACCTTAAGCTAAAGATGCCGGGCCCCCACGGGGTCTTCACCGTCGGCACCTCCTTCCAGCGCGCCTATGAGTGTGAGGTCAAGTGCTGCGGCCACGCCACAGTAATCGTTGCCTCTAGGGAACTCGCCGCCATCAAGGAGGAGGTAGCCGAAGAAGCGCCCGACGCCAAGAAGTCGACCGGGTCGTTTGAATTGGTAGAGGGCTTCAAGGAGGTCCTCATAGATCTTAGCAGCTCCGAGGGTAAAACGGTACGCATTGGTACCACCCCTTTCCTCTGAATAGGAAAGCGCGCTCGTCGACTTCCTCCGTGGCAACAAAGACATCTTTGCGTGGAAACCCTCGGATATGTCAGGTATTCCGAGGGAGGTCGCCGAGCATACCTTGAAGATCCATCTAGGCTCAAAGACGGTAAAGAAACGCCTGCATCGCTTTGACGCGGAGAAGCGCAGGGTCATCGGTGAAGAGATAGCAAAACTATCAGTGGCCGGATTCATCAGGGAAGTATACCACCCAGAGTGGTTAGCTAATCCCGTTCTTGTACGAAAGAAGAGCAGGAAATGGATGATGCGTGTTGACTATACGGGGTCTCAACAAAGTGTGCCCAAAGGATCCGTTTCCTTTACCACGCATAGACCAAATAATCGACTCTACCTCGGGGTGCGAAACCCTCTGCTTCCTTGATGCATACTCTGGCTACCATCAAATCACGATGAAAGAGTCCAACCAGCTCACGACGTCTTTCATCACCCACTTCGGATTGTTCTGCTATGTTTCAATACCGTTCGGACTGAAGAACGCTGGGGCTACGTACCAGCGCTGTATGCTTAGATGCTTCGGGGACCTCATCGGGCGGACCGTTGAGGCCTACGTTGACGACATCGTAGTTAAGTCCAAATGGGCTGACCACCTCATTGTCGATCTTGAGAAACCTTTGTGAAACTCCAGGTGAATGGCATCAAACTCAATCCCGAGAAGTGTGTTTTTAGGGTACCGAGGGGCATGCTGCTCGGCTTCGTCGTCTTCGAGCCTGGCATCGAAGCCAACCCAAAGAAAATCTCAGCCATCACAAGGATGGGCCCGATTCAGAACATAATGGGGGTTCAGCGAAACACAGGGTGCCTCGCCGCCCTCAGCCGATTCATCTCGCGCCTCGGTGAACGAGGTCTCCCCCTTTATCGACTCTTGAAGAAAGTCGACCGCTTCGAGTGGACATCCGAGGCCTAGGAGGCACTTGACATGGTCAAACTACTTCTGACAAGGCCCCCGATCCTACTTCCTCCAAGCAACGGAGAATCCCTCCTGCTATACATAGCAGCCACCACGCAAGTGGTCAGCGCCGCCCTAGTAGTAGAGCGGGAGGAAGAGGGGCATGCCCTCAAGGTGTAGCGCCCTATGTACTTCATCAGCGAGGTACTATCCGACTCCAAGACCCGCTACTCCCAAATCCAGAAGCTCCTATACACCGTACTCATCACCGAGAGAAAGCTACGCCATTACTTCGAGTCACACCCCGTGATGGTCGTGACGTCGTTCCCCCTCGGCGAGGTCGTCTAGAGCCAGGATGCCATGGGAAGAACTAAAAAGTGGGCACTCGAGTTGATGGATCAAGGCATCATGTATGCCTCCTGAACGATGATCAAGTCCTAGGTGCTGGCTGACTTCATCGCGGAATGGACCGAGGTCCAAACACCACCGGCGGTCGTCGATCAAGAGTACCGGACGATGTACTTTGACAGATCACTGATGAAGAAGGGTGCCGATGCGGGGCTGGTCTTCGTATCACCCCTCGGGGTCCGCATGAGGTACATGGATCATCTCCATTTCCCCTCATCAAATAATGTGGCTGAGTATGAAGCACTCATCAACGGCCTACGCATCGCCATCGAGTTGGCCATCCGATGCCTCGACATCAGGGGCGACTCTCAGCTGGTCGTCAACCAAGTCATGAAGGAGTCGAGCTGCCATAATGCCAAGATGGCTGTGTACTACCAAGAAGTCTGACGGCTGGAGGACAAATTCGATGGCCTTGAACTCAATCACATCCCAAGGCGCCTCAACGAGGCGGCTGACGCGCTTGCAAAAGCAGCATCCGGTCAAGAGCCGGTGCCAATGGGTGTCTTCGCCAGTGACCAACATAAGCCCTCGGTACGCTACGAGGGGTCGGAGTGGGCCGACGATGGCTCGCCTGATCTAGCCCTAGGGGCTAACCAACCGATGGCTCCGTCCGGCCCTGAGGTCATGGAGCTTGAAGAGGATCCAGCGACAGAGCCCGACCCTCTGGATGACTGGAGGACACTTTACCTCGACTACCTCCTTTGTGACGCGCTGCCGACGGACAAGACGGAAGCTCGACGGCTTGTGCGTCGTGCCAAGTCCTTCGTTCTCATAGAGGGCGAACTCTACAGACGAAGCCACACCGGGATCCTACAGCTCTGTATCCCCATCGAACAGGGGAAGCTTCTGCTGAGCGATATCCACGGTGGGGTATGTGGTCACCACGCCGCGCTAGAACCTTGGTTGGGAACACATTCCAACAGGGCTTCTACTGGCCCATTGCAGTAGCCGACGCCGAGCAGATCGTACGCACCTGCGATGGGTGCCAGTACTTCGCTCGGCAAACTCACCTCCCAGCCCAGGCACTCCAGATGATCCCCATCACGTGGCCCTTCATGGTCTAGGGGCTCTATCTGGTTGGGCCTCTCAAAAAGGCGCCCGAGGGCTACACCCACTTACTTGTCACCATAGACAAGTTCACAAAATGGATCGAAGCTCTGCCGATCTCCGTGATCAAGTCCGAGCAAGCCGTGTTGTTCTTCCTTGACATCATCCATCACTTTGGAGTACCAACCTCCATCATCATGGACAACAGCACACAGTTCACTGGCAAGAAATTCCTTCGATTCTGCGATGAACAACACATCCGGGTCGATTGGGTCGCCGTCGTACACCACCGAACGAACGGGCAGGTAGAGCGCGCAAACGTCATGCTCCTACAGGGCCTCAATCCTAGGATCTTCAACCGGTTGAACAAATTCGGCGCATGCTGGGTCGTCGAGCTTCCTGCGGTGCTCTAGAGCCTGAGGACAACTCCCAGCCGAGCCACCGGCTACACACCTTTCTTCAAGGTCTACGGTTCAGAGGTCGTCCTCCCAACCGACCTTGACTATGGAGCACCAAGGATCAGAGCATACGACGAACAGGGAGCCGAGGCATCCCACGAAGACGCCATGGACTAGCTAGATGAAGCTCGTGACATCGCCCTCCTCTGTTTGGCCAAGTACCAGTAGGCGCTGCGTCGGTACCACAACCAACGGGTGCGGGACCGAGCCTTCAACGTCGGGGACCTGGTTCTCTGCCTCGTGCAGAGCAACAAGGACCGTCACAAGCTCTCCCCGTCCTGGGAAGGGCCATACGTCGTCACGGAAGTACTCCGGCCAGGCGCCTATAGGTTGAAAACCATCGACGGCGACGTCTTCACCAACGCCTGGAACATTGAGCAACTACATCATTTTTACCCTTAAATAAACATATACTTTTTCTTATCAGTTTTTGCCTTCAAAAATCCCCAATCTTTAGTGACATCCGACCCTTGCAAAGTGCGAGGGGTCAGACCTCACTCGGGGGCTGATATAAGTACGTTTATCTTAGAAACACTCTATGTGTTATCTTGCAAACATTCTCTGTGTTTTCCCTCTTTTCTCATGGTAAGTCCCAAAGGCTAGAATTTTAGGAACAAAATCTGAGTATAACTGGTAGGACTGCGGAAAACCCACGCCCTAGCGGCTATGGCCTCCTTGCTCACCAGTGTAATCAGAATTGTTTCGCTCGCACTCCAAGTTTTTTGCGACCTTAACTATAGGAAGGGTCGAAAGGCACTAAAACTTCTTTTACAAAAAGAGGGAGAAGAGCTGAAAAGCTGTTTGTCGTAACGAAATTTAAGAGCTGTTCATTTTTTGCACAAATTTATCACTTACAAAGTGATTTCATCATGAAAAAGACTGATGTATTCATGAGTACATAAAACTGTTCACACGGGGGCTCCCCCACAACTTATTCGATTAAAGTTTCTGATCATTTCTACTCTAAAGTACTACTATGGTCGCCGTGCCACGCTCTCCATTGGCAACGTCCTACCGCTCCGAGGGATCCTGGAGGGTGCCGTCATCTGCAACGTCGAGCACTACGTCGGTGACCGTGGCACCCTCGCCGGGGCGTCCAGGGACTACGCCATCGTGATCAGCCGCAACCCTGACAATGACGTCTAGATGGGGGGCGTTTCCCACCGAAAAAGGCCGCCATGGCTGACAGATGCCTCTGACATCTCATCAAGCTTCATGAATGGGCCGATCTGAGCGGCCGCAAGGGAGAAGCCCTCCACCGACGCAGTCCTAGGTAGCTTCCCCACCGACAAGACTCGCTCGGAGAAGATTCGCTGAAAGAGCTCCCCATACGGCTCCATCCCGATGAAGGACTCACGAACGACGGCGAAACCGACGACGCTCAACACCCTCCAGTGCACCTCCTCCTTCGGCAGAAGTGGCCCCTTCTCGGCGAAGGCGGCCGACACCATCTCATCTACGTTGGATGACCTCCAACTCGACATCGCGCTCCGGATTCACGAGTGGTTCAGTGAGTTTTTCTCTCCCTGGCTTTACCCTCTCTCACTTATGAGCCACTGTGACGCACGAACGCATTTGGTGAGAAGGAAGAAGGTGAGGAGTTTGCAACCTAGGAATAGGTGAAGGAATGGGGACAAGAACCCCCTCCCTCCCCCTATTTAAAGAGGAGTTGCAACAGCAGAGGAAAGGCGAAAGGTTGGGATGAAAAACCCTCTCCCTTCCCCTATTCAATGCAGATGGAAAATCGATGCTGACAGGAATTTGAGGGGACGCGCCTGGACCGACGGGACGCGCTCGGATCGATGAGATGCCACCTGGTCAAACAGGACGTTGCCTAGGCATGGCCCACCACTACCGTACACCGGGCGCAAGAATCAGGGCGCTCCCGCATGCAGCCGACTCTTCGCTTCCCCAGGCAGGACCATGGAACGACCCGACGACGGAACCCCCATCTAGGGGGGCCCAACGGGCCTCCTAGGTCGATCGGACGACCCAGGTAAAATGACGAACGAACGACCACTGAAAGACAAGCACCTCTATTTATTTACTTTGCGTGTTAATTTCATTACTGAGCTTCCGACCCCAGCAACGGCAGGGGTACGGACATCGCTCGGGGGCTGCCGAGAGTGTCTACTTGTTTAAACATCCTCATCGCCTAACCCCTCCTTACGTTTAAAAACCAGAGACATGGGGTGCGGGTGTAAAACTTTGAGTAAAACTGGACGAACCGCTAGACCCAACGCCCTGGTGGCTACGATGTTTTTGTTCACCAGCGTAATCGAATTCACAGTTCCCCGCGCCGCGATCTTTAGTGTCCACCTTCTCAAGAAGGGTTCGGAGGGGTCCGCCTGTAGAATCTCCTTCAAGGAGAAGCTGCTAGGTCGCCTAAGTCAATCGAACGGCTCGAATCTCCACCGAGAGATAGAAACAAAAAATTGCGATGCTCGTGCAGGTCACGCCGGCCCCATCGCAAACGTCGGTTCCGAACCCCGCACGGACATGTCCGGTGAGAGCTTCTCGTCGCTCATGCCATCAAGGTAACGTCACCGACACCCGCTTTCGTTTCAATTAAATCGTACATTAAACTCATACATCCAAACGTTGCATATGCGATCGTCGCATCTCAACGCTTCGTGTCGCGCTACGAACAGGCGCCCGCCTCATTCAATACGAGCAGCAACTGACCGAGGTTCGAAGGCTGGCCCACAAAGGGCTCAAGCCCGCCTCGCGTCAAACAGAGCCAGGGGAGAAAAACCGAGAGGAGCCCCAGTGGCCTTGCCCGACCCCGCTCAGAAGCGGACAGAGACATCTCGACCTTTCTTATTCGATTCTAACCTCGAGCCAAACCCATAGAATCTCCATCGAGGAGAGGCCAACGGGCCACCTGAGCCTATCGAACGGCTCGGGCATTTGCTGGGAGGCGGGTTAAGAAGTAGTGTAATGCCACATGAGGGCTTCGCCGACCCCATCAGCTAATGATGGACCCGGATTCTACAAGAACATGCCCGTTAGCGAGCTCATTGAGCGCGACACTCGAGCCGTCGAGGCAAGTGTCGTCAACTCAGCCCCTCTGGTTGTGGAAACCGAGGATAGGGTGATGTGCGAAACACGACCAACCCCTATCAAACCCCAAGGGGCTTGGGGGCTCGAGCCGCTCGATCCGAGATTGAGGGACCGAGGTTCGAAGGCTGGCCCATGAAGGGTCTGAGGCCACCTCACATCAAACAAGAGCTAGGGGAGAAAATGCAGATGAGCCTCAGCAGCCTTTGCCCAGCCCGCATTGAGGCGGATAGGGTCATCTCAACCTTCTAGTTCGATCCAGCCTCTAGCCGAGCCCATAGAATCCCCATTGAGGGGGAATATGTTGGAAGGCAGGTCAAGGAGCAACGGAACGCCACCCGGGGGCTTTGCTGACCCTGTCGCAAAGCAACGGGATCAGATTCCGTTTGAACATCCCCGTTAGCGAGCTCATCAAGCACGTCACTCGAGCCATCGAGGCAAGTGATGTCGCCTCAACCCCTCCAGTTGTGAAAACCGTGGACGGGGCAACAGTCACAAAACGAGCCGACCCTTGACCGAATCCCCGCCATGTGCGGGGGCACGGGGAAGGCCGGGCCAGCAATGAGACCAAACGCATGGTCACGGAACGATCGTCAAAATCCTAAGTAAGGGGTACGTGCGAATACAAGAGTAAGTTTGCTACCCTCGCTTCGGTCTCCAGTAACATCCGGCCCTAGCGACCACAAGGGGTCGGATCTCACTTGGGGGATAACAAAGGTATAAATACCTCCTTTTTTTAAAAACAGTCATTGCATCAGACCTTTTCCTCACATCAAGATTAACGACAAGGTTTGTGGGGACTGATAAACGAGCATGCCTGGTAAGACTGCAAAAAGCCCACGCCCCGATGGATATGGTAACTTTGCTCACCAGCACAATCAAAATTTTCCCCTTATACACCTCGGGCCCTATGGTCTTCACGAACGAAAGGGTCGGACCGCATAAACCTTTTTTCTCGATTGCAAAAGGGAAGAAAGTAAGATCAAACGAACGAAACAAAATTGCAAAACGAAACTATGAATCTATTTTCGGACACAAAAGTACCAACACTTGTCCACATATTACAAATAAATGTTTATCAAATTTATTCAACTAACTACTTCCTCGGAGGGAGAACTATGTCTTTCAGCCTGTTCGCCAGGTTCCGCGTAATAGGAGTCACCACCTTCTCAATCTCATCTAGCTCAGAGTTTGCATAGCCAGGCATGAAGCCAAGGCTCATCGCCTCCAAGTTGATTTCCTAATCATAATGAGAGCGGGCAACAGCAAAGGCTTGGGTGATCCTAGCGTGAAAGGCGTTCTCCTCAAGCTGGCGCACTCGCGCCATGATATCCACGGCATGGGCCACAGGTGAGCCGGTTTCCTCCGGCCGCGCCACCCCCAGGTCATCGAAGACCACCCCGACGACGGCGCATAGAAGATTGTGCTCATTACTCTCAGCCCAAAGAATCCCCCGCACCTCGGCAAGCTCCGTACCTAGCCCAGCAGAGATGCTCTCGGCCTCCAGCCTTTGGGTCACCGCGGCTCCAAGATCCGCCCGGAGGGAGTTGACCACTTGACGCACCTCCTCACGCTCTCGGATGGTCTGGTCGCGCTCCTCGCGGACCGTGCCACGCTCCGACTGGAGCCTTTCTATGGTCTGGTGCAACTCATCTCGCTCCCTGCGCAGCCAGGTGATCACCTCAGTGTCCTGAGTCGCCCTCTACTATAGGGCCACGGACCTTTCCTTGGCCTTCAACTTGAGATCCCGCTCCGTCTCTAGCTCAGCCAGGAGGTCGATGGCCCGCTCGGCGGCCTCGGTATCCTTCTGGAGCAACTCGTCCCACTCCTTTTGGACCCTGGCGGCTGCCTCCTCGTCCTGCTGCACCCTCGCCGATAGATCCTGGAACATTCCATGGATCTCCTCCGTGTCCCGACGCACCTCAACTTCCTGCTGTTGGGCGGCAGCAAGCTAGGCGCTCACATCTCAGTGCAGCCTAGCCTCCTCGGTGAGGCAGTCCCATTCTACCTTCTGCTCATGGAGGAACCGGGATTTCTCCCACCTACGAGCAATAAGGGACTGAAAAGAAGACCAGTATCAAAAATACGAAAATAACAAAAATACATGAAGAAAGAAGAAAGCGAAAGGGAAGATCAAGGAGATACCCGGCCAGTGGGAATGATGACATCACACAGGATGCCCCTGGCCTGGCTCAAGGCATCTATCATGGCCGAGAACCCAATATCGAGACTCTCCCGCTCCATGCTCTCGGCAGCATCGTCGAGCAAGAGGAGACTCGACGCTGGGTCTTGAGGAGCGACCCACTGGAGCGGCGGCTCACCCCACGCGAGCGAGCGGCTACCCCCGACATCAGGGCCGAGGGCGACCCCCTGCTGATCCTCTCCACCACTGCCACAACGCCCGAGGACCCTCCGGCCACATCCTCCTTCGTCCGGCCCGCCTTGGGCGCCGTCGCCTAGGCCGCCGGTGGCACGGATTGCGCTGCTCCTTCGGACACCACCGTGGCCGCATCCGGCTATGCCTGGCTTGTCACGATCGCGGCCACCTCCGCTTGCGACGCTGGGGCCTTGGCTTGCGGACCTGCGCCCACCACAGAGGGCACCACAAGCGCAAGTGGCGGCTCCGTCCGCTCCAACGTAGGCAGCGGAGTCACCTCCGCCGTCGTCTGCTCGGCGACCCCCAAAGTCCCTTCTTCAGCCCCGGTGCCTGCTTGACCCACTAAGGGCACGGGCGCAACCACGGGTGGCGCCTGACCAACCAACGAGGCCGCAACATCGTCGCCGCTCCTACCCGAAACAGGAGCGACCTCGGACGATGGCGTCCGTTATGCCTGAAGAGCAACGCTCTTCTTGGGCGTCAGCGCCAAAGAACGGCCCCGTCGCAAGACTCTGCAAGAGTTAAAAGGCATAAGGTCACACTGCAAAATAGAAAATAGGAAAAATCGACGACTTACGCTGGCGTTGTTGGGGGGTAGGAATGTTTTGGGGATGAACCCCCAGATTCCTGCTCCCACTCATCTAGGCGGGACCATTTTGAGCCTACCCTCTGCTCTTGGGCAGAGGGGCTCGTCTCCCTTGCCTCCGAGGGCATGGCGGCGGGGCCACCCCCCTCTGTCAGCTCCTCGAGAGCGGCGGCAGATCCACCCGCCCCTATCAGCTCGTAGGGCACGGCGGTAGATTCGCCCGCCCCTATCAGCTCGTGGGGCACGGCTGCAGATCCACCTCCCCCCATCCACCGGTCCTCCACCGGCACCCCGGGTGTGGTGGCTGATCCGCCCGCTCCCACCGGTCCTAAGGATGGGCCGATGGTTTGGCCCGTCTTCGCCGGCCTCACGGACTCACTTCCCCCTGCATGGAATGGGAAGGGTCCCTACGTGGACAAGTGGGTGCCTATCAGTGAATCCTCACCCTCCAGGACATCCCACTCCGCATCAGCAACTACCTCGTTGAACTCCTCCTCCTCGTTGTCGTCATCACTGCCTGTCTCCTCTCCTCGCTCCCGTGCTTGCTGCTTCTGTAGCATCTTCTTTGTCGCCATGATCTAGTCCTTCGGCAGCGGAGCTGGGCTATCCCCGAGGATGAGTCTCTTCGGCTGGTCCCGCTATCTCGAGGTCAGCATCAAGGGGCCAGGAATTCAAGAAAAAATGAGGCACGGGGAAAAAGAACTTACGAAATCGATGAACCTCTGTTCCGGCCGCATTGGGGGATGCCCCGGCACTGGATACACGAAATCAAGGACAATGTCGGTGTTGTCCTTTGAAGGCTCCATCGCCTCCTTCATGCATTGCGCCACTTCGGTGGGGGGGGAGCGCTTCATCGACAAGCATCATCCCTTCGAGCGATGCCCCGGGCGCCATCAGGTACAAGGGAAGCACACGGCTCATCAGTGGCGCCACCCTCCACGTATGGTAGGCGCTGATGATCCCCGATCCCTTCACGCCTCTCTCCTTCAGAATTTGGAGGGCGGCGAGATGGTCCTTGATCCTCTTCTTGTCTTTGTCCGGGACACCCCACTTTTATGGCCCTAGGACCTCTTCGATGATGCGCCTAGAGAACACTGGCAAGGGGGCGGCAACGTCGTCCTTGACGTAAAACCAATACGAATGCCACCCCTTGTTGGAGGTCAACAGACGCAACAACGGGTATTCGTTCACCCGGTTGTTGTGAAGATGAATGCTGTCGCATCCCATCGGCATGCTGTAGCTCTTGCTTCCCAACCCGCTTCTTCGATAGGTTGACGGCGAAGAGATACCGCCACAGGTCGAAGTGGGGACTAATCCCCAGGAACGCCTCACACAGGGCGACGAACGCCGCAATGTGCTGGACCCCACTGGGAGCAAGGTGCTGCAACTCCACCTAGTAGTAATCCAACAGCCCCCGAAGGAACCTGTGAGCAGGTATGGCGAATCCCGCTCATGGAAGTGAGCGAAGGACATGACATACCCTTCGGGCGGCAACGGCTCGTCCTCATCACCGGGCAGCCGCCACTCCTCGACGACAGTTAGCGGGCGAAGGAGGCCATGGTGAATGAGGCCCTCCAGGCGCTGAGGGGTGATGTTGGATCTGCACCACGGCTCCATTGAAATGATTGGGAGGGGGGTGGATGCGAGTTTGACGGTGGCTGCGATGCGGATGCGAGCTTGATGGCGGCTGCGATGCGAGTGCGGGAGGCTCAGGCGATTGGCGGCGGCGGCTGCGATGCGAAGGCGAGGAGGCAAAGTACGGAACCCTAGGGGCGAACCCCTCGGTTTTATAGGGGACGACGGATGCGAGAAGAGCAACCGCCCGCCTAGGTCTCCGAGCCTACCACGATACACCGCCGTGTCACGTCGCGGGATATGCGCTCGCGATCCCTATCCTTTCCCACCCAAATCGCGCTGGACATTTCACCTTCCCCAGGCAGACTAGGACTCTTTTCCCACAGAGGAGATACGGGTCAAAAAGCTTTTCTCCAGCCTCCCTGGGCCTAGGAGTTCAAGGGCCGGCCCAACAGTCTCGACGGCCGTCCCAACGAGGGATGGACCCATGAGCGGCCAGAACTCAGGCACATAAGCCTCAAGGGAACCTCGATGCGTAATCAAGTCCCAACTGGGCTAACCCTAGATGAATCCCCGCGAACAGGATCCCAGGGTTTCCTTTAAACTGTCTAGTTGACAAAAACCAAATCTCTCAGCCATACCCGCGAAGGGTCCGAAATTACCCCCTGGGCGATTCTATCCGAATCACCCGGAGGATCGGGGGCTACACCCGACGGGTGCGCTCGCGCGCACCCTCTGGCGAATCGAAACACCCTTTGGGCGATTCTGCCCGAAAGCGCACCCTCTGGCAAATCAAAACACCCTTCGAGTGATTCTGCCCAAATCACCTAGGGGCTCGGGGGCTACACCTGTCGGGTGCGCTCGCGCGCACCCTCTGGCAAGTCAAAATACCCTCGGGCGATTCTATCTAAATCATCTGAGGGCTCAGGGGCTACTGTCGGGGACCTAATACCGGGGTACCCAATGAGGTGGAATTAATAACCATCGAACGTTGATGTTTCTGGTCAGACAAGAACGCTACTACACTTCTTGCCCGAACAACAGAAGATTGGTTCTGCCTCGCCCGAGCCCCGAGGGCTAAGACTCCGCCTCGCCCGACAGCTGAGGGCTAGCTCCGCCTCGCCCGACGGCTGAGGGCAGGCCCCGCCTGGCCCGACGTCCGAGAGCAGGCTCCGCCTCGCCCGACGGCTGAGGGTTGTCTCCGCCTCGTCCAACGATTGCACCCTTCTCCTTCATAAAGACGAGCACAGGGTACGACAGGACATTCAAGTCAACCGTAGTACCAAGGGCCGTGCCCTGCATGCCTGTAGGAAGGTACCGTCAGGATACGACGGGACGGGCGCTTTAAGCCCTTTCCGATCTGACAGAGCCCGAACAGTGTTATAGACGTCGACTTTTGTCCCACAGTGTTGTAGGCGCCGCCATCAGCCCTCGAGCGTGGATACTAACACAGGCATACGACAACCACAACAATCCAAGGAGGAACTCACATCATCTACAGTAACAGACGTATAGTCATTTCCCCGTCTACTCCCCGTAGAGTCATGGCTCGGCGCCCTAACACACCACACCGTCTGCCGGGGGAGGATGGGACAGGACCACTCGCTGAAGCAAAGTCAGAGCCCAACCTTATCAGGATCATCGAAACATGCTATCCCTGACGTGATCTGCCATGTCAGCAGGGCAGGCTCAAGGGAAAAGGAAGACCCAACACCCCCGAAGGACTTTTCTACCTTTGGTTTTTTCCTCTTTCTCTCATTTGTAAGCCCTGCTCCCCCCTTGGCCTATAAAAGGGAGGGCAGGACACCCCACCAGAAAAGACCGATCCTTTTTGATACGCAAGATGACAGATCGATTCGACAGACCACACACAGCCAAGCAGCAACCAAGTTTTTGGCGCCCTTTTGACCTTTTCATCAGAAACTTGGGACCTGCCCCAATCTCGGTCGTTTGTACCCCCTACTACGAACCCTTTTTGGTACTAATAACACGAGCAGCAGTAAACTAGACGTAGGGACATTCTGCTCGAACCAGTATAAACCTTGTGTCCTTTAGTACACCATCCGAGCTTAACGCGCAACCATTATAAATTTACTAGTTGGTGTTTGTTCGAAACACCGACAACTTTTCTAATGACTTATGTGTAATTATAAACTTTTTTAATGCAAATAGGTAAAAGGCTCATCTCTCAATGGTGTGCCTTCTCGAGTGTTCTTGAATGAACAGTAAAGAGAGAGGCGATTTCCTTGTCTCCACCCGTTCTGCTCGTGAGATTGGAGCCTGGAGATTGGAGGAAGCTGTGCAGGCACCGTAGGAGAGTGCGCTGCTTGCCTAAGCCAGAGACGGGGATGTGCTCCAGTGTTTGCAGGTGTCTCCGTCCAGGTCTTGCTGCTTCGTGGTAATCTTCTCTTGGTGATCTGTTTTGATTTGAGTTCCTTCACCTATCAGCTCTATCTACACTGAGCTCGGATCTGATTCGGGACGAACAAGGGGTGATCTTAGCATCGCTGCCCGTCCTTGGTTGGATGTCGAGTTCCAGTGGTGACAGTGGCTGATGGCGCGGAAGCAGGGGAAAGAAAAGGAACTTGCAGCCTTGGAAGTTGGGGAGGTCTCCCCCTCGATTCCTGGAGTTGGTAGAAGGGAGAAAAAGATGTGAGAAGGAGCAATCTCTTGGAGTGGAGGAGCAGATCTCAGATTTGTTTGGTAAGCTTAATTTGACTGCAAAAGAAAAGGTAAACTCTAGTTCTAGGGGATGCAGAAGATTCAGACTTAGCTGTGGTAAACCATGCGGTGATTGGAAAGGTTCTTGGTCCCGATCCTTTGCAGTTGCCAACCATTATGTTAACTATATGTCGGACGACAATCTGGTGGTCGGCAAGCTGTGATTTTACAGGAGTTTAATTATGATTTACGCCCAAGTGATGTAACTTTTGATGAATTGGCCATTTGGGTGAACATCCTAAATCTCCCTTTTGAGCTGCGTGATGAAAAGTGGGGTTTTAAGCTAGTAGGTAAAATTGGAAAGAAAGTGTTGAAAATAGATGTGGACAGGCAAAAAAACGCAGTTGGAAAGGATCCGAGAGCTAGGATAATTATTTCTTTAAATGAGCCTTTGCCGCGAGGTATTTCTGTGTTCTCATCTCGAAGACAGAGAAAGAAATGGTACGATGTGGTCTATGAGAGAGTTCCTTTCTTCTGCTTTTCATGTGGAATAATTGGCCATTCAGAAATTGACTGTCCCACACCAGCTACTCGAGATAAAAATGGAAATTTGCCATACAGTGATAAACTACGTGCTCCAGAGGATAGAAGAACAAAAAGTCAAGGCGAATGGTATGTTCAAGGGAACTCAGCTAGAAGGAGCAACTCTTCAAGAGCTTGTGGAAGTTTAGATTCTAACAAATCAGTCACAAAGAAGAGTAATGACAACGATAGAAATGTTAGCAAGATAGGTGGCGAGGATGAGGGGGTTGAAGTTTCTTCACCAATTGAAAATGAGGTGCCTAACTTTGCTAGTGGATCTTACCATGATACGATAAAAAAGGGGTGTAACCAGTGCAGAGAGCTCCCGCTCTGTGTGGGGTCTGGGGAAGGGTGTCAGTGGCAAGCCTTACCCTCGCCTGTGCAATGCGAGGAGACCACGACTCGAACCCGGGACCTTTCGGTCACAGGCAGTAAGACTCTACCGCTTGCACCAGGCCCGCCCTTCATCTTACGATGATACGATGGTGGATGATTTTTCTATAGATGATAAGCTGATTCCTTCCAACACCAAAAAAGGGAAGTCTGACATGAGTTTAATGAAGAATAGGCCCAAGGAAAAATCTTTGGCCCTTGTGCCAATGAATCCAGAGAGATTGTCATGTCAAGAAATAAAGGGTGATAGTGGGGATTTTGAGAGTTTGAAAAAGATGAAAAATGAAAATGCGGGGCTGCTGAAGCAGCCTTGCGTGCAAAAATGAGGCTAATAACGTGGAATTGCCGGGGATTGGGGAACGCTCTGGCAATTTGAGGACTTCTGGATATCCAGAAGCGGGAGGCCCCTGATGTCCTTTTCCTCTCAGAAACTAAACATGATGGGAAATGGATGGAGTGATTGAGTTGGAAGCTGGAAATGCCTAATTTGGTGACGGTGGATAGTAACAAATCAAGTGGTGGTCTGGCACTGTTTTGGAAAAGAGGAGTAGATGTAGGGGTTAAAAGCTTGTCGGAATACCACATTGATAGTATCATAAAGGAAGATGATGGGCTACTATGGAGATTTACTGGTATTTATGGTGAGTCAAGAAATGATAAGAAGGAAAACACATGGGTAACTATGCGTGATTTGAAGGCAAAATTTGACTTGCCATGGCTGTACAGCGGAGACTTTAATGAAATTTTATTTGGATGTGAGAAGGAAGGTGGCTCACAGAGAGCAAAATCAAATATGCAGAAATTTAGGATGGCACTGGAGGACTGTGATCTTCATGATCTGGGGTTTGTGGGTGATCCATTTACTTGGCGTAATAACCATTGCTCGGCTAGTAGTTTTACAAAGGAGAGGCTAGACCGAGCTGTTGCCAATAGTGCCTGGAGATCCATCTTTCCTTTGGTTAAGGTTACTAATGGAGATCCTAGACATTCAGATCACAGACCAATTATAATTGATGTGGGGAGAAGGGAATGTATGGCATGGGGGGAGCAAGTGGAGGTGTTACCAAAATTTGAAGCAAGGTGGTTGGAAGAAGAGGATTGTGAAACCAAAGTAGTGGAGACATGGAGAGGGGCAATGGAGGAAGGATGTGACTGCATAATGGCGATACAGAAGAAAGTTCTCGGGGTGTTAAAGGAGTGGGACAAAAATGTGTTGGGTGAGTTAGAGAAGAGAATTAAGAAGGTGAGAAGGGAGCTGGAGATGTGGAGGAGACAGGGAATTTCTCAAGAATCAGTAAACCGGCAACACATTTTACGTTATAAGCTCGAACGCTTGCAAGACCAGCAAAATGTTTACTGGAAGCAACGAGCTCATAACACATGGTTGTTGAAAGGTGACCGGAATACTGGTTTTTTCCATGCCTTTGCCTCAAAACGGAGAAGGAAAAACCATGTTACAAAATTAATGGATGATAATGGGAATTTTGTAGCTGGAGAGCAGTTGAAGAATTTTATTACTAATCAATATCAGAGCTTATTTATGTCTCATGTAGATTCTTCCTTTGATGAGGTGTTGAATTGTGTACACCCAAGAGTCAGCCCAGAAATGAATGAAGCCTTACTCGCTCCATTTTCTGGAGAGGAAATATGGAATGCTCTTGTGAGCATAGGTGACTTGAAAGCCCGGGGTGCAGATGGTATACCTTCTATCTTTTATAAGAAATTATGGTCTCTCATTGAATAGCGTGCTAAAAAAGAAGTTCTTGATGTCCTTAACGGTGGGCCAATACCTGATGGGTGGAATGATACAATTATTGTTCTAATTCCTAAAACTAGCTCACCAAATATGCTGAAAGATTTACGGCCAATTAGCTTGTGCAATGTTTTATATAAGCTTATCTCAAAAGTGCTTGCCAATAGGCTTAAGAATTTTTTGCCTGAGATTATTTCCCTTCTCAAAGTGCCTTTGTGCCAGGAAGGTTAATTACTGATAATGTTTTGTTGGCCTACGAATTAATTCACCACTTGAATTCTAGAAAGAGGGGGTAAAAGGGTTGGCTCCTATTAAGCTTGATATGAGTAAAACCTACGACAGAGTGGAGTGGACCTTCTTAGAAAATATGATGAGGAGGATGGGTTTTCATCATAGATGGGTGCAACTTATTATGAAATGTGTTTCCTCGGTCTCATATAAGATTAAAGTCAATGATTTCTACACTCATCGAATCATCCCTCAACGGGGTTTAAGGCAGGGTGATCCTCTTTCGCCTTACTGTTTATTTTATGTGCAGAAGGGCTTTCAGCATTGTTACAGAAAACTGAACAGGAGGGCAAGCTTGAGGGCATTAAAATCTACCGGGGAGCACCAAGAGTAAACCATCTTTTCTTTGCAGACGACTCATTAATTTTGATGAGAGTAAAGGCAAGTGATGCACAAGAACTAGGTCGTATCTTGGAAGTCTATGAAAGAGCTTCTGGGCAAGTAATTAATAAAGATAAATCAACAATTATGTTCAGCCCAAATACTCACCAACATGTTAAAGATCATATGAGAACTACACCTCTCAATCTTAGAGGTTGCAACAAGTGAGCGTTATTTGGGGCTGCCGGTTTTAGTTGGAAAATCTAGGAAAAATACCTTTGAATATATCAAGAAAAAGATCTGGTCTAGGATTCAAGGCTAGCAGGAGAAACTTTTATCGAAAGCGGGTAAGGAAATACTTATTAAGGCTGTGGCACAATCTATTCCAACCTATGTCATGTCCTGCTTTGATCTTACCAAGGGCTTGTGTGAGGAACTGAACATGATTATTGAGAAATACAGGTGGAGTCAGCAGGACAAAACAAATAAAATACATTGGCTAAGTTGGGAAAAACTGACCAGATCAAAAAAGAAAGGTGGGCTTGGATTTCGAGACTTGCACCTATTTAATATGTTTGACAAGCGTGGAGATTAATTCCCTACCCTGATTCTCTCTATGGGCAAGTCTTGAAGGCAAGATATTTTCCAAATTCAGATATACTACACTGTTTGCCCTAATATGGTATTTCATATACATGGAGTAGTATTTTGAAAGGGGTTGACCTGCTGAAGGAGGGGATCATATGGAGAATTGGTAATGGTGAAAATGTGAGAATTTGGGAGGACCCATGGCTGCCCAAAAGGTTGACAAGAAAGCCGGCTACACCTAAGGGAACTAACCTCTTAATAAAAGTTAGTGAGCTTATCAACCCTGTAACAGGTGTATGGGATGAGCAACTTATTTGTGAAATATTTTGGCCGGAAGATACAAATGAGATCTTAAGAATACCAATTGTTAAAAATTTGGAGGATTGGCCTGCATGGTACTTTGATGCAAAATGTTTATTTTATGTCAAATCTTCCTACAAGGTTGCAGTGGCAAGAAGAGATAAATTGGCTGGTTGGGATGCTTCTACTTTAGGGACTGTTACAGATGACAGTGATTTCGAATGGTACAGAATATGGAGACTCAATGTACCTAACAAAGTCAAAATGTTTATGTGGCGTTTTGCTCATAACAGTTTACCGATACGAAGAAATTTAGCAAGGCACGGAGTTGTCATTGACACGAGGTGTCCCGTCTATACAAGGCTTGATGAGGATAGCGGGCATCTCTTTTTCAAGTGTAAGTATACTAAACTATGCTGGCGTCTAATGAATATGGAACGCATCAGGATTCAATTGTTGATTTGTGTTTCGGCATGGAAAACCTGCAATATTATTTGAAAGCTAGAAAAAGATACTCAATTGAAGGTTATAATTTTCCTTTGGAGGTGGTGGTCAGCGAGGAACAAGGCCAATGACGGGGGAAGGATGTCAAATGTAGACGAAATTAATAATTCTGTCAATTACTTTCAAATGGAGTTTGAAAAACTAAACGTGTCCGAGAAGAAATCAATTCAAGCTACCAAAGATAATTGGAAGCCACCACCTGAGGACATATATAAAGTTAATATTGACGGAGCTTTTGATCCAAAAACAAGAACATGAGGTTGGGGCTTTGTTGTGCGGAATAATCATGGTGAGTTGCTTGCTGCAGGGGCTAGAAAGATCAACTATGCAGCTTCAGCTCTACACGCTGAGGCAATGGCGGCATACAAAGATTTGCTTTTTTACTTCACAATGGGGCATGCCGCGCATCATCCTAGAGACAGACGCTTCTTTGTTGGCCTATGCTCTTATTGCGAATGGAATTGATCGAAGTGGTGTTGGTGGCCTCATATGACAAGCCCAACAAATAATGCGATTTGAATTTTCATCATGTGTTATCTTAAATTGTAGCAGGTGTTGTAATAAGGTGGCTGATGCTTTGGCTACTTATGGAGTCTGTATGTTATCATCTGATACTGAGCTGTTAAACAGCCAAAGCCCTGACTTTGTAAGTGAACTTGTTGCAGGCGATTTGTCTCAATGTTGTGTCTAATGAATATGTGATTTGCCTTAAAAAAAATCAGAGCCAAGCTCGCGTATCTCATTGGGCCACGTCGCCTGTTTTTTATCGGCCGTTCGATCCCCGTGTCGAGATTGATCTAACCGTTCAACCTGACCGTCTAGCACGCTTCGCGAACCCTCTCCACGTCTTCGACGGGCGCCGCTCCTCCTTCCTAGTCTTCTCCGCGCCGCCGCCCCTCCCTGCTCCGGTCCCTCCCCCGCAGCCGGGCGAGCCAAATCCGTCCGTCCGAGAGGTAGACCTAATCGGCGGCGCGTCCTACGGCGACACAGAGGAAGTGGTGATGCGGGTGACCTGTCGTCGCGGGGCGGCCTCGACCCTGCAGCCTGGGCGGTCGAGCCATTGGCGCCCGTCCCGCGCGGGGATGCTGCGGGCGGCGCCAAGACGGTCACGCGAGGAGGCGCCCAGACAGTAGCCACGGCGAGGGGTCCCTACCAGGGACGTATTGATGCGTGCTACTGTCGTCGCAGGGCGGCCTCGATCTTGCAGCCTGGGCGGCCGAGCCATTGGCGCCCGTCCCGCGTGGGGATGCTGCGACCGGCGCCAGGACGACCACGCGAGGAGGCGCCCAGGCAGCAGCCATGGTGAGAAGTCACTAGCAGCGGGGCTCCTCGGAGGTATGCAAGATTCCCGTCGTGCTCTGGTCCGCGCGTACTACTGCACGCCGCAGTGCTCGGGCGCCTGCTCCACGCATTCCCGGCATGCCTCCTCCAAATGTGCACCTTACACGCCACACTGTCATTGATGTGGAGAAGAAGGTGAGCATGGCTGCCATGAGGAAGAAGGCAAGTAGCACCGGCGCTGTGCAGCTTCCCCGTGCCTCTCTACTCCCTCCCACGCCGTAGAGCGTGCATCTAACGCCCCAGCAGCTGCTAGCGACATCGCCATAGACGACACCCACCATATGCTCGATCAAATGACTACAAGGTTTAGCTCTCTTTAGCGGACAATTATACTTTGCATATGAAAGGCTTCTTTATCTGATAGAAAACTTACTCTTTGATTCATTAGAATATACTAAAACACACTAAAGTTTCAGTCCATTTCTATGTTGAAACACCTCTCATGCTTAACTTGAAAGTTTATCTGGCATCACTGAGATCTTGCTCTCGGACATGCCTTTTTTCTTGACTAAAAAACGTTGGTCGTTGAATTTTGCAGAATGAAAAAAAAACACTGAAGATGTGCCTGGGCAGCAGCATGTTAACTAGAAGGTACAGATACTAAGTGATGCACTTCTAAAATCATTTGTGTTGATCACTTGAGATTGTGTTTAATGGCATGCTTTAAATAGTGATGGCTTGTATCCTCCATGTGCTTTCAAACTCTTGTAGAGTTTCAACATCCAAGGAACTGCTTGCCTGATGAAATGGTGGTTCAGTGTATTGATTGATGAGAGGTTATCTGCCCTTGTCAACTGCATAAAGCAGCATGATTTTAGGACTTCAGAAAAAACAGCTTAGTGTTGAAAAATAACATAGCTTTTAGCTAAGCTTAGTGTTGAAAAAATAAGATAAGATAGATTTTAGGGCTAGCTTTGTTTGGAGCAACCTCAGAACATGCTTTATCTCCCTTTACTTGCAATCATCATCTTACAAGTTTGACCTTATAGTACATTGCTTCCACTGGTGAGGATAACTAGAAGACAAGGATATCTGAAACCAAGAATTACATAGCATAGTTGGACACAAATTTACTTTCGTTGTCAAAGTTCTACAAAGCAAGAGCATAAGATAAAGGGGGAAAAAAAACAGAAAGCAGCCAGATATACCACCTTAAAAAAAACATTTTTGCTGTCGTCTGAAGCTCTGATAGTCCGGCTTTCCAGTGCTTAAACGTGCACATTTTATCAATACCTATACACATATCAGATAATTTCGATGATGGAACTCACAACATAAAACTCTGCAATATATCCAATAGTTCTGTTGCTGACAATTTCATTGTCATCGCCTTGAAGGTGTTCTTACGTCTTAGGAAGCAGTTAGTAAACGAGATGATTGTGTTCTTCGAGAAACTATACATTATTCTAACATGAAGCAAAACTAGAATACAGAGATAAGAGATTCTGCACTGAACTTTGCGGACACGATACAGTGTGATGCAATAGTGGCCGGCATCCGGCAAAGGTTCTACCGAATATCCCTTTCACATCTAGGAGGTGTCGGATTGGATGATGATGCTATTACTTTAACCTCTTATCATCTCATTTATTATTTAACAAGGCCCGTGTCAAATTACTGCAGTGATCAGTGACAGTGAGGAACCCGTTGTCAGAGCGCACGCATTTTATTCAGAAGGGATGAACCTAGGCCTCGTTTAGTTGCACCGATCCGGCGCCGACAAAAACACTGTAGTGGCGTTTTGTTTTTATTTGGTAACAATTGTTCAATCATTGACTAATTAGGCTTAAAACGTTCGTCTCGCAAAGTACAACCAAATTGTGCAATTAGTTTTTGATTTCGTCAACATTTAGTACTTGGCGTTTTGTTTTTATTTGGTAACAATTGTCCATCATTGACTAATTAGGCTTAAAACGTTCGTCTCGCAAAGTACAACCAAACTGTGCAATTAGTTTTTGATTTCGTCAACATTTAGTACTCCATGCATGTACCGTAAGTTTGATGTGACGGGGAATCTTCTTTTTGCATAGTGCCAAAGTTTAGAATTGGTGGGAACTAAACACCCTCCTAAGTTACATGATGTGTGGGATCCCAATCCCCGACGGCAGGTACGACACGGCCAGGGCCAGTGGATGTAGACAAGTAGCTAGCCTTGTGCGCACGCAGCGAACACGACACCTCGTGAGTCGTGAGTCGCCGAGGTTTGCTGCATCAAGCATTCACGTAGGACAAGAAGGAAATATAAGGGCGCGTTTGGTTAGCTTCTCAGATGAGGCAAAGTCAGAATGACCAAGTCGCAGTAGTTGAAGCCGAGCGCATGCGCATGGCTGGTGTTTGGTTATCGTACTCACAAAGCCTGGCTGTTTGGAGATTTCGTTTGGTTTTAGCATCGGCTCTCACTGACATGTCCCGTTTGCATGCTTGCTGCGCTCGCGCGAGCCTGGCCACGGAGGAACGAGGATTTTTGGCGTATGAGTTGAGCCTGGCTCACGAGGGAATCTTGCACCGCATGGGACAGGCCCTGATAAGTACTGAAGCTATTTCAGTACGGGAGTTGGCCCGATCTTCACGACGATGAGGTTGGAAATCACAAGATAACTTCTATCGCGAACAATGGAGAATAACTAGCTTTATACCTGCCAAGGTTGGATGCGACCAAGCGACAGGGAGAGAGGCACCGAAACCGTGAAGACTTCGACTCGATCTCCGAACGACCGCAGAACCACAACCGGAGGTAATCCACACAAGGCAGGGCAACCGTACTGGAACCCGCAAAGCACGAACTAGTGGATTCCAGAGGAATCTCTTCACAAGTCAAGGAAGAACAAGGGTTTGAGTAAGCACTCGGCAGCTCGGCTGCAATATCACTGGAATTATCAAATTATCAAAAAGTCCTTTTCTAGTAGCCTAGAGGTGGTATTTATACTATAAGAAGTTTCTAAGATAGATGTGAACTGAAGAAGCCATGTTGGAAGGTGGAAGGACAATGGACTAGAGCATTCACGAAGTAGTCTTCAGTTTCCGCATGTCTTCTGGGCTTCTGGGCAGTCTTTAATGTTTTGGTCATAACTCCTTCCACGAATTATTATAGAATGGTACAGTTTTTGCACGGGCTCTTTAGCTTCATGCAGACTATTGAGCTTCGGAGCAGTCTTCACTAAAACTGGTCGAACGCCCAGCTCTTCTCTCTGATCCATCCTTGATGTATCCTTGTCTTCTTTCTCGGAGAACCTGAGTAATAACAACATGCACGACTTAGGTAGCTCGAAATTACCATCAATGTTCAATTGAAATTCACAAAGTAGCGCGTGCAGCTCTTGTATCTTTTTGGCGCGGCTACGGGTGATTGGTCCAGTAGGGACTTGAAGTGGTGTATCAGCTGGTGAGGTGGTCGGAGAGGTTGCCGAGGTCGGTGAAGTGATCGGAGAGGTCGCCGAGGTGGTCGGTGAGGTCGCCGATGTGGTCGGTGAGGTGATTGGAGTGGTCGGAGAAGTGGTCGGAGTGGTCGCCGAGGTTTCCGGAGTAGTCGGAGAGGTGGTCGGAGTGGTCGCCAAGGTCTCCGACGCTGGCGTGGTCACATCATTTTGCTCGGCAATCCACACACATCCGCCAAGACCCATCTTTCTTAGGAACTAAAAGGACAGGAACAACACAAGGTGACAGACTTTCTTGTACGTACCCTTTTCTCATCAATTCTTCCACTTGTTGCTGAATCTCCTTGGTTTCTTCCGGGTTGGTGCGGTAGGCAGCACGGTTTGGGAGTGAAGCACCGGTCACAAGATCAATTTGATATTCGATTCCTCTCTTAGGTGGTAGTCCTGGTGGCACTTCATCCGGAAAGACATCCTCATATTCCTGTAACACATCAAAGACAACACTTGGCAAGGTAGAGGGTAAGTTGTTAGTAGAAAGAAGAGTGTCCTTACAGAGTACGAAGAACATGGCATTAGGTTCACTCAATTCTTTTAGATCCCTTTCCTAGCCATCTTAACTAAACCCTCTTTTCGGTGTCTTGGTTCTTTTTTGGTTGTGGGGTTTTATTTGGCTTTGGAATCTCTCCTCACTATTTTTGTGGGTCACTTCGCAGTGGTTCTCGCTCTCTCATTTGTTTTTTTTTAAGATCACCTTCAAAATTTCCTCCGGTGTTAAAGGAAGCAAAGAAATTCGCTCCCCTTTGTACATGAAAGACGACTTTGTTGGTTCTTCCAAAGATCCGAACATCACGATCAAATAACCTGGCCTCCCTAGCGTTAATTGGCATGCTTGCATAGGCACCACATCACATTCCACATGATCATTCTACCGCCCAATAGAAAAGTGAACGGTCACAATATTTGTTACACATAACGCATCATGCGATCATTGAGCCATTGCATCTTGTATGGACTTGGATGACGCCGTGGTTTCAACCCCAATCATTCACCAATTCTTGACTTGCAATATTGTTGCGGCTACCATTGTCAACGATGATGCGACATAGCTTGTCCTTAATCATGCCTCCGATATGGAAAAGATTGTGCACCTGGCCATTCTCTTCTTTTCAGTGATAATACTAAGCACACGAAGAGAAATAAAACAATTATGATCTCCTTCATCGAGGTTGAATTTCATCACCTTTATCTTGTATAATTTCTTCATCATATATTGGAGCTTCTTCCTCGTGTTCGCTTTTGATTCCCATTCACCTTGCTCATTTATAATCATGGTCCTTAGATTAGGACATTGAGCGACAATATGTCCTCGACCTTGGCACTTGTGACAAATAATGCCTCGGGTATGGGAAGAAGAAGTAGCGGTGATGCAACGAGGAGGGGTTGCTGTGGTTGCGAATGATGTCGTCGTTGTTCTTGCTGAATTGTAGGTGAAGAAGCGTAGAAAGCTGTTGTTTTTGCAAGCACCAATGGATGGAGGAGGCCTAGTAGCAACTCCTTGTGATCTTCCCCACCAATAGAGTGCAGGACTCACACCGCCTGCCATGGGGCTGAAATTGATTGGCTCCCATAAGACCTTCTTCGTCCCTCTTCTTGAATTTTCCTCTCAAAAGCATAGCTTGATCAACAAGGTCTTGCAAATTATGATATGGAAACATCTCAACAAAACTGAAATTTCTTCATTGAGACCATTCAAAAATCTTGCCATTTTTTACTCTTCATCTTCTCTAATTCTAGATCTCACCAAGAGTAACTCCATCTCCTTGAAGTAGTCATCAACATATTTTGATCCTTGTCTCAATGTTTGTAACCTATTGCGGAGGTCACGCTGATAACTTGATGGCACAAAGCGTCTTCTCATCACTCTTTTCATCGCAGCCCATGTGTTGATATGGTCACGTCCCAACACACGTTGATCCTCTTGAACTTGGTTCCACCATGTGAGAGCGTAACCTGAAAACTCAACAGAAGCAAGGTTGACACACCTCTGATCAGAAAGGTTATACACTCTAAAAATCTGATCACATTGCTCCTCCCATTCAAGATAAGCATCAGCATTTTCTTTCCCTGAAAATTTTGGAACACTTAACTTTACACGAGCAATGCTATCCAGATCATCTCTATTACGACGACCACGATGATTTTCTCCATCATGACCAGCACCACGACGATGTTCATGTGGCTGTTCAAAATGCCCATGGTGTCCAAAAGGATTTTCATTATCATCAAATCCTTCCTCATACTCATCGTGAACCTCATCTTCATCATCAAAATGTACATGGCGATCACGCCCACGTCCTCCTCCTCCAGCGATAATCAAATTCAAGACGACGTCCACCACCGCTACCGATCAAAATCAGCACGACGCCTCCACCCGACCACCGCGACCATTGCCATGGCGGCCATGAAATCCGGCACCGGACAGAATTTTCATCACCAAATTCTTCACGGTGATTGTCTTCATGTTGATGTTGAGGTCCTCGACCACGGCCGCAGGAAGACGCGTTCATTGAACATCCTTTCCATCGCCTCCAAGAGCGAGTTGGCCATTTGACGTAGCTCCGCCCGTACAACTGGGGGTTCTTCATCTCCATGGTCCCCACAATGAACACTCGAATTGGATCGTACCATGTTAGACTAGTTGCAAGAAAAAAAATGGAATAGGTAAATTTGTGGAAACACACAATCTCACCACTTACTTACCCAAGTTCTTGCTCGTTCTCAAGGACCATGACGGTCTTTGGTGTGGCAGCTTCAACGGAGGTGGTAGAGAGGTCGTAAGGATTACGAATCGAACGTCCCGGTTCGAGTTTTGGTGGAGCTATAGGTGGCTAACAAGGAGGGCTACGGTACTATTACCAACCGAGTGGTTTGATGTGCTCAAAAACACGACGTTCTTTGCTAACAAGATTACCACCAACTCAAATATGTGGCTGAAATTTTCAGCAATACACATAACATGATTCTTTCAAATTCTTTTCACTTCTCTCTTTTTTGATCTTTTTTAATAACACCGCAGCAATGTAACGAATGAAATAACTCAATTTCTTTTTTTATATAAACGGTGGTAACTAGCAACTCGATGAACACAAAACACAACGTAATAAAGATCTTAGAAATGGTTATAGGTATTTTTTTTGTGGCTTTGGACTATAGGATATGAATAAACACAAATATATGAAGTAGATTAAACAAGGATAACGATGTGGATGACGGCAAGACCTATCGTGTCAACTTGTGCTCTGATACCACATGATAAGTACTGAAGCTATTTCAGTACGGGAGTTGGCCCGATCTCCACGACAGTAGGTTGGAAATCACAAGATAACTTGCTGCGAACAACAGAGAATAACTAGCTTTATATCTGCCAAGGTTGGATGCGACCAAGCGACGGGGAGAGAGGCATCGAAACCGCGAAGACTTCGACTCGATCTCCGAACGACCGCAGAACCACAACCGGAGCTAATCCACACAAGGCAGGGCAGCCGTACTGGAACCCGCAAAGCACGAACTAGTGGATTCCAGATGAATCTCTTCACAAGTCCAGGAAGAACAAGGAAGAACAAGGGTTTGAGTAAGCACTCGGCAGCTCAGCTGCAATATCACTAGAATTATCAAATTATCAAAAAGTCCTTTTCTAGTAGACTAGAGATGGTATTTATACTATGAGAAGTTTCTAAGATAGATGTGAACTAAAGAAGCCACGTTGGAAGGTGGAAGGACAACGAACTAGAGCATTCACGAAGTGGTCTTCAGTTTCCGCGTGTCTTCTGGGTTTCTGGGCAGTCTTTAATGTTTTGGTCATAACTCCTTCCACGAATTATTGTAGAATGGTACAGTTTTTGCACGGACTCTTTAGCTTCATGCAGACTATTGAGCTTGGAGGCGGTCTTCACTAAAGCTGGTCTAACGCCCACTCTTCTCTCGATCCATCCTTGATGTATCTTTGTCTTCTTTCTCAGAGAACCTGAGTAATAACAACATGCACGACTTAGGTAGCTCGAAATTACCATCAATGTTCAATTGAAATTCACAAAGTAGCGCGTGCACCTCTTGTTGTATCTTTTTGGCGCGGCTACGGGTGATTGGTCCAGTAGGGACTTGAAGTGGTGTATCAGCTGGTGAGGTGGTCGGAGAGGTTGCCGAGGTCGGTGAAGTGATCGGAGAGGTCACCGAGGTGGTCGGTGAGGTCGCCGAGGTGGTTGGTGAGGTGATCAGAGTGGTTGGAGAAGTGGTCGGAGTGGTCGGAGTGGTCGCCGAGGTTTCCGGAGTGATCGGAGAGGTGGTCAGAGTGGTCGCCGAGGTCTCCGACGCTGGTGTGGTCACATCAGGCCCTAACCTCCAACCAGCCAACCAAACGCTCGGAGCTGCATCCGTAGAGCCTGGCCGGGGCGTATGCAGGTAACCAAACGCGCCCTAAGAGACGAGTGCAAGAAATGTTCAGCTTTGCTGATAACTGAAGAAATTAAAGTCACGACGCAATACCTATACCACGCGGTGACTGGCGAATTTTTTTTAATGATTAGTTGCAAATATAGCATTTGATTACAAAGAATTGCAAATCTAGTTACCAACCTATCGGCTTCTGGAGTGCCGACAGTTCTATATCGGCCTTCCAGAAGCCAACAAATACACGAAGCAGGCTGGCTCGTACGGCAAAGTGGGCCATATCGGTCGTGTGGGAGCCGATAAATAACTGTCGGTTATCCGCTGGCCGATAGGTCCACAGTAGCAAAATGACTAGCGTATCCTCCTGACCCCGTCCCTCTCATTCGATCGATTCCCTCGCGGCATCGCCAGTTGCCCGCCCTACGGTTGCCATTGCCACTCCACCGCCTGGCTTAAACCCTCGTCCATCCAAACCCTTAAGCCGCCGGCGGTGGCGGCGACCACTACGGAGAAGGGGGCGCGGGCTTGCGATGGGCGTCCCATACCTAGTAAGCGCATCCTCCGCCTCCCCCTCCGTCTCTCTGGGAGTCTGAGTAGTGGGCGTGACTTCATTTTTTTAGTGGCACACTCGCGCTCGTGCTACTGTTCGTACTCGCCCCAAGCGCCCCCCCTTTCCTTTTGCTACTGCGCGCGTGGTGCCCTGCGTGGTGAATTGGGTTAGGGACGGGATGGGGGCGTTTCAGAATAAGTACAAGAGCCAGCGGGCGAGCAAGCTATGGCCGGATGATTTGGGGGAAAAAGGTCTATGCTTTTCGAGGCGGGATTTGGAGGGTTCTGCAAGAGGTGCTTTGCATTTTGGGCGCAAGGTTTTGCATTTCCAGGAGAAAGGATCCTAAATGGTGGGGCTGTGGGTTCTCAAGGGTTACTGAGAGACGATGCTAGGTGTTATTGCTGAACCTTATGCCCAACCTGATCACATTGTAAGAGATGGGCTCTGAAATAGATGATGCAGGCTTGCATGTGTGAGTTGCATTTCCTGTGTAATTTTGCTGGGGTACTGAGTTCTTTAGGTTTGGTGGGCTGAGTTTTGTTCTTCGATTTCTCGTAGTCTGGCTAATGATGGGGTAAAGCATTGTCATTGTTATGCATTCAATCATGTGATTCTCGATGTTTGGAAATACTTTTCATTTGATCATCAAAAAATGATTTTCTTAATTGTGTTATTAATATCTTGATGTTACCAATTGGTTCAATCTAAACTTATAACCTCATATCATCATAGATTCAGAGTATTGTTACTTTTACTTTCACTGCAAAAAGAATGTGGATGAATTTTAAACCAAGTCTAATCATTTTTTGTACTCTGATTTATATGATAGTTTCACTACGTTTGATGGATTGATATACTTGTACAGGTGTGAGACGTGGTTCATCTAAGTCAAAGAATAATTGTTCTGTGCCTTGATTCCAAGTACACATCTTGCACAAAATGTTGTCACTAGTTCTTGGCTTCAATCTGCTGAGGAACAACATACGGACTAGCTGTCCAGTTAGGTTTCTCAAGCAACATGCTGGATTTTCATCTGGGAAATTGCTTCAACCTAAAAGCTATGAGAAACGACATTTTGCTACGAATCTTACAGGGCAGTTAGTTGGCACAAAACTGACCCAGGCTATTGTGTTCCTTCAATTATGCCACTGTGGCTTCAGCAAACTTCTGGACATGATTAATCTGCAACTTTACTTGTCTTTGATGTTGAGACTACTGGTTTTTCCATGTAAATAATAGAATTGTTGAGTTTGCACTTCGTGACCTTTCTAGAGGAAAGGATTGCACATTTCAGACTCATTAATCCTGAACGGTCCAAGCTCAATAACATTACCACTTAATTGTTCTGCAGGCCTGATGTCCCAAGGTGTGTTTCTCTTCTGTACATATATGCTATTCTTCATCTCTCGGTCACATGAATTCACATTAGTTTATAAATGTATCTATAAACACTGTGGTACTGAAAATAAAACATAAAATGCCTAGTGAACATTAATACAGTGTTATTCTCGGGAACTGGAAAACCCACTCGGGTCAGGTCATTGTGAAACCGCAAAGGGCTGTTGCCATTGCGGATCGTTTTGGAAACTAGTTAACTAGCAAGAAATTTATCAACTATTAACTTTCTTTCAGTGAGATTTATGCAATTTTGGTGTGCTCGAGTTTATAGGATGTATTATCCTTTCAGCATTATTATTAGGTAAAATTCACCATGCTTTACTTGTACTTGATAGCATAACTACCCAGCACCTTGAATGCATGATAACTTGAAATAAATTGAGTAAGTACTAAATAAAATGTATCCTGTTGTTTGTAACTAATGCAAATTGTTCTAATCACCTAGAGACAGTTTTCAATTGTTCATTTATTATGCGTTTTGCGTCCTTGGTAGCCTCTTCGTGTGCACGGTGGTGTCATGTTTTAGATTTTAGATTTGTTGCAAATGCATGGTTGTTTTTTTTGTAAAGAATTCATCCTCTCACTGGTTTCCTTGAGATATTGTTGTTAAACCTTTTTTGTTCTGAAATCCAAGTGACATTTAGTTAGCTCATAAGAATCCATGCTACTAAAGGTCTTGTGCACCGAATACAACTGTTATGACATCACCTCACATTAGCCTTGTGGGATATACTCCTTAGTCCCAAATTTCTTCATTCCTGAACATGACTCTATCAACACAGACCATAATATGTAATCATTTATGTGAGAAATTGAATTTGATCATTCAATTTTTTCACCTTTGGCAAATATCCATGCTACTAAAGGTTTTATTATAAGCAAGTATTTGCTAACTTTCTGTGCAAGAGAAGGTTTTAAGCCTTTATAACGAAAAAATTATTGAGTGTGTTCTTTTTGTTAACACTTAGCTCAACATTCCGCTTACCCATATATGCTATCTTAATTTGGTTACCATAGGTTCAGTGATGTTCTTCCAATACTACTGGCATATTTTCGAAGTCGCCAAGCTCCTGGCGAGCCAGTTCTGTGGATTGCTCATAATGCAAAAGTTTGATGTCCCTTTCCTTAACCAAGAGTTTGACCGTTGTTCAGCCTAGGTTCCTTCAGATTGGCTATTTGTCGACAGTCTTCGTTTAGCGAGAAAGTTGAAGAAAATAGATGGTATGCCATCGTACATCTGGGTTCCTCTCATCATATAATGTTTGCTTGCACCTTGCTAAGACAATCCTAACAGCTCTTTCTGGGGCGCTATCTAGGACTTTTTAAGACCGCAACCTCTTTCTATTCATGCATAGTAGTAGACAGAAAGTGTTTCTGTTGCGATGTGTATGAATTCAGTATCACAATTTAATTAATCATATTTGTGCTAGTATTTGAATGGTTCTTGTGGTATATATCATTTTGCAGTTCTCAGTTTGATTGCAGATTTTGTGCTATTTGCCTATTATGGTATATCTGAAGCACAAGTAGATCTAGTTCTAAGTGGATTTTCTGTTCTATTGCATGAAAGAAAAATCTTGTGAACTTGGAGGCACTGGGAAAACGCTATGGCATCAGTTCGGAAGGCCCGTCTCATAGAGCAATGCCAGATGTGGAAGCATTATGCAACGTTCTCCCAAAAATCACTCTGGATTTAAAATTGACATGTGACGATCTAATGAATGAGGCCATGAGATTTAGTGATGTCAGGAAGGTTTCTTGAATATGGGTTTCCGATCTCCTGGTTGTTTTAGTTATAAACATATTTGACATATCATTTAGCTGATTGTTGTTGCATATGGTGTAGTATATCAAATTCTCAATGACCATAGCGTTCTTGTATTGAAAGGCTTATGGTGATTTCATAGATTATCAAATTCTCAGTGCCTATAGGGATTTCTTAGTTATCCTACTTGTACTTGCTTTACTCATGAGTTGATGTGAAAAACACTTAGTGCTGTTACATCCTTAAAACATAGCAAGAAAAAATTATGCTTCGCTTACGTTTTCTTGAGTGCTCTATTCAGTCCGCTGAACAATGTATTCAATTGGTAACTGTGGTCCTCCAGTCTAGTGGTTTGGTGTCTCTAGTCATCTTCTTGCATCATAGTATTATATACTGATTCCACTCACTTGTTGGAAATGGTGGAATATTGCACTTGGAGCTGGATTTATCAATTGATTGGACCATCTAAGTGCACGATTGGCATGTTAGTGTTTCAGCCCAAAAGTAGGGAAGTAGGGCATCAATATGTACACTTGTCACAATATTGTTGAAAAGAGTATTACCTTTTTTGCTAGATGTAATTGATGTATACATACGGGTTTGTTGTATTTTTAGGTTTTATGAAAAATAGTGGTCACGGCTTTATTGGTACCGTCTGGTTTCGACTATGGCTGCTCTTCAATAAATCAAAAAGGCTATTTTATTTTTCTCAAGGTGCCAATTTGTCTGCAAATATTATATATCATACCATCTAGATTTCTTTGTTTGGTACTCCCTCCATCCCAAATTGTAAGTCATTCCAAGAATCTTGGAGAGTCAAACTTTTTCAAGTTTGACTAAAATTATAGAGAGAAACACAAAGATTGATGACATCAAATAGGTATAATATGAAAATATAACTAATGAAAAATCTAATGATACTTAATTGGTATGATAAATATTATTATTTTGTTATATAAATTTAGTCAAACTTGAAAAACTTTGACTCTCCAAGATTCTTGGAATGACTTACAATTTGGGATGGAGGGAGTACATGCTAGTGTGGTGGTTTTTAACTTGGACGCGGATCGTGCAACCTGTTTTGAGCTCTTCATTGTGTATACTTTGCATTATGTGCTCTGTTCTCTGTTGTACCGTGCAGTGCAGCTTTTTTGTTCCACTCATTTGTTGCGCTGGACTGAAGATAGCACTACAAGAGTTTATAATTGGTTCGTCTCTTATATTAGTTGTATTAACTAGTCCCTTATTGCCACGTGTTTATCATTGTTTCCTAAAGTTATCTACGACTGTCAGTTGGGCATATGTGGTCTTTTCTTGTAGCCAGTGTGGATCACCAGTCCCGTATTATGATGTGTTTGTGCCCTGCTATCTCTGTTGACCAATTTTCTTGCAGAAGCCTGGGTGCAAAAGGGAAAGTAAGAAACAATTGAGATTTGAGACGCCTTTTGGTATTTCCCAATCTTAAGCTATCTACATGTTGCCGTTCATTTCATGCAAGTGCCCTAGGTTGGAGACATGCATGGTGCAGTGATGACAGATGACAACTAACTAACTAAGCCACCACTTGTTGCCTGTAGTAGTTGCTTTGGGTGGGATCCATGCACATGAGCAATAGCATCATCCTCTGTTAGGTTACAGCCTTAAAGTTAAAGGGCATGCGCCTTGAGTGAGTGCCACTTTAACTATTTCGTTTTACCTGAAACTGTTTACATTTGATAGTCTCTGATGCACACTAGACTATAGTTTACTTGTTCAAATAGTTAGTTAGATTTTAGAGGTCAGCTGTTTAGGTCTGATCAGTATATTTTCAGTTGTGCAGTCGCGTGATTCGGACCCCTGACGAGTGAACTGCGATTCTTTTTTCAGGGGTGCGAACTGCGTTTTCTGGTCATTTGACTACTTTATACTACGACTCGGGAGGAATCGGTAACTACAGCTCAGATCAGATGTATCAATCGGCAGTCCTGTTTTCGTTAAGTTGGGAAATAAATAACCGAATCTTCTTGGTCATGTTCTTTAGCGTGTGATTAGTCGGACCAAAAGATGTCTCGAGAGGTGTACTTTTCACCCCGTTCCGAAGGCAAACTTTCGCGCTGTTTACTTGGCTTATAAGCCATACTTTTCCAGCCAATGAATAATATTTTTCTCTCATAATAAATTAGCCAATGATATTTTCAGTCATAGCTTATCAGCCAAACAAACTGGACATTTGTGCTCGAGCCATGTGTCTCGTAAGCCAGTTTTCTTGCAAGTACATTTTTTTACACAGCCGCGTTTTTCTTGAACCTTGATCTTTGTCAAACGCTTGTAATACAAACTGGCCATACCACCAGCACCAGTCCACCATTACCTGCACTCTCAAGAAATCTGCAGTAGTTGAGGGTGGGGTGGTCCGCTGACGCAGACGGCTCGAGAGGCGGCACGTGCATGCGTGTCTCCATCTTCGGCCTCTTCTTGGGGGGGCGAGTTACTGAGCTGGGTTCCACTTGCGAAAGCTTCGGACGTGTTGGGGCGTGAATACGTATACGCCAAACCCCCCAACTTCACCCAACCTGTCGTGTCCTACGTCGTCCATGCATGACGCAGATGTTGCGCCGAACACGATCACGACCGGAGGGGTGGTGCAGTGTAGCCCGATCCCCGACTCAGACTTCGGCACGCATGCAGATCACCATCGTTGGGGATCCCTGAATTTTAAAATCCGGCACGCGTGCAGTCGCATTTTGCCGCGCGCCGTGTAATAACCACCACGACACTTTTGCCAACAAAAAGTGTTGGCCCGCCGTGCGTGTTCGGAGGGGATGCAGTGCTCGGACGATGGTGACGGTATCCACACCAACACGCGCAGCGCGTGTGGCCGACTGCTCTGCTCTGCCACGCCAGCCCACGGCTCACGCGACGTGGTTCGCCGTGCCGGAGGCCGCGGAGTGGGATGCAGAGCACAGGCTGCGGCGGCGGCGGCGGCAGGAGAACGAGGCAGACATGGGGATGGCCTGATGGGTCACTGCCGAGCATGGTGTGGCATCGTCCAGCCGGAGCTCCAGGACAGCAAGTAAGGGCGTGTTCCGCGTGTATGTACGACGGCACGACGAAGCAGACTGCGGAGCGCATGAGTTCCCCGGCCGGACCCCGCATGCCCGCACCAAACCAACGGGGGATTCGCCGCGCCGTTCGTACGCGGTACGACGCGCACCGATCGATCACGGGGTCTGGTGGCAGCATCGGCCACGCGTTTCGACGGGGCGCACAGCGCACTATCTCCGAGTGATTCCGATCCTCTGTTGACTGTGAGAGTGAGGATGGCGAGTCTCGCTACTGGCCGGCCGGGCGGGTAGCCGGCTACCCTACTCACGTGAGGCGAACTGTGGTGCACAGTGCACTGTTGGCGCGTGCACCAGGCGGCTGCACATGCATGAGCGAACAAAGAGGTTGGCCGGACGTCTTGTTCCCGTACGTCGGTTGCCGCGACGGACAACGTCGGTACCAGCCAGCCAGCCCACCGGCACCAGGCCACCACGCCGGCCGCTGCATTCACCCAAGACCCAACCGGGCCACACCTAGGCCTTATTCGATTGTCTTATAATCCGTACTTTTCAGTTTGTTTTTTTAGTCGGAATAGTGTTTTTCTCTCCCAGCAAATCAGCCGGAACAGTGTTTCGGCTTGTTTTTTCAGCGGAGCGAACGGGGCCGTAGCGTGCAGCAGGGCCGGGCGGGGCAGCTCCCCGCTGGCACATACATACGGGCGGGGCGCCTGCAGCAGTGGCACGCTACGGTGGGGATGGTCGACGGGCGGTTTAGGGGAGCTGGCGGCGGCAGCGGCTGCCGGGCAAGGTTCGGGCGGGGGCGCCATGGCCGGAGTTCGTCGTTGCCACACGGGAGGAGGGGGAGGGGAGGAAGAAGGTGGTCGCCGGCGGCGGTAGGGTCTCACCGGAGCTTCATGGCCACGGGCCCTACCGCCGGCGGCGGGGCGGTGGGCGCCGGGGCAGTGGGAGGTGGTGGAAGCGGGGGCACTCACCGAAGCCGGCCGTAGTAAGGAGGGAGCGTTGAAGGCGACGCCAGAGACGTTGAAGGCGATGCCGGTGTCGGGACAGACGCGGAGTTGGAGACACGGGGAGAAGATAAGGGAGAGAGAAAGAGTGTGCGGGTGCACTTGCTTACGTGTGCCTGGGCAGCGGCTAGCGGTGTATATATATATATATATATATATATATATATATATATATATATATATTGGCCCAGGGTGAAAGGTACTTACGTGGTGCATATATGTCATGTAGCCTACTCCTACAGTCTACCAACTGGCGTGTCAGCACCCGGGAAGCAGCCGAGTACACGTTCTTTTCATTTCACTGTCTCGCCGTTGTTACTGATTGGCACGTTTTACCTGCCCGCCCCAAAAGCGCCAACGCGTCAACAATGTAGCACGTTCCTCAGTCCCCTGTGCTAGCTAGGAAGGAGACGAATATATAAGGGCTCAAATTAATTGACCCCGGAAAATGACGGCGAATCCGCTAATTAAATAGTAAGGGTCGCTTTGAAACGCAAGAATTTTACAGGATTTGTACAGAGTTTTTACAGAAATCAGTTCATTTTCACAGGAAATAGAAAAAATTCCTATGTTCCAAAGAGGTCTAAGATATCAAACTCATGCGTTATATAGAGCATAGTACATATACATACATGGATAATTAATTTGGATACTGTGTTATCTATTTCAGTATTTGTCCGGATAAACTGTACTGTATTTATAGGCAGTCTCTATATATATTCGACTAAGAATACGCGCAACAACCCTACGTACAAATAGGCCCACACGCACATACGACATACTCTCACAAAATCAGCAGACTGCTATGTGCTCTTGCACACACACGCTTCTTTCGCCATCGTTTTTTATTGTTACGATACGATCCGTGCTTGCATGGCTCTCGTCGGAAAAAGATATGAAGGAAGGAAGGAAGAAAAAAGATCTTTCGCAGCACAACTCCCTCGTGCTCGTGCCGATGGACCCCTGCGCCGAGAGTGATGAACGGTAGCGTCCAGGTGGCCGAGACGATACCACACGGCCGGGTTTCGATCTTTCGCCGTCGTTTTCGTGGTGTTAATCCCGCGCGCCCCTCGTCGACGGCCGGCAGGGCAGTAGTAATAACGATCGACTAGCGAGCACGACGTGAGTGGACGGACGCGTTCCCTACCCTTGCGCGGCCACCGTGTACGACAAACGTGCAAAGAATGCCATCGCCTTCGCTAATCGCTACGATAGACCCTGAAAACGACTCCTTTTTCGCTGCAGGGCGCATGGCTCAATGGAGCGTTATGTATTTTTTTTTATTGATTGAAACAATAGAAAATAATATATATGTATTATTGATAAAAGAAGAAGCCAAACTTAGTAGACTAGGAAAAATAACAATATCAATAGGCGTTCTGGGGATTGCTTCTTGTGTTTTCAGTTCAGTTGTCTTTTTTGTTCTCAGATGCTGCATGCCCCTTTTGGCTCTGTTTTCCTCTTTTGTTCTTCGTAGTGGTTTCTAGTTGCCCAAGTCGTTGTTCGGGGCTGTGAGTCGTTTTTGTAAATAATCTTGTTTTTCCTTTTCTTCATCTAATAAAAATTATGGCAAATGTTTTGTCGTCCTTTCTAAAAAGAAATAACAATATACTATAAAGCTCCGATGAGACGACAAGTGGCACCAGCTCATTCCCTATGTTTATTTGTACTCCTAGAAGATTATTTCGCCTAACCTACAATTGAGCTCAAATCGGTGATCAGCTAGCTTTGTGTCCACATCGTCCCTCTTGGATGCATTTCCTAGCTAGTAGACAGCTTCTGCCTCGGTGCCTCCTCAAGCACCATCACATATACATCATACAAGCATAAACGCTACCTACCTATCCAAAAAAAAAAAAATTAAATCTTTTTTTTAAAATGGAACAAAGTTCCAGCCTCTACCGTCTTTTCTTCAAAATCTAGTACTGACACAAACGTGCATACACACACGCACATGCACAAACTTCTCAAATTATCAAGTTTGGGCTCAAGAATTTTCACGGGGCTTTCTAAAGCCTTGTCCGACCCAATCTCAATCTCAAAGCATACCGTTAGCCTCTTAGGGCCTTTATTATGTTAGAGCTCTACTCTTCGATTCTTCGCTTTAGCTCGCTAATTCTTTGATGGTGTGATCTAGTGGGGGAGTAGAATGTGGAGCGGGTAGGAAATGATTCTGGTGAGGATTAAATAGAAAATAGTGAGGAATCATTTTTTTAGCTCCCAGCTCAATCCAGTGTTAATAAAGAATTCTTTATTTGTGTCTAATCCTTAGCATAATCTGTGTTAATTTTTCTACTTAATTGAGCAGGAATGATCACCACGAAGAAGCTGCTCTAAGGATGCTGCAAATGGCCCCTGAGCTCTTTATATACATTATCAACAACAATAATCAAAAGATTATAAATCATCCACGAGAAAATAATGTAGTACGTACGAATCATGCATCCTTCTAGAAACTAGTATGCGTCTTTTTTATATACACTAGGTAGTATGCCCGTGTGTTACTACGAGACAACTAAACTTTTGTACTTCAAAACACACGATCGCATGATAAAATAACAATACTGTAAAATTAAATACCGACTTTAAAGTGATATATAATAAAAAAACAAAGTTTTAAAAATTAACATGGTCACTAAGAGCGCAGCATCACAAGCTCACCAACAGATCTACTTTATAGACATTTCCGTGCGTTGCAACGGGAACAAATAATACCATCACATCCGTTGTGACCAGAACAAAATAATGCATGATAATTTTAAATTAATACATGTGTTGTACAAATCCATGAATCCTCTATTGTCCTTCCTAGCTTCACCTTGTTTGTTGTGGCCTTGTGGGTTGCCTCTAGAATACAGCATTTTTAATCCCATATCGCGAGCATTAGCTCTTGCTTTTGTTGCATACATAGATATGAAAAGTTCGACCTTCCAATCTGCCATCGTGCGCCTGCCACGCAAGCCGCCGCCGACACCACGGCCGCCACACTGTCCCGATCATGATGGCCCTCCGCTCCCCCACAACTATGGTGGCTCAGGTTGCTTACATGGAGGCGAAAAGTTAACTATCAAAATCAGCATCTAGCTCGTCTTACATAAAGATTGGATCATGTCTCTAGAAGAAATACAAAAAGCATGAATAAATAAACATGTGCTAACACCAGGTGCAAAGATTGACTTGGAGATGCAAATAATTGTTTCTGGGTAAGATGCAACCATCAGCAAGGAAAACTTCTAGAAATCAACATATTTCTAAACTTGATTGAAACCAGCAATCATAACTTGCAGAACTCAACAAATAGAATGGAGCTTTAATCTTGCACCATTTTTTCCCTACAGGTAGGATTTCTAAATCATACTCAACAACTTTTTAGTCGACTTATAGAAAAGGTTTGGAAAAAATAGTATAATATCAATGCATCTGCTAACTGAAAAGGAGCACCTAGCCACCTGTTGAACAGATAAAAGGAAAAAAAATGTAGAATAGAGAAAAAGTGGGAGTTGACCTTGAGGAAGCATTGAACTGTCTAGCAAAGTTCAGTGAATCCCCTGTCAACTGGTCACAAGGCAAAGTTCATCTCCAACTAATGTCAATCTTTGCACCCGGTGTTAGCACATGGATCATAAATGAACAAATTCATTTTCTACAAGCTCTACAAAAAAAGAGGAATAAAAAAAATCCTCTGTTGATGTATCAGAATAGTTCATTACCTCTGTTGATGTAGTCCAGCTCCCCTACGCTCAATGTGTTGGCCTGCAGCGCGTACACTGTCGCCCTGCGTGACAGTCTAAGTATGCAGCCATGTCATCGGCATGATGATCGCGTCAGTTGTCTCCAAGATCTTCTCATGGAAGTACATCTGACAGCACCTACACATACATTTTTGCAGCATCCTGATTCAGAATTCAGATTACACACACATGGCACCATTAATTGTCATGTGTTCTTCCCAAGCTGAACTGCACTTACCTCCCTACATTTGTGGGTGTGCAGCATCTGCAGAGCCATCCCGCAGAGGCTCTTGATGTCCTTTGAGCTGTCCTGAAACCACTATTTGTTTTGTCTCAAATGTCAGCATAATGTTCAGGAATAAAATTCAGATATTTTTTTTGTCAAAGTTCAGAGACTGGCCTTGCGTATTCGGCTTGCCTAATGGTTGGCATGGACTGTGTTCATGTTAGCAAAGGGAAAGTTTACTTAAGGCTGCTGTACAGGAGATCGTCAACAAGTCAGCCAACCTTAACTGAAAAATCCTTATAAAAATATACAAAACAAAGAGTAGCTCAAATGCATGGAAGGAGAGAGAAAATAAAATGAAACCGGGATCGAAAAGGATGGCTACAATGTCTTGTCAATTCATTGAAAAAACATTTCTCACTGCCTCCTTGCATATAAGATACGACCACAAACTTTTCATGAGATATGGAAACAAACACAACGATAAATCTATATTATAAAAGAGCGAAGGAATTAAAAATAAATTCTCACACAAATATGTTCTAACCACCTTGATTCTTGTCCGTTGGATCTACTTTAAACTCAGGTCTAACACATCTAAATCTCTCAGTCTGGTTTGACAGGTGGACCTAGTCGTAAATTCGGTCGGAAACTCTTTACATTGACAACTTTTTGGCTCTTATGGGAACAACACATTTTTATGAAGCTATTCTTAATTAATTTGTAAACTCATGGAAGTTTTCTTGTTCAGGACATTCGGTGGATTTACAATTGATATGGCCAATGTAAGTTGATTTCCCTTCAATAAACAAACAATGATTTCTCCTATATATGTATATTACTGCAGTTCAGAACTGAGTGGTACAATGATGTATCTGACTTTGCATTATGTGTAGACTTTCTGAAGACACTGGGTTGGAGAAAGGGATTGAAAAAGTAACCACAACTCTCTGCTCTTAAGTCTTGGGCAAGGTCTGGATCCCATTTTGCTTAACTGGACAACTAACAAGTTTATGAATAGAGTGGTTTTCTCAGCTCCAGTGTGTTTTCCTGATTATCTTTCGTGTCCCTGAATATATATTTATTTGAAATTGGAAGATTTAATGATTCCTGCATGCCCAAACTATTTTCTGCTCTTCCTTCTTGAGCAAGGTCTGGACTCTGAAGCCCCTTTTGCTTAACTGGACAGCAAAGGCAAGTTTATGAATAGAGTAGTTCTCTCAGTTACATTGTGTCATTGTGATTCCCTAGTGAGCTTTCGTGTCTCTAAAATATTTATTTGAAATTGAGATGATGATTTAATGATTCCCACACCCCTGATCTTGGAGAATGACCCGTATGAACTGGAGTGAGATATTATCCTTTTTATATTGCATAATGTTCTTACAAAAATAAACTATCTCTACATGTGCAGGTTCTGAAAGCCAAAAAAAGTTGTGAAGCCAACAAGAGCCAAACCTGCCAAGAAGCGGGCACAAGTAGATCAAACACATAAGCAGAGACAAGAGGTTGAGTTCCTACAAGATCTTAGTGGGTTGCATGGTAAGTTTATTGAGAAAGATGATAGAGCCCACGCATGTGGACGGTGGACCCCATCAGAATTGGACCTCGATGCACTGAGCTCCGATGAGATATATGCACCAAACGTAAGAGTGGCAAAAAATTAGGGACACGTATAAAGCTGGCAATTATGGCTTGCATTGTTAGCAATTGAACTCTGAAATTTGTGGGAAAATGCAATGAAATACAGATTTCTTCTATATCCTTTAGCTGATCCCTAACATTTGCTGTATGAAATAGCGGCTAAAAGAGTATAAACACCATGTTCAAAAAGATAGCTTATGAGATCTTATTCATAATATTTGCCTATTCTATTTAGAGACTCTATCTGACCTTATCGAAGTAAAAACTCGACACTCATATTCGATATCCTTTTGCATTTCTAACAGGGTAAATGATTTTTATCTACATGTATGTTTTTTATTTATAATATAGCATGACCTAAAAATGTAAGGGTCATTGAAGCTCATGCTGGCTTTTTGGAAGCACATGAACAATTGATCCGTTTCGGTTAAGAACTGGAAAACATTTTTGCAATAACTTACTACACCAGTTCAATTTAATGTTACATGACTATGAATTTATGATTGTTGACTGAGGCTTATGATATTGCAAATGAAGAAGTTTCCTGGTTGATAGGAACAACTTCCATCACACATTTAGATATGAGTTTGTTGTACCATAGACACATGTGTACCGCACGTGCATGACCACTATTTAATAAACAAATTATTATTTTAATGTCAAGCAGAAAATGACATGCCTTTTGGCCTTAGCATCGTGGAAACAAGAACATGTTACTTGTTCTAGGAGGGAAACTGAATGAACCTTGGGTACGTCTGAGTTACAGCTGCAAGTAACCCTTGCCCAGCTGTGCTACATCCTTGTATTATTGATCTTCATGCCATTTCCTGCTTCACTAATTTGATCAGTACCTGCAAAGCCATGACAAATCACCGAATAGCGAATAGTTAATCTCATAGCAAAGCCAGAGAATTGACAGTGCAAACCTGAATGTAAAATTGGAGCACGACATCATATCCAACTAAAATTTGGGGACCTTTTCCTGCAAGCAGGGCATACAACAACAGCGTCCCCAAAGCCAAGCATCTGCATAATGCACCCCTTTGTGGATTCAAGGAAGCAGACCTCCCTAAGTTCATCGGACTAGGTGAGCACCTGACCATATAAAATAATTCTCTTTCACAATGGAAAAAAGAAGTGATATTAGCTGTTTTGAAGGAAAGTCACAACTAATAGCCAGTGTCCTATGTCCATGTATATAGTATTACTTAACCAAAGCAAATCAGATTATCACAAACACTCGGATGATAGTAAGGCAATTCCTATGATGTCCATGCGTGGGAAGAGCATTACTTCCTCAAATCAGATGAGATACAGGAAGGCCAGGAACTCACCAAGTGGCTTGATAGGATGATCTTGGCGCCCTTGCTGATGAGGTGCTGGGTGGTGTAGGAGGCACAAAAATGCAGCTCCAATGTACTCCCGAATCCAGGTCCATCCACACATGTCTCCTGCAATTGCTTCGAAGCAACACATCATTTCGCTATCCAGATGGAGACCGGGTGGCGATTCGAATACCAGCCACCTAGGGTTCATTGTCTACCTATATGATTGCCAGGGAGAAGCAGGTTGGTTGGGCCGCAGACATCGATGAGGTCGAGCTTGGCAGGGCGGAGCGATGGGGTAGTAAAGTGCGGGAGGCCGGGTGATTTAACGATGGGGCCGTGTGGGGATCAATGGCAGGCAGTCCCATCTGCGACTGACGCGGCAGCAGAGAGCTGTAGTAGGGGCGTGACATCGTGGGATGGGGGTGCGTGGATCGGGCGACTTGTGCGAGGGGCACGCAGATTGCAGTGCCGGAGGCAGGAGGAGGAGGCGAGGTGGAGGTGGAAGCGAAGCGGCGGGGTGAAGGGAGACCGCGTGCGGACTTGCTCCCTCCTCCCCGGTTCTCACTGTCCCTCCCGTTGCCATGGGCGTCGATGCGGGGACGGATAGGATCAAGGGCGGTGTCAATGGGAAGGGACGGGTCATGGGGAGGCGACGAATGTGGTGGGGAGGCGGGCGATTGAGACCGGAAGTCAAGAGGAGCTGAGGAGGATGGAGGGCCGACGGTGGGGCCACCCACCGTGTGGGGGCATGGGGTCGAGGGGAAGCGTTGGAAGGCGTATACAGGATCGCGCAGGCGGCAGAGCGACAGGATGAAGTTGGATTATCGCACCAAAAGTATGCACGTTTTTGTTGTTTTTAATTGTAAGAGATATATACTCCTTTTGGCGGAATGGACATTGTTGGAACGAGGGAGAAAAAAAGAAATATCGCCTCACCCCTGACATGTGGTCAGCAACGCTCGTCCAGCTAGATCGCGCATCAGCGCCGTCCAAACGCGATCAAACGCTCACGAAACCACGCGTTTGGTGGGGTCGGCGCGGCTCTGACACCCCGGCTGGCGGGTAAGGTGACCTGGTGGTGCACGGTACCCTCCTCGCCGTCCAACGAAGCTATAAATTCCACCAGTCGCCGCACCACACTGCCCCTGACCATCACCATTCACCAGCGCAACGCCCAAAGCTCCCCCAAAGGGCAGGAGACAGCAGCAGCAGGCCGGAGGACGAGTCCTCCTCGACGCACCCACCGGGATCCTTCCCGACTTCCTGTGCCAAGGAAAATCTCCAGTTCTTCGGCCCCGGCCAAGTTTTTGAGGTGGGTTTCATGTTTTTTTTCTTACATGAATGAATTCGCGTGATTTCAGCCTGGTTTGCGGGGAGACCTGAAAGGACGGGCTCTTTTTTTTTTTTTTTGACTCTGCCTCCCTGGAGGCTTGCGGGTGGGATTCCGTGTCGGTTTCCCCGGTTGCCTGGCGATTTTGGAATTATTATCATCTCTGGCCAGATTGCGTCAGAGGAGCGAACTTGTGGCTATTCCCCCTCCCGTAGTGCCGCAAATCCTCCGATTTCTGTTGCAGTACAGACGGAAATATCAATTATTTTTTTTGTGACGAATTAATAGTTTGATTTCCCTGATTCTGCAGTGTTGCTTGCCCCGCCGGAGTTTTCCTCTACCCCGCAGTCGAATTGGGTAAGAAGTAGATGGGATCGGGGGGACACTGGAAGGTTGTGTGAGATCGCGAAGGGGACCGTGAATTCCTGAGAGGGCTGCGGCGATTCGGCTGCACGGCTGTATGAACTGTTTCGTGAACCTGGGACTCAACTCGAACTCGAACCACTACGTCGCCTGCCTCCTCATCTTCCTGCTGCATTTCTCCCCACAGCTGTTAAATCCATCCAATTCTAATTCAAATTCAAGTAGTAATTGTGAAGGAGAAGAAGAACAGAGCTGCACAGATGGCGAACAACAGTAAGTCCTGCTTATTCTCCGTGAGCTCTTTCAGTTTCGGCCTTATAGTTGCAGATCGGATTTTGTTCCAATTTGAAAACATATCTTAAATCGATGTGAATTGTTAAAGCTACTCAGGCGTAGAAGAATCGATTGGATGACTTGGGATCCTCTAGTATTTGTTTTCTCACATGATACGTTATTGGGTTGTTGATTAGGTATTATTTGGTGGATCTGACACCACTTAGTGGCAAAATTGATTTTTTCCAACTTAAACTTTGGGTTTCTTATGCTTGTTGGGAGGCACGCATGGGCTCGATGAATGGGCCATGAACCATGAAGTCCCATATGTGTTCTCATGCAGAAACTGGGAATGGTGGCACCATCGCCCAATGTCGACTCCGAGACGGTGCGCAAGTACAAGGCTACCTTCAGGGCACCGCTGTCTGACTCCACCCAGGAGGCGCTGCAGCTTCTTTTTGGTGGGGAGTTCGACCCAGTGGCCATGAACTTGGATATGATCGGGTTGGACGAGGAGGCCAACTAGCCCCTTCGCCACCAGCACCACTGTCGCTCAGTAGTTATGTTTATTGTGTAATTACAACAACGTGCGAGTCTGGTGAGGGTGAAGGGTGTGGGTTTTGGTAATCTTTTGATTACCGTAACTTGACACTTGACTGTGACAAAACTCCTTTCTTCTGTTTAATGAAAAACGTGCTAAAGCACGATCTCGAAAAAAAAAACTCTTCAAGTAGCTGTTTACACTTCACACTTTATACAACATCTCACGCAAGAGGGGACCGACCACTTGGAAGCTTCTCGGATTTGACCCCATGTGGGTTTGTGGACTCCTGTGCCTCATTTTATTAGTACTGGGGACCTTCGTTCACTGATATTCTCACAAGCCCACCACTGTAGCACGACGAGGAAAAATTAACATATACTGATTTCTACAAGACCTGACTACCGAAAAGTAAATGCTGTCAAGTGCTATGTTCGTGTTAAGTGCTTCATTCCATGCATGTGCGATCCGCATCGTTGTCATGCTCACGAACACGGGTAGACAAATGTATCATAATATTGGCTAGTGGATGTACCTGTCTACTCGTTCACTATATACCAATGCTGCAATTTGCATGTATTTGTTACGTTCTCGGTATATAATGCTTTTGCTTTTGTCATTGCCACACATTCATGGGTATTTGGGTCTTAGTGTGTCTCATTGTGCCTGCTAGCATTAGGCGACAGATGCTTGGTGACCAATGAAGCTGGGCTGCTTTTTTTAGTGTTCTGAAGCATATCTGATAGAGGGCTTTGCTAAAGAGGTTTCTTCCAGGATCCTACAGAGTACCAGTGGAACCAAGGCAAACATTGGCCACGAGACATTCCTTATAGTTTGGTGCCCATCTTGTCCAAACAAAATCTACAAAAGAGTGTACCAATCACTAATGACCTTGTGTCATGTCCATGCTCTGCCCCTTAGAAAAAGATAAATAAAATGTTGTTCTCACCCTTGCGATCTTCTGAAAACCCCTTAATGTTTATGCTATAAAATTGTTGAAGGAGTCAAGAGTGATCTGTCTTGTGCCAGAGCATCGGCAATTAAAACGGACCAAGAACACTACACAGGCCCAAATTTAGTTGTTGAGAGGATAACGGAAAATCTTAAACTGTCCTGTCTTACCTCACCATCATTGTTCTGAGACAGGGGAACATGCCTCACTACTAACCCTCCATGGTGGAGGGAGGTAGAGGAGGGTTGATGTGAGAAGAACAGGCGATATCGGCATTTTCACAACTTGGTAGGCTTCTTTATGTTACTTCTGTATGAACTGGTATTTTATCATTTGGAGGTACTCCGCTCTTGGGAGCAAAATATCAGTCTTATGCTAAACCCCTCCAGATTAGCAACCACACAATTGCATCAAAATTTGCAGAATATTAAATTTGAACAGGTTTTGTATGTCATCCAAACACTATAGCAGTAACGGACATGAGAATGTTTCAGGAGGTTTCTTTTATGGATATAGTTAAAAAAGCAGGAACCATCCACCTTTATTTCCTCCTTATCTCTGTGTCCAAATTGTGATACTGCTGGAATAATAAATTTGATTAGAAATGCCTTTGAAACTTACCTTTCCTTCTCAATATGGTCAATACAACTAAACTTGTTCTTCTGAACACATTTTGTACTTAAACGTTTTATTTCCTGTGTTACATGTACTGAGATAAAATGCATTTTGTCTTCATGTCAGGTTCATACGGTGAAAATGCTAGGAGAAAGCCACACACACCATCAGCTATTGTTATTGGTGGTGGGTTTGCAGGTCTTGCTGCTGCTGATGCGCTCAGAAATGTGTCATTCCAGGTAATTTTCAGTGCTATTTTTTTGTCATGTTCACGTGTTGGTGGTGCAATGTTACGGCCCGTATTTCTTTGACGAAGATGAGAAGACTCTTTTGTGATGCATTTCAATTGTTGTGGCACATTCCAGGTTATTCTTCTGGAATCCCGCGATAGGATTGGTGGCAGAGTTCACACTGACTATTCTTTTGGGTTTCCAGTTGATTTGGGAGCATCTTGGTGAGTTCCATTCTTTTTAACTTTCACCATGTGCCCAAGAGTAGTTTATCTTGAAGGAATGTCATGAAAGATTTTTTTTCATCATTTTTATTCATCATCAGGCTTCATGGTGTCTGTGAAGAAAATCCCTTGGCACCAATAATTGGAAGGCTTGGGCTTCCACTGTACCGCACAAGTGGAGATGATTCTGTGCTGTTTGATCATGATCTGGAGAGGTAAAATTTTGCATTAGACTGAATTGTACTTTGAGATATGATGGGAGCTAACTTGTTCTATTGCCTTCCAGTTATGCACTCTATGACACTAATGGACGTCAAGTACCACAAGAGTTGGTAGAAAAGATTGGGAAGGTGTTTGAGACCATACTGGAAGAGGTAATTCCCTCCTTTCAATTAGTGGTGTGTCAGTGCCTGTTGATTTTAGGTAGTTTCCATTATTTGATTTATTCATAATACTTATGTGCACAGACTGGCAAATTGAGGGAAGAAACCAATGAAGATATGTCTATTGCAAAAGCCATTGCAATTGTCATGGATAGAAATCCACACTTGAGGTTTGTACTAATCTACTTTCTGCCTTTGTGCACTGGTTAGCACAAACAAACCAGCCATTTTAACTGGGTTTTCCATGTGTTCACTACAGGCAAGAAGGGATTGCTCATGAAGTTCTTCAGTGGTATTTGTGCCGTATGGAGGGTTGGTTTGCCACCGACGCAGATTCAATTTCACTACAGGGCTGGGATCAGGTATGTTTTTGCTTAGTAGCTGGCCGGTATACTTGCGCATTATGAAATTACTGTGCCTTATGCATGATGATGTGGATGGGATGCAGGAGGTGCTGCTTCCAGGTGGCCATGGCCTCATGGTTCGTGGATATCGTCCGGTTATAAATACTCTTGCAAAAGGCTTAGATATACGCCTCAACCATAAGTATGCATATCTATCCTTTTCTTATTAATTGGGTAATCAATAGTTGTAGTTTCGCTTTCATCAGCCATTCATTCAGTACTGATCCTTTTTATTTTCTTTGTTCTTCAGGGTTGTGGAAATTGTTCGCCACAGGAACAGGGTAGAGGTTACTGTAAGCAGTGGCAAAACATTTGTTGCAGATGCTGCAGTGGTCGCTGTTCCGTTGGGTGTCCTGAAAGCAAAAACCATTAAATTTGAGCCAAGGCTGCCAGAGTGGAAAGAAGAAGCAATTAGAGAACTTACAGTTGGAGTTGAGAACAAAATTGTTCTTCACTTCAGCCAGGTTTTCTGGCCTAACGTGGAGTTCCTTGGCGTCGTTTCCTCTAGCACATATGGATGCAGCTATTTCCTCAACCTTCATAAGGCAACAGGCCACCCTGTCCTTGTTTACATGCCTGCTGGCCGCCTTGCTCGTGACATCGAGAAGATGTCTGATGAGGCTGCTGCCCATTTTGCCTTTTCTCAGTTGAAGAAGATCCTTCCCAATGCAGCTGAACCGGTTAGTTTGTTGACAATACCTTCAACTACAGTAATAAAAGAATCCTGCTATAGAGCATATCTTTGCTTACAACCTATGGTGGCCAAAATTTATTGTTGCAGATAAATTACCTGGTGTCACACTGGGGCTCGGATGAGAACTCACTTGGTTCCTACACGTTCGATGGGGTGAACAAACCCCGTGACCTCTACGAGAAGCTGCGCATCCCCGTGGACAACCTGTTCTTCGCGGGAGAGGCCACAAGCCTCAAGTACACCGGCACAGTGCACGGGGCCTTCTCCACTGGTGTCATGGCAGCCGAGGAGTGCAAGATGCGGGTTCTGGAGCGGTTCAGGGAGCTGGACATGCTGGAGATGTGCCACCCTGCCATGGGCGAAGACAGCCCTGTCTCTGTCCCGCTGCTCATCTCTCGGCTCTAAGCAGATGAGCAGTTGTCTTTGTCTATGGGTTCGGCACCTGAGAGTACGCTGGGACGTCCCACTGATTGCCGGAGGGAAGCAGGCATTACAGGGAGAAAGAAACTCCCCTTGCCTCTCCTCGGCATGAGGCATGTGCTGGCATTACTCGTGGCGTGCCATATTATTGAACTTGTGTGTGTGGGAACCCTTATGTATATTGTGGGTCTGTGAGACTGTGTGTGTTCAGGTAACACGAGTTATCATGCCATCTTCGTAGAAAAAGATACCGTATGTATGATGAACACATGTAATAATAATATACATATATGTAACTTGACTATTTCGAGTATTGAGTGATTGTGATAACACCTCAGCCGCTTACAGTCGGCCGAGAGCACAGGCCAGCGACTGTCTGCCGGGAGCAGGTTGGTGTCCGTCAAAACTCCCGGTCCGCGCGGGCCACGCAATCCGCCCGAAATATAACCAGGTCCCAAACTGTTTCTTTTTGCAATTTAGTCTTTTTTCTAATAGTATAAAGTTATATGTGAACCATTGGGAAAAAGAATTGCAAAAATGAATCCTAGGGTCGGTGGCTATGATCCTTGGCGTCTAGGTTATCTATTATCTTCTATATATACACTATAACAGAACAACCAAAAGAAAGTTAGGTACACCACCAATTGTGAGATAGTTCAACCTTTGTATACCACACTTTGTACCTACGAATACAGTAACATTAAAATCAAAGGCCCACAATCCGTTTTAACTCAATTCAAGGATCCTTGTTCTTTGTATCATCCCTTGCAATGGGATTAAGTGGAGATGATATAGATAGGTTGTATTAAGATATTGAAAGTTAGTGGGATGATATAGATATTAATGGAGATGATGTGGATAGTTCGTTGGGATGACATGGATGCCTTGCATGTTGAGATAGACAGATAGACGTGTAGCGGGGAGTGTTGCTGTGGGGATTGCGAAGAATTTGAAATTGGATTAAGTGGAGATGATGCAGATTTTTTAGATAATGGAAACAAAAGTTCCGCTTCATCATCCCTCTAGGAGGAAGAATCAGATCCATTATTACAAACTCACACTAAAGCGAAAAACCGGAGAACCACTCCTAATGTCCAACATGATAAATGAACCAGACATGAGAAGCAAACAAAAACATGGCACTAGACTCAAAAGCTTGCATGCCTCCACAATAGATGTTTTGTGCTCATCCAAGCGCTATACATGAGTCTAGAATCGGAGCCAATATCCCCTGGAAAAGTACCTGTAGAAAAAATTTGTTTTGGCATTTGTTAAAAATGAAATTATTTCTTGCGAGCCAAATTGCCCAACATAAGCCCGATGCTCCTATAAATACAAGAAAGTTGTGCTTGCGCTGCCCCATTTTGACCAACCTCCAAGCAAGTGGGACACGCTTGTTGGCGGGGCAATACCAAACACCCAATAAACCGCATGCCAGAGAAAATGAGCATAATGACAATCGAAGAAAAGATGTTGTATGGTTTCAAGCTTATTACAGAAACAACAAAGTTTACTGCCATTTGAATTCCTTCCTGCTAGAATATTTTTTGTTAAAGCAATGCTTTTTTGAGGAACCACATGAAGATTTTGTTTTTAGGAGTATTTTCATTTTGCATATCTCCTGCGTGACTTTCATACAATTACTGATAAGGAGCTTATTAATAGAATTCATAGAAAAGGACCCATTTTTATGTAAACCCCAAACAAACATATCTAGCATTTTGTTCAGTGTGACATGCATTATACTAGCAACTAAGCTATGCCATTCTATTAAATTTATCCCCACCAATGCCCTTCTGAAAGACACATTTAGAGGAATAGATTGCAGAACCTCACCCACCGTTGCGTGCTTTTTGCGCACAACATTGTATAGGCTTGGATACCGGGTTCTAAATGTCTGATGATGTAGATAGCTTGCATTAAGATGTTAAAAGTTAATGAGATGACATGGATATTAATGGAAATGATGTGGATAGCTAGTGGGGACGACGTGGATGTCTTGCATGTTGATATAGACTTATAGTGGGGATTATATTTATAAGAGATATAGATATAGATGACATGCTTCATTATTATCTTTGAGTACCCATGAGATGTTTTATGATATATTTTATTTTTAAAAACCATATTATTTTTCTTATGAACCTATAACATTTATCTTGTGAAGACAAATTATTGTTTAAGCAACCTAGAACATCGTCTTTACTCAAAAAAAAATTCTATCCTCATGATATGAATATTCTTTAATAAAAAATATCTAAATATATCCATGTAGGTTCTTGTTTTTGAAGAATTTATTATAAGAAACATGATGGTGCAGTTGAAATTTAATTTAGATAATCGGTTTAGTCGCTACTATTTTTTAACTTTCAAAATGATTCACTAGATGATGATGTCAGCAATCTTGATTTCTCTTGTTTGGTTCGGTGGTAGCAGGATAACTAGAGAAGTATGAGGCCTAGCACACGGCCTAAGATCCTGACTTTTTAACTATAAGCTTACGGAGGATAGAATAGACTGGTCTGAATTAAAAAAGAAGAAGAATAGACTGATCCGCGCATGGCTGCATGCCACCACCGGTCGGCGCGTATCACTCCCGCAAAAAGGGCACGTGTGTGTTTGGTTGCATTTGTCTGGCTAGCCTATCTAGGAAAATAAGCCACGCTTAGTTAGCCTGTCCAAGTCAATGCAACACACGAGTGATTAGTTGTCATGGGCTAGTCTAGCCTGGCTAAGTTAGTTTTTATTTGGTTGTCTGGATTAGTTGGTATTGCTACCTCTTCTCCACACTAGTGAGCTTACCTCCGTCACCTTCATCCTCTCTGTTCATCTCGCGTGGAGGAGGACGATGACCAGATGCGGCTACCGCCGATTCGCAGTGAAGGAGGACAACCAGATGCGGCCACTAGTTACTCGTATGAAGATCCCGCACGAGCTCGCATCGCACAGCCAGATTCACCAGATTCGCGGCGACCACCTTCGATTCGCCTTGCCGCAAGAGCTCGCGGTCGCACTTCCTCGCTCATGGCGAAGGTGTCGTGGAAGTAGAGCGCCTCCCGCAGGAGCATGCGTCGGAGGTGGAGGATTTGGGGGGATTGGGTCCCGCTCGAGGACCCCCGGCCATGGCTCCCGCTCGAGGTTCCCTGGCCGCGCGAGGAGGAAGGGGACGGAAGGAGGCATGCAGCCGTCGTTGATTCCTCCGCCGGACAAGAGCCCGCGGCCGCGCGATTCCTCCACCGAACGCGCCGCACAAGCCCGCGGCCACGCGATTCCTCTACCGGACACGCCGCACAAGCTCGTGGCCGCGCGATTCCTCCACCGAACACGCGAGGTTGAAGGGGATGGAAGTGGGTCTAGAGAGAGACAGGGAGGCGATGGCAGGGAGCACCGCGAGCCCATGTCAGCGGCAGCAGAGGGCGGCGCGAGCCCACGTGGCCGTACCGGTGGCGTCGGGGAGCAGCACGAGTTGGTGAGGGGAGGTGACACAATTCAGACCTGTTGCTTCCGTGCCATGTTGTTACGAGCTTGCTTAGCACCGTCGACGAAATATGGTCGGCAGTCCACCGAGGGGGTGTCTGTGGTGGTAGATTATCGGTAGACGGTGCACGTAATCAGGAACCAGATGGTTACAGAGGCACAAGACACAAGATTTATACAGATTCGGCCGCCGTGTTGGCGTAATACCTATGTCCTGTGTCTCATTATTCTGTATTGATTGAGGTATGTTGGAGATCTCGACTAGGGGACCCCTGTCTCTCCTTATATAGTCTGGAGGAGGAGGGTTACAAGTAAAGTATCCTATTTGGTACTATTACAATATCTAGTACAACTTATAATCTTGCCATGCATTCCTCGATCTTATGGGCCGGGCCACCTCTGATGGTGCGGCCCATGTCTTGTCTTGAGGATACCGGGGGCCATACCCCCACAGCTAGTCCCCGAGCGCCTTGTATCCTTCGAGTAGCGTCGTCTTGAGCTTGCCAGAAGGATGTAAGGGGCTCAAGATAAAATTTGAAAAATATTTCCCTCGAAGTGTGCCCACTTTGACTCTGAGTCAAAAAGAGACACCATCGTCCCTGTAGAATTGGAGGTGTTGGGACCATCAGAGCAAGCACATTCACCGCAAGGTGAAGTGTGCCCACTTAGTCCCCGAGCCTGGTAGTAGGTGACGTAGGCACGTGGTGCCAGGGTCTAAAAAGAATTCCTAGTTAAGTTGAGAATCCAATCGTCGTACAGGCGATACAAGATGCACCGGCAGTGCATCGCATCGATGTAGTCCCCGAGCTTCTTTGGAAGGCGAGGTATGAGCCTTGTAGCAAGGTCTAAATGAGAAAGAATATCCCAACTGTGTATGCGAGTAGCCAATGCATGTAGTTGAGACGCAAAGTCCCCAGCTGTGGTCGGAGAGTGGTCGAGGCGATCCCAAAGCACTGTGTCGAGGGCGGGCGGTGAAGCCCCCAGCCGTGGTCGGAGAGTTGTCGAGGCGATCCCCGAGCACAAGTTGAGGTGAGCGCAGCGAGTCCCGAGCCGTGGTCGAGAGTCGTCGAGGCGTCCCCGAGCATAGGTTGAGGGGCGAGCAGCGAAGTCCCCGAGCTATGGTCGAAGAGTGGTCGAGGCAGTCCCCGAGCACAAGTCAAGGAGCGAGCGACGAAGTCCCCGAGCTGTAGTCAGAGAGTGGTCGAGGCAGTCCCCGAGCACAGGTCGAGGAGCGAGCGATGAAGTCCCCATGCGTAGCTCGAAATTCCTGCAATATAAATATGTAGAATGATAGTACATGATGTACAAAGTAATAAATTATGGAGAAAAAATCAGCAGTGAAGAAATAGCGTATGACGCTCAGTAGTCATTTGCAAATGAGCATGATGTGATAAAGCAGTTGATGCTTTGTAAACATCAGTGTTAATGTAAAGTTTGTGTTTATACTTAATATAAACTGTCCGACCAGTTAGTGTGTAGCTGAGTCTCTAGCCCTAGCTAGCCCATAGTCCATAACGTCGAGCGCGGAGCCCGTGCACGTGTAGGAGGAATAGGCGTCGCTAAGGAGCCGCTGCCGACCACCCATAACGCAGAGGGCAGACGCTCGTGCACGTGTAGGGAGGAGTCGGAGACAGGGCCGTCTCTGGAGGCATCGAGCGTCAACATGACTGATCGAAGATTTGCATTAAGTATAGCTATATGTTATCTTTAAGATGGTATATATGGACAAATGTTATTTGAAGAATAATCATGACGAGGACGTTGTGGGGAAATGTCGTAATAAAAATTGTATAAAATATAAATATTAGAAGTGTACTTATCTTTGGATAGAAATCTGGTCGGTGGCGATGAAGTTGTCCGGTCCTCGAGCTTTCCGACTTGTCGTCACGACGATGGTTGTAGTTGTCGTAGCGTCGTTCTTCGCGGCGATCATCATTGCGACGTGGTCTGGTGATCGATGTGGTCGGAGCTCGGTGGAGCTGCTCGGGACGTGGTCGACATGGTCGAAGCTCGGCGGAGCCGTTTGGCATGGCTCGCTAGTCGGCTCGCTTGATAGCTCGGCGTGGCTCGCTTGACGGCTCGGCGTGCTCGACGTGGCTCGCTTGTGGCTCGACGAGTCCGGTCTCTTGCTTGATGATGGCAGGTACGTCACGTAGCCAAAACGAACTCAAAACCTGGTGCACGGCTTGTATGTGGCATGCAGATCTGCTTCATACGCGTATAGGATGCACACGTACTCCTCCGCTTGGAATGATGAAATCTTCATGCATGCATGCGTAGTATGCAGCAGCCAATCAATGCATCAAATATCTTTGATTAATTATTGCTGGTCTACACGTATTCGAGTAGATGGAGGGTCTTGCTTGCCCGACATGTAACTTGCTATTGGCTTGTATGTCTACGTGGCCTCCTTGGTAACTTGTAGCACAAATATGATCGTGATGATGGATCGCCAATCAGCTTGCTTTGTGCTCGAGTCGTCGGGCTTCGTAGGTGATAATTCATCTCGTTTGGA